>JALGBA010000734.1:240000-683976 GCA_023970755.1 Azemiops feae | reverse complement strand
CTTCGCCTTTCCCCTCTTCCTTTCATCCTTCTTCTCTTCTTCCTTCCATCCTTCATCTTTCCCCTCTTCCTTTCATCCTTCTTCTCTTCTTCCTTCCATCCTTCATCTTTCCCCTCTTCCTTTCATCCGTCTTCTCTTCTTCCTTCCATCCTTCACCTTTCCCCTCTTCCTTTCATCCTTCTTCTCTTCTTCCTTCCATCCTTCATCTTTCCCCTCTTCCTTTCATCCGTCTTCTCTTCTTCCTTCCATCCTTCATCTTTCCCCTCTTCCTTTCATCCTTCTTCTCTTCTTTCTCCCATCCTTCACCTTTCTTCTCTTCCTTTCATCCTTCTTCTCTTCTTCCTTCCATCCTTCACCTTTCTCCTCTTCCTTTCATCCTTCTTCTCTTCTTCCTTCCATCCTTCGCCTTTCCCCTCTTCCTTTCATCCTTCTTCTCTTCTTTCTCCCATCCTTCACCTTTCTCCTCTTCCTTTCATCCTTCTTCTCTTCTTTCTCCCATCCTCACCTTTTCCTTCTTCCTTATCCTCTTTTTCTCTTCCTCCATCCTTATCCGTTCTCTCTTCCTTTCATACCTTCTTTTCTTCTTCCCTCTCCTTGCTTTCCTCTTCCTTTCATCCTTCTTCTCTTCTTCCTTCCATCCTTCATCTTTCTCCTCTTCCTTTCATCCTTCTTTTCTTCTTCCTTCCATCCTTCATCTTTCTCCTCTTCCTTTCATCCTTCTTTTCTTCTTCCTTCCATCCTTCGCCTTTCCCCTCTTCCTTTCATCCTTCTTCTCTTCTTCCTTCCATCCTTCATCTTTCCCCTCTTCCTTTCATCCTTCTTCTCTTCTTCCTTCCATCCTTCGCCTTTCCCCTCTTCCTTTCATCCTTCTTCTCTTCTTCCTTCCATCCTTCGCCTTTCCCCTCTTCCTTTCATCCTTCTTCTCTTCTTCCTTCCATCCTTCATCTTTCCCCTCTTCCTTTCATCCTTCTTCTCTTCTTCCTTCCATCCTTCGCCTTTCCCCTCTTCCTTTCATCCTTCTTCTCTTCTTCCTTCCATCCTTCACCTTTCCCCTTCCTTTCATCCTTCTTCTCTTCTTCCTTCCATCCTTCGCCTTTCCCCTCTTCCTTTCATCCTTCTTCTCTTCTTCCTTCCATCCTTCGCCTTTCCCCTCTTCCTTTCATCCTTCTTCTCTTCTTCCTTCCATCCTTCACCTTTCCCCTCTTCCTTTCATCCTTCTTCTCTTCTTCCTTCCATCCTTCATCTTTCCCCTCTTCCTTTCATCCTTCTTCTCTTCTTCCTTCCATCCTTCACCTTTCCCCTTCCTTTCATCCTTCTTCTCTTCTTCCTTCCATCCTTCATCTTTCCCCTCTTCCTTTCATCCTTCTTCTCTTCTTCCTTCCATCCTTCACCTTTCCCCTCTTCCTTTCATCCTTCTTCTCTTCTTTCTCCCATCCTTCACCTTTCTTCTCTTCCTTTCATCCTTCTTCTCTTCTTCCTTCCATCCTTCGCCTTTCCCCTCTTCCTTTCATCCTTCTTCTCTTCTTCCTTCCATCCTTCATCTTTCCCCTCTTCCTTTCATCCTTCTTCTCTTCTTCCTTCCATCCTTCATCTTTCCCCTCTTCCTTTCATCCGTCTTCTCTTCTTCCTTCCATCCTTCACCTTTCCCCTCTTCCTTTCATCCTTCTTCTCTTCTTCCTTCCATCCTTCATCTTTCCCTCTTCCTTTCATCCTTCTTCTCTTCTTCCTTCCATCCTTCGCCTTTCCCCTCTTCCTTTCATCCTTCTTCTCTTCTTTCTCCCATCCTTCACCTTTCTCCTCTTCCTTTCATCCTTCTTCTCTTCTTTCTCCCATCCTTCACCTTTCTCCTCTTCCTTTCATCCTTCTTTTCTTCTTCCTTCCATCCTTCGCCTTTCTCCTCTTCCTTTCATCCTTCTTTTCTTCTTCCTTCCATCCTTCGCCTTTCCCCTCTTCCTTTCATCCTTCTTCTCTTCTTCCTTCCATCCTTCATCTTTCCCCTCTTCCTTTCATCCTTCTTCTCTTCTTCCTTCCATCCTTCACCTTTCCCCTCTTCCTTTCATCCTTCTTCTCTTCTTTCTCCCATCCTTCACCTTTCTTCTCTTCCTTTCATCCTTCTTCTCTTCTTCCTTCCATCCTTCGCCTTTCCCCTCTTCCTTTCATCCTTCTTCTCTTCTTCCTTCCATCCTTCATCTTTCCCCTCTTCCTTTCATCCTTCTTCTCTTCTTCCTTCCATCCTTCGCCTTTCCCCTCTTCCTTTCATCCTTCTTCTCTTCTTCCTTCCATCCTTCATCTTTCCCCTCTTCCTTTCATCCTTCTTCTCTTCTTCCTTCCATCCTTCACCTTTCCCCTCTTCCTTCCATGCTTTCTTCTCCTCTCCCTTTAATCCTTATTTTCTTCTCCTTTCTTCCATCTTTCTTTCTCCTCTTCCGTCCATCCTTCCCCTCTTCCTTTATCCTATTGTTTCTCCTTCCCTTTCTCCTCTTCCTTCCATCCTTCTCCTTTTGCTCTTCCTTTCATCCTTCTCCTCTTCTTCCATCCTTCCCCTTCCCTTTCCCCTCTCCCTTCCTCAGTCTACGGTATGCACTGCGAAATACCAAGAAGAGTGAATTTTCAAGGGTAACCCAACTGGTTAGGTAGAAAACACAAGACGGGGTCCAAATTCACACCCCAGTGTAAAGTCAGGGCATCCCTCCCAGGCCTGGTCTCAGGCAGAACTCCCCCCAAAGTCTTCCATCCATCTGCGGTTCACCCCTTCAGCACATGCTCCAAGACGCGAAGCCCCCACTCGGTTCCCTTTCAGTCTTGTCTGCAGAGCCAAAAAAATAAAAATAAAAATTGCTCCCGGGAATGCCAGTGGCGGCATGCTTTTAAGTCCTAATTCATAGCTGGCAGTGCCAAGAGTTCGACACTTCAAAGCCGCTCACTCCCCAGCTCCCTGAACCAATTCTCAGGCTTCGAAGCCATTGCACCAACCGAGCGATTCCACAAAGAGCTTCTAAATCCCTTTTGCAACTTTCTGCGGGTGGTGGAGAAGTGGGGTTCCCTCCAGCTGGGCGAGCTTTGCCTGGGAACTGTGCACAGTTTGCAGATCCGTCTCTTGAGGGTGCTGGCAAATGTTCTTCCCTCTCGGAGGCCGAGCAGACTTGGAAGCTGGGCTGGCGTCTTCTGACGTGTCGGTTTTGCGTTCCCAGCTCACGTTAGCTTAAGAAAAACTGCTCTGGCGTCTGGAACGCACTTTGGTGGGTGGGGATGCGGGGAGGTCCCACCATGCTGATTCCGCAGCCCCCCAACCTCGGCTCAGCAAATGCAACAATGCTGGGCTGCATTAACAGAGGGATAGAATCAAGATCACGTGAAGGATTAATACCACTTTACAAGGCCTTGGTAAGGCCACACTTGGAATACGGCATCCAGTTTTGGTCACCACGATGTAAAAAAGATGTCGAGACTCTAGAAAGAGTGCAGAGAAGGGCAACAAAGATGATTAGGGGACTGAAGGCTAAAGCATATAAGGAACGGTTGCTGGAATTGGGTATGTCTAGTTTAACGAAGAGAAGGACGAGGGGGGACATGATAGCAGTCTTCCAATATCTCAGGGGCTGCCCCAAAGAAGAGGGAGTCAAGCTATTCTCCAAAGCACCTGAAGGCAGGACAAGAAGCAACGGATGGAAACTAATCAAGGAGAGAAGCAACCTAGAACTAAGGAGAAACTTCCTGACAGTTAGAACAATTAACCAGAGGAACAACCTGCCTCCAGAAGCGGTGAATGCTCCAACACTGGAAGTTTTTAAGAAGAGACTAGACAGCCATTTGTCTGAAATGGTATAGGGTCTCCTGCCTGAGCAGGGGGTTGGACTAGATGACCTCCAAGGTCCTTTCCAACTTTATTATTATTATTATTATGGTGAAAATGGGTGTCCCAGGCCAACTGCTCTTTGAATAACAGAGTTGGAAGGGATCTTGGAGGTCTTCTAGTCCAACCCCCTGCTCAAGCAGCACAGCCTATACCACTCTGGACCAATGGCTGTCCAGTCACTTCTTAAAAACCTCCAGTGATGAAGCACCCACAACATCTGAAAAGGCAAGCTGTTCCACTGGTTAATTGTCCTCTCTGTTGGGAAATTTCTCCTTTATTCTGGGTCTCTCCTGGATTAGTTTCCATCCAGTACGTCTTGTCTGTTTCATGAAACGCCTGCAAGAAAACCACCAGGTTCATGGAGCACCAAGGACCCCATAACATCATGGCTTTGTTAGAGCAGGGCTTTTCAACCTTTTTACCGATTGTACCACTTTTAGGATATGGCAATATTCGAGTACCACCTAGCAAGGTGTCAAAAACTTGGTGACAAAAAAAACCCCTGTTCAAAGTTGCAATTGCACTGAAATGACTTATGACCATTTTTCACACTTATGACCATTGCAGCAACAGGGTCATGTGATTTATATCTGGATGCTTGGCAACTGATTCATATTTATGATGGTCACAGTGTCCCAGGGTCATGTGATCCCCTTCTGCAACCTTTTGACAAGCAAAGTCAATGGCAGAGCTGCTGGTGGCCAACTGCTAAGGCGGGACTTCCTTCCCTCCCTTCCCTGCCTCCCTTTTTCTCATTCCCATCTCCTTCTGAAGGAAGAATTTGAACCCCCCATATTTTCCCTCTTCCATATATTGATCAAACAAGGAAAGGCCTCCAGAGACAGAAAAGACAAGCTGCTGAGTGAACTAGCTTAATAAGGCACTTCCCCTTTAAGAATTAGCTACTGGCTAGAAAGGAAAGGCACTTAAAGAAGAAGAAAAAATGTAAGTACTGGCTGCCGGCTAAGGCAGCCTCCCCAAATGGCTCCATTCATAAGTAAAATCTGCAGCTCCAGAGGACTCTCTCACTGTAAGTCTTTGCCTGTGCTGGCTCTTTCCCTTCCCCACTACACTTGGCTAGACAGGGCTGCGTACCACCTGCCACTCATTAATGTACCACAAGTGGTACGCGTACCACAGGTTGAAAAGCCCTCTGTTAGAGGACCTCCTTACCTTTTTACCAACATCTCAAGATGGTGGGGTCCTCGTTTCTTCCATTTTTCTCCCCACCCTCACAACCCAGTAAGACTGAGATTGGCTCAAAGCCCACCCTGGAATCTGATTCCTTTCTTCTGTGAAGGTACAACTATAATGGCAATAAGGCATGATTAATTAATTACGTTTGGCCTGGTGGAGGGCAGAGTGGGACTCTTCCGTGCTCTGCCCCAAGGTCTCTCTGTGATCCCAAGCCGGGAGCTGAAAAATAAAAGATTTATTTCCTCTCTACCGTTTTGGGCATCTCCTTCCCATCCAACCCCTTTCCAAGCTGGTCTTTCAAGTGATGCAATCCTTTCCAAGTTCAGAAGATAATGAAAAGCCACACTGGAAAAGGAACATTTTGAGCACACACTCCTGAAGCATCAAACGCTCCCCCCCCCCCATCCTACATGGAAACCATGAGCCCAGTTCTTTATTGTGTCACCTCCATTAGGAGGAACCAGGAGGAAAAGTCTTCTTCAGCACTGGGGAACATCAAAAAGGAAGCCCCACTGAGCAAATCCTACACCATCGTTCCGTATCACGTGGACAAATTACACTAGAGTTATAGATAGGTAAATCCTGGTTAAAAACCTTGTCCCATGACGAATGCTCGGAGCATGGACCTAATGTCAAGAAGAGTGCTGAGATCTCCAAGGTTCATGTAAAGGCTGGACCTCCATCTTTTGGGGGGGGGTGATGTAATTTGGAGTTCTTCTCAGATGGCCTGATGACTTCTCGATACAGGTAGACTTACGACCACAATCGAGCCCAAAACCTATGTTGCTAAGCGAGACAGTTAAGTGAATTTTGCCCCGTTTTTACAACCTTCCTTGCCGCAGTTGTGAAGTGAATCACTGCAGTTGTGAAGCTAGTAACCCGGCTGCTAAGTGAATCTGGCTTCTCCCGTTGACTTTGCTCGTCAGGTGGCAAAAGATGGTCACATGACCCCGGGACACTGCTAACCGTCATAAATATGAACCGCTTGCCAAGCATCTGAATTTCGATCCTGTGAATCCTAAGGTGTCCTAAGTCACCTTTTCCAGTGCCGTTGTAACTTTGAATGGTCACTGAATGAACTATTGTAAGTCAAGTCTGCAGCAGCAGCCAAAAAAGCTAATACAATCCTGGGTTGTATAAACAGAGGCATAGAATCAAGATCACACGAGGTATTAGTACCGCTTTATAAAACACTAGTAAGGCCACACCTGGAATACTGCAGCCAATTTTGGTCACCATATCACAAAAAAGATGTTGAGAGTTTGGAAAAAATTCAAAGAAGAGCAACTAAGATGATCCAAGGCCTGGAGACCAAAACATATGAAGAACGGCTGCAGGACTTGGGTCTGGCTAGTCGAAAGAAAAGAAGAAATAGGGGAGACATGATAGCAGTGTTCCAGTATCTGAGGGGCTGCCACAAAGAAGAGGGGGTCACGTTATTCTCCAAAGCACCAGAGGGCAGGACAAGAAATAATGGTTGGAAACTGACCAAACTGGAATTAAGGAGAAACTTCCTGACAGCGAGGACAATTAACCAGTAGAACAGCTGGCCTCCAGAAGTCATAGGCGCTCCATCCCTGGAGGTTTTTAAAAAGAGGCTAGACAGTCACTTGTCTGAGATGGCATAGGTTCTCCTGCTTGAGCAGGGGGCTGGACTAGAAGACCTCCAAGGTCCCTTCCAGCTCTATTCTATTCTATTCTATTCTATTCTATTCTATTCTATTCTATTCTATTCTATTCTATTCTATTCTATTCTAGTCCTTATTTCTATTCTATTCTATTCTATTCTATTCTATTCTATTCTATTCTATTCTATTCTATTCTATTCTATTCTATTCTTTCAGGACTACCCCTACTCTAGTTTCCACGATTCTTAACTTAGAAATTGAAAGTCTGTCTGTCTGTCTGTCTCTTTCATTTTTATTAGTTTGAGGACTAGCTGCACATGCACACAGAGACACACAGACTGAACCCAGTTAGGGAGCTGAGTCTCCACCTTTTTTTGGAAGCTGTTCCACATCCATCCATGGAGTCCAATTTGGGCCTCCAAAGTGCGGCGAAGGGAAAGATTTTTTTTTTTCTCCACCCAAATCCCGATTACGCCCCAACCATCACGTCTCTTTGAAACTGAGATTCAAAAGGAGTAGCTTGTCATCCTCGCCTGCTTCTAAAAAAAGGAAAAGAACTTCTAATTAACACCGCCTGTCAGCCTGGTTTTTAATTGCCCTGTTTTGCAGACTGTTGGAAAACCCAACCTACGCCCCTGTCTTGCGTTTGAAAAAAGAATCTTGGTGTTTTGCAGACAGACAAAAAAACAAACAAACCAAAAAAGAAAAAAAGAAAAACTGGTAGCCACAGCTAGGGAGTTGAAAAGCAGCGCAGAAGAGTTTTGTAAAAGCTCTCCACAATCTGAAATTAATTTCTCCGCATTCTGAGCCGCCGGCAGTAGCCGAGAGCTAGCTGGACCACCGGGGCCAAGTCAGGGAAAAAATAAATAAAAGTCTCCCGCTGGCTGGCAAAAAAAAAAAAAATATGTTCTTTTTATTAGTAAGAGATGAGTTCTTTGACATTGAAAAGATAAATTTATGGCCCCCATTACTCAGTGGATATGACTTGTAAGTACAAGTTTTTGCAGTTGTAGATCATGGATTGGAGGGTGGCGGTGAAATATGGCTTTCCTTGGTTGGAGCTGTTGGGAAAATATACACATATCCACACCAGGAGAAGCCCGAATGTAATGTGATGGATAATATTTATGGGGGCTGTATTGATTTTCTCTCCCCTCCGGTTTTCACAGCTGCTTTGTCTCCTGCTCTGTTCTGTTTTGCAAAATTAAATCGGCATTTAAAAAAAAAAATACAAGTGGTTAAGGGTTGAACTGGAATAAACTGGTTTGGGCCAGGAAAATGTGGGTTAGTGCGGGATAAAGTGGCATTTCAATTGTTGGGAAAGTGAGGGGAGGTGGGAAGGATGCTGAGTGGGCGTGGCCATGCCACGCAGGTGGGTGGGGCCAGGGTGCTCCAGTGGCTGCAAAGGTGAGGGTGTCTGGTGAGGGATGCTGAGTGGGCGGGGCTTTGCCATGCAGGTGGGTGGGGCCAGGGTGCTCCAATGGCTGCAAAGGTGAGGGTGTCTGGTGAGGGATGCTGAGTGGGCGTGGCCATGCCATTGCAGGTGGGTGGGGCCAGGGTGCTCCAATGGCTGCAAAGGTGAGGGTGTCTGGTGAGGGATGCTGAGTGGGCGTGGCCATGCCATGCAGGTGGGTGGGGCCAGGGTGCTCCAGTGGCTGCAAAGGTGAGGGTGTCCGGTGAGGGATGCTGAGTGGGCGGGGCTTTGCCATGCAGGTGGGTGGGGCCAGGATCTGCACGCCAACGACCCAGCTCAGAAGTCACCAAGGACCCCACAGATCAGCCCTGAGTTATAGAGATTTTCTTCTATTGGAAGAATTTGTCCTTTTACCATTTAGGCTGGGGATCATGGGAATTCTAGCTGTCCAACACCTCTGGAATGCACCCCAGCTGGAAATGCCATAACTGGAAACCTGTTTCTCCTAAAATAACTGCGCACGTTTGGCCTCTGGCCGTCCAAGGCGTTAATTTTGGCTCCTTATTATCTTTAGGATCCAGGGCTTTATTTACAGAATTAAAAAGCAAATCCTTTTCCAATTAGGCAATGATGAATAACCGGCCTGTGAAATTCCACTGAAGATGCTGTGGGAACTTTTGTTGCCGAAAGCCCAATGGCGCTTTCCAAAATTTGCCGCCTTAATTTTCCACTTGGAAGATGCAGGGAAGAAAAAAAAAAATCACCTGGAGGTGTCCTTTCCAAATCTTGCTTCAGGTCAAACGTTAAAACAGAGGAAAAAGTCGAGGGGAGGCATCAGGCGCTGGGCCTGCCCATTTTGGTCATCTGAACATGGACTGAGAGATTGGGATGCCGTTTATTTGTTTATTTGAATAAATTTGTTTGCCACCCATCTCGCCACAAGGCAACTCCATACAGACAGTCCTCGACTAATGACTGCAGTCGATCCGGAATCACAGTTATAAGTCATGACAGTCATTAAGCGGGTCACCAGGGGAGTGCATTTACCACTAAGCTAAGCAGAGTCGTTAAGGGAATCCATGGCTCGCTCTGAGCCAGTTGTGCCAAAAACTGGAAATAAATACCGGTTTCCATCAAAAATATTGTAAATAACAGTCACGTGATTGCAGGACGCAGGCTGGCTGCTTGAGCACCCAAAATACGGTGACCATGGGTTGGTGGACGGCCGTCAGAACTTCGGTTATAAGTACCTTTCGGGTGGTCCGTCGCAACGTAGGTCGCTACAAGCAACCGGTTGTAAGTCGAGGACTATGTGTAGAGACCCAGCAATCCCAAGAGAAAAAAAATGGCTTTGATGAGTAAAGAAAATGGGGTTTATACCTATTGCCGAAGGTGTGATTGTGATGATTTATGAACATTGCATGTGGCCAGAAGGAGCTGTTCCTTCTAAGTCCGGCCTGGCCAGTGAAATATTGTTAATAGGGCTCTAAACAACAAAAGAACATTTCATCCAGCAGCAAAACAGTCTTCCTGTAGAAACAAAGTTGTTTGCCTTAATTTACTGTCTGCTTTTGCAGCTGGTTCCGCTCCTCACAGAGTTAATTATTAGCTTTTATTTTTTTTCTTTCCTTTTTCCCTTCCTTTTTTTTTCTTTTCTTTGTACAGTAAGCTGATCTCTCCGGCTTGCTTTAAAAAAATAATAATAATAAATAAACCCTAGTCCTGAACAGGGCGAATTATGTCTTGCAAAATCTCTCAGCCTGTTTGAAAGGACCCTGGAGCCACGGCCAGCATAGACACACCAAAGTGTAGAAGTTTTGTTTTCAGAGTGAGTAAGATATCTTGGAGAAGACCGTGCGTTCAGATTCGGGGAGACATTTTGCTGAAAGGCTGTCTGTTTTAAACAAACAACCAATTAGCCATGTTTGGGCAGGCCGCAAATGGTAGCAGGGATGTGCTGGAGGGTAGAAAGTGCGCCAGCTTTTAAGTCAGGAGTATTTCACATTCAGATTTACGGGAGGTCCTCAACTTACGATGGCAACTGGGACCAGAATTTCCATTGCTAAACAAGGCGGCTGTTGAGTCGTGCTGGATTTTACGACCTTTTTTGCCAGGTTGTTGAGCGAAACAGTGCAGTTGTTAAGTGAATCACATAGCTGTTAAAGCAAATCTGGGTTCCCCCATTGACTTTGCTTGTCGCAGTTTTATAAAATAAAGAGTAAATGTGTAGTTAGAGGAAGGAAGGAAGGAACTTCTTTTTTAACAAGATGGGTGGACCGATGCTCCCCAACTTGGATTTCCCGATGCCAAAGAATCTAAGCTTTCCAGAGCAGTTGTATCATTTAAAATTAAAATTTACAATGCCTTTGATAGGGATGTTCCGGCCTTGAATTTTAGGAGGCCCACAGGAGGATCACTCCATAAAATGGTCATAGAAAAAAAGTTTCTATGGCTTTGCTTGCAGGTCAATCATTTGAAATCAGGCACGTTTTTACACTGGGAGTAAATCCTTTGTTGTTGTTGTTGTTGTTAGTTGCGAAGTCGTGTTCCGACCCATCGCGACCCCATGGACAACGTTCCTCCAGGCCTTCCTGTCCTCTGCCATCTTCTGGAGTCCATTGAAGCTCACGCCTACTGCTTCAGTGACCCCATCCAGCCACCTCATTCTCTGTCGTCCCCTTCTTCTCTTGCCCTCCATCTTTCCCAGCATTAGGCTCTTCTCCAGTGAGTCCTTCCTTCTCATTAGGTGGCCAAAGTACTTGAGTTTCAACTTCAGGATCTGGCCTTCTAAGGAGCAGTCGGGGTTGATCTCCTCTAGGACTGGCCGGTTTGATCGCCTTGCAGTCCAGGGGACTCGCAGGAGTCTTCTCCAGCACCAGAGTTCAAAGGCCTCAATTCTTTGGCGCTCAGCCTTTCTTATGGTCCAACTTTCACAGCCATACATTGCCACTGGGAAAACCATGGCCTTGACTATATGTACTTTTGTTGGCAGGGTGACGTCTCTGCTTTTTAGTATGCTGTCTAACTTTGCCATAGCTTTCCTCCCCAGGAGCAAGCGTCTTTTAATTAGTAAATCCTTAAAAATAGCCAAATATATCCATCAACGCCCCACCAAGATACCAATTTTAGAGATGCAAAATATTTATAAAGCTCAGCGCCATCTTGTGGTCACCAGTGGTATAACCCCAGACAGATAAATCCTCGATTTAGATTAGATTAGATTAGATAACCTTTATTGTCATTTTTTTTCCTGTGGGCACAACGGCACACATTAAAAATGAAATTTAGTTGCTTGTTCTCAAGTGTACACATACATAACACACATTTAAAACATACCATATACAACATATGTATAGACCTACACCCTTACATATAAGTAACATATAAATATTAATCACTGTCCATCCATTTATAACCTAAAAATACCACTTTCCATTGCTGAGCGTGGCGTTTGTACTTTTTTCACGGCCGTTGTAAGTTCAAATGGTCACTAACCAAACGGATGAAGTCAAGGACTCCCTGTAATTCCCTTTTTTTTAAACCCAGGCTGATGTTGTCTGTTCAGAGACGGGAAAGAAAAATATGATTTCATTCATGACTTGAGACATTTCAGCAGTTCGAACGTTGTGCTGACATATAGAAATATTGTGATTTTTCTCCCTTTCCCAACCAGTCTGCTGGTTTATTATTCATGCGCAGTATATAAATGTTATTGCTGAGATGGAGGGTATCTCGCCGAACCCTTGGATAAAAAACACAGGTGCAAAATTCATCCGAAATTAACGTCAAGCTTCATTAACCCCTGCAGTGTGTTACTGTGTTTATTTAACAGCCCAGTCTATCCCAAAAGTATTTTTTAAAGAATATGGTGGTCCTCGGGATACGTTGGTAAAGAATGACAGTTTTACTGGACCATGTTTGAATTTGTCGGCTGGTAGCATTATTGCTTTGAATGCAGAAAAGGTATGGAAATTTCGTGATTGGTGCCCCAAGTGTGTAATGTTATTCCTCGACTTACAGCAGTCTGTTTAGTGACCAGTTACAACAGCAATGAAAAAAGTGACTTAAGAACATTTTTCACACCTATGACCTTTGCAGCATCCCCATGATCAAAATTCAGATGCCTGGCTACTGACTCATATTTATGACGACTACAGTGTCCCAGGGTCATGTGATCCCCTTTTGCAACCTTCTGACCAGCAAAGTCAATGGAGGAAGCCAGATTCACTTAACAACCGGGTTACTAATTTAACAGCTGCAGTGATTCACTTAACAACGGTGACAAGGAAGGTTGTGAAATGATGGCATTTCTCCCACTGAATGATCATCTGTCTGAAATGGTATAGGGTCTCCTGCTCAAACGGGGATAATTAATAATTAATAATTAATAATTAATAATTAATAATAATAATAATAATAATAATGATGATGATGATGATGATGATGATGATGATGATGTTGGAAGGGACCTTGGAGATCTTCTAGTCCAACCCCCTGCTCAGGCAGGAAACCATATACCATTTCAGACAAATGGTTGTCCAGTCTCTTCTTAAAAAACTCCCAGTGCTGGAGCATTCACAGCTTCTGGAGGCAGGTAGTTCCACTAGTTAATTGTTCTAACTGTCAGAAAATTTCTCCTTAGTTCCAGGTTGCTTCTCTCCTTGATTAGTTTCCATCCGTTGCTTCTTGTTCTGCCTTCGAGCGTTTTGGAGAATAGCTTGACTCCCTCTTCTTTGTGGCAACCCCTGAGATATTGGAAGACTGCTATCATGTCACCCCTAGTCCTTCTTTTCATTAAACTTAGACATACCCAATTCCAGCAACCGTTCCTGGGCTGGACTAGAAGACCTCCAAAGTCCCTTCCATCTCCGTTATTCTATGACTCTATCATATTAAATCTCTTAAATTCAAAGGGTTTGTGTCAGCTAGTTGGCCATCAAATCTTCTTTAGATGTTCCTCAGTGACAATGAGCAGGGGAGAAATTATGCGTGAATCATTTTCTGAAGGTTACGTTTTGAAGAATTCGTGAGTTTCTGCCAGAACACTTTTATGCTCAAAACATTGTCCTCTGCGAGTTGTCTTCTCCTAGGAGCTACATTAATGCAAGATCGGAAGACGTGGAGAGATCCAGCCCATAGAATCACCCAAAGGTGGACACCCCTTAATGGATAACATTGTCCTCCTGTCGTGGTTCCGATAGATGAAACCAGCCAAAAGAACTTCAAGGCAAGAATGTCAGCGTTGTGACACCTCCTCATTGTGAACTACATGGTCAACATCATCACTTTCTCTTCCTCCCAAGTTATAAGCTGCTCTTCTCAAAATCTCATTTGTCAATAAGGGTGGTTGAAAGTTGGATGACCAGAAGCATCTTGGGGACTCACCAAAGACGCAACTTGTCCACCTCATCTTAGATACTCATCCTCCATAGACCAAGACGTAGCCTTCCCACAATGCAGTGGTAGCAACCCCCCACCATCTAAAGACAGATGTTGCCTTTCACAGCAGCAGAAGTAGGAAGTCTTAGCAGTGGATTTTATGGAGAATTCTTTTTTAAGAGAAAGAAATCTCCACCTTGCAGTTAAGCCAAGGGCTTTCCCATAATAGGCGCTCTTAATAAATCACTCCATAATTGGTAGAAGGAGGCACCATTCAGGCAGGAAAGCATCTCCCTTCCTAAACTGTAAGGAAGCTAAAATGCTTCAAATATTCCGGAACCTATAACGTTGCAAATTTACCGCGAGGCACCTGAGGATTTTATTTTTTAAACCAACAGGGGTTTTTTAAAAATGTTTTGCAACTCTAGAAGCTAAAATTTCATTCACCAAAAGAAACGGGAACAGAAAAGTCATTCTCCCATCTGACCTGAACTTCACATCACAGCCCTTCGACATCTTTCTTCTTTTTTTTTTTTGCCCTCTTCAAAGCTCAAGGAAACCAGATCTTCAAAACATCCACTGTGATTTTCTCCCCCAAATGAGAAACAGATGAGAGATGCTATCTTTAAAGGATAAGGCCATTTCCTTGTATCTCTAGATGTTGATAAGAGAGGATGCTAATTCAGTTTCCATGCCTGCTCACCCTCGCTTTTGGGGGGGGAAACATCTGGAAAAAAAACAGCAAAATCAGGAGTTTGCAGGGATCAGAGCAGGATATGGGTGAAACAGAGAAGAGGACCTATCCTTAAATGGGAGCATGTTCAGTGGATAAGCTCAGGGGTTTTTTGCTGTTAGATGATGGTAGACACATAGATATAGAAAGACAGATATAGGAGAGAGAGAGAGAGAGAGAGAGAGAGAGAGAGAGAGAGAGAGAGAGAGAGAGAGAGAGAGAGAGATCACGTGAGATACTAATACCACTCTATAAAGCCTTAGTAAGACCACACCTAGAATACTGCCACCCGTTTTGGTCACCACACTACAAAGATGTCGAGATTCTAGAAAAAGTGCAGAAGAACGGTTGCAGGAACTGGGCATGGCTGGTCTAGTGAAGAGAAGGACCAGGGGAGACATGATAGGAGTGTTTCAATATTTGAGGGGGTCTCACAGAGAGGAGGGGGTCAACCTATTCTCCAAAGCACCAGACAAGGCCAGACAAGGAATAACGGATGGAAACTGATCAAGGAGAGATTCAACCTGGAAATAAGGAGAAATTTCCTGACAGCGAGAACAATCAACCAATGGAACAGATTGCCTTCAGAAGCGGTGAATTCTCCAACACTGGATGTTTTTAAGAAGAGACTGGACTGCCATCTCTCAGAAATGGTGTAGGGTCTCCTGCTTGGGCAGGATGACCTACAAGGTCCCTTCCAACTCTCTATTCTATTCTATTCTATTCTATTCTACAATCTGTCTATTCTATTCTATTCTATTCTATTCTATTCTATTCTACAATCTGTCTATTCTATTCTATTCTATTCTATTCTATTCTATTCTATTCTATTCTATTCTATTCTATTCTATTCTACAATGTCTATTCTATTCTATTCTATTCTATTCTATTCTATTCTTATTCCATATTCTATTCCTATTCCTATTCTTACATCTATTTCTGGATTAGAGATACAAAACAAGCTGCAAAATAAGGAACTCTCCATCATTCTGCCACCTTGTGCTTCCAGTCCCCTCTGCGGATTTACGCCACGTATCTTGAGGTCGCCGTTCCTCTTTCAACAGCCACAGAGATTGTTTTGGCGTCCTCCCCAGCCATCCAGCAATTCCCACCATTTCCCAGAACTAAGGCGAGCCCGGCGGTCCCTTGGAAGCAAGGAAAACAAACGCCCCTTGAAACGCAGAGCTGTTGGGTCTCGCCCGGGCATCTTGGCCTCCCTCTCAACTTTCTACCGTGTTGCGCTTCTCAATGACATCGATTCAGTGGCTGCCGGTGAAGTGTGACCGTTGTGCATCTGGACGAGCGGTTAAAGCAACAGCTGGTGGACCGGGTGACCTGAACCACCAGAGTAAATATAAGGGGTTCTATGTGCTGGGAAGCCCGATTAAATAAACACAGACATTTCAAAAAACAGAGCGGGGTCATTTGGCAAAAGAATGGCCCTTAAATCTATTTGCCCACTTTTTCTGTTTTTCCTTAGCGAAGGCAAAGCACTTTGGGGTCACCGCTGAGAAAAGGACACCAAGATGTTTTTTAAAGACACCAAGGGTGGAGCCTGGCTTTGTTTTTTTAAACCATTTTCCTTCCAGAGAGAATTGAGGTCTGTGTAAATTTGAACAAGGAAGGTGTTGACGTTCTGGAATCAACGCCCAAGCTGGAATCTAGTTATTCATAGGCTAGCAAACCCATTACATCTTTCCTGGTCTTATCAAATTGAGGAATACCTGGAGCTTCAGAATTAGAATTACAGGATAAGAGTTGGAAGGGACCTTGGAGGTCTTCTAGTCCAACCCCCTGCTCAAGCAGGAGACCTTATAAATGGCTGTCCAATCTCTTCTTGAAAACGTCCAGTGATGGAGTACTACTGATTGATTGTACTCAGAAAATTTCTCTTTAGTTCTCCTTGATAAATTTCCATCTGTTGCTTCTTGTTGTTATGGCTGCATCTCACCTATCCAGGCTTCATGAGCTGGCAGCCAGACATTAGCATTGGGGGAGGGAGAATGTCTAGGGCAGGAGTCCTCAACCCCCAGTCCGTGGACCAGTACTGGGCCGTGGCATGCCAGCAATTGGTCCACACAAACAAGCAAAGCCCCATCCGTGGGATGCAGGCAGCACACAAAACCACACACTTTCTGGTCCGCGGAAAAACCTTTCTCATGGAACTGGTCCCTGGTGCCCAAAAGACTGGGGACCTCTGCTCTAGGGAACTTTGGGATGAGGGACCATCTGAGGCCCGTGGGGTCTTAAGTACAGGTAGTCCTTGTCTTATGACAATTGAGCTCCAAATTTCTGTCGTTAACTGAGACATTTGTTAAGTGAGTTTTTGTCCCGTTTTACAACTTTTCTTGCCACCCTTGTGTTGAAGGAAAAGTCTTCATCAGGGTCCAGTCCAAGCCGGGAATAAACAACATGGCGACTGCTTTAGAAAGAAGATTGTAGTTTATTGAAGAGGAGAGCTAGACAGAAAGATGGCTCTGGAAAAAAGAAAGTGAGCACATGTAGGGAGAGGGTTTTTATACCCTCTTGGGCTTTTGTTTGGAGTTGTTTCCTGTTCCTGTTTGAGGCTTTGTATTTCCTGTGTCAGGTACTTTGACCCGAGTCTGAGTGTGCCCCTTTGGCATCTGTGGGTTAATCCTATTGTGTCCTGTCTTTTAGAGTTTGGGTGGGGTATGTAGATTTCAGGTGTCTTTGTCTTCCTAAGCTTCTAGCTGGAGGGCTCCAATCTTCCTGAATGGATTATTACATCTGCATTTCTACAGAGCTGGTTTCTGCTTGGGGGAAGGAGACTTGGAGCTATTAAGAAAAAACTGGGCATGCTTTTCTGCCTCTTTAAGATCCTTTGAGGATATATAATATTCTGCCCTTTTAATATTTCCTTATCGGGGTGGGGGGGGTGGGGGTGACTCCCCACAGTTGTTAAGTGAATCCTCCAGTTGTTAAGTTGGTGACCTGGTTGTTAAGTGAATCTGGCTTCCCCATTGACTCTGCTTGTCGGAAGGTCGCCAAAGGGGATCCCATGACACTGAGACCATCGTAAATGCGAGTCAGTTGCCAAGCGTCTGAATTTTGATCCTGTGACCACAGGGATTGCTGCAACAGTCGTTAAGTGTGACAAATGGTCCTAAGTTGTAACTTCGAACGGTCACTAAATGAACTGTTGTTAAGTCGAGGACCACCTGTAGCACAAAAACCAGACTCTGGAAGACACCAGAACAGGGAAGATCCTTGACCCGACGACCACGATTGAGCCCCAAAATTTCTGCTGCTAGACGAGACAGTCGTTAAGTGAGTCTTGCCCCATTTTACGACCTTCCTTGCCACAGTTGTTCCCAGCAGTTGTGAAGTGAATCTGGCTTCCCCACTGACTTTGCTGATCGGGTCACAAAAGGGAATCATTTCACTTAATGACCCCGTCGTAAGTATGAGTCAGTTGCCAAGTCTCTGACGTTTGATCACGTGACCACGGGGGTCAAAGGTCGTTAAGTGTGAAAAACGGTCATTTTTCCCCCCAGTGCCGTTGTAACTGCGAAAGGTCACTAAACGAGCCGATGTAAGTCGAGGACTGCCAGTATTTCCCAGCCCTTGCTCAGAACCGTGACACGAGACGCGGCCCTGGGGTTCCCCTCTCGCCGCCGCCCTCCCTAAGCTTGAACCCGGCCGCGGCCCTCAGGCCTTTCGCGCGCTGCGGAATATCTCGCGAGATTCGGCCGCTTCCCGAGAGTTGGCCGCTCTCGCGCCGCAAAGCTTTCTTAAACCAGGGGGTGGGGAAATGACGGCGCTTTTATGACTTGTGGACTTCAACTCCCAGAATTCCTGAGCCAGCCAAGGCTGGGAGTTGAAGTCCACAAGTCATAAAAGGGCCCGCCATTCCCCACACTTTTGCCTTCTAAACCAATCAGATTTCTATGCTTGGGTCTCACTACCACGCGACGACCAATGGAGGAGCAGATTTCTATTACTTCTCCCTCCCCACGCTGTCTGTATTCATCCCCTCCTCTCCTCTCCACGCTAATGCTCTGCCGCGGCCTCGCCCTTCTCTTTTCCGATTGGATGAAATGACTCCTTTCATCTTTCACGGCCACCCAGCTTCTCACCCTTCCCTCGGCCGCCTCGCGGGCAGCCAATGGCAGGCGAAGAGCCCCCTCCTCCGTCCCGCCCCACTCATTGCCTGAGCTCCGCCTTTTCCCCCCCTCTCTTCCGATTGGCTTAGAGGTGGGGGGCGCGGCTCCTCCTCCTCCTCCTCCTCCGCCAGGCGCATGCGCAATAGGGCTGGTCCGGGGACTGGCGATGAGCTCGGCGGGATGTCTCCGGTGCACTCGAAGCCCGTTTCAGCGCCGCTGTCGCGGACGCTGCTGACCCGCTACCTGCTCCTCCTCCGCCTCTATCCGGTGCTCACCAAAGCCGCCACCAGGTGCGTGCGCCTCTCCGCCCTTCCCGGCGCGCTTTCAGAATCGGAGCTGGGAGGGACCCTAGAGGTCATCTAGTCCGACCCCCTCCCCCCCCCCGCTCAAGCAGGTAGACCCTATACCCATTCCAGACGAGTGGCAGTCCAGTCTCTCCTTAAAAATAACCTTCCCGTTTTCTCTTCCCCTCCCTTCTCAGTAGTTTTGGAGAGGAAAAAAAATATTGTACGTAACAGAATAGCAGAGTTGGAAGGGACTTTGGAGGTCATCTAGTCCAGCCCCACCTGTTCAAGCAGGAGACCCTATACTTTTCCAGACAAATAACTATCCTTAAAAATAACTTCGCTTTTTCTCTCCCCTCCCTTCTCAGTAGTTTTGGAGAGGAAAAAAATACTGTATGTAACAGAATAGCAGAGTTGGAAGGGACCTTGGAGGTCATCTAGTCCAGCCCCACCTGCTCAAGCAGGAGACCCTATACCCATTCCAGACGAATGGCTGTCCAGTCTCTCCTTAAAAATAACCTTCCCTTTTTCTCTCCCCTCCCTTCTCAGTAGTTTTGGAGAGGAAAAAAAATATTGTACGTAACAGAATAGCAGAGTTGGAAGGGACCTTGGAGGTCATCTAGTCCAGCCCCCCCCTGCTCAAGCAGGTAGACCCTATACCCATTCCAGACGAGTGGCTGTCCAGTCTCTCCTTAAAAATAACCTTCCCGTTTTCTCTCCCCTCCCTTCTCAGTAGTTTTGGAGAGGAAAAAAATATTGTACGTAACAGAATAGCAGAGTTGGGAGGGACCTTGGAGGTCATCTAGTCCAGCCCCACCTGCTCAAGCAGGAGACCCTGTACCCATTCCAGACAAATAACTATCCTTAAAAATAACTTCCCTTTTTCTCTCCCCTCCCTTCTCAGTAGTTTTGGAGAGGAAAAAAATATTGTATGTAACAGAATAGCAGAGTTGGAAGGGACCTTGGAGGTCTTCTAGTCCAGCCCCCCCCCTGCTCAAGCAGGAGACCCTATACTATTCCAGACAAATAACTATCCTTAAAAATAACTTCCCTTTTTCTCTCCCCTCCCTTCTCAGTAGTTTTGGAGAGGAAAAAAATATTGTATGTAACAGAATAGCAGAGTTGGAAGGGACCTTGGAGGTCATCTAATCCAGCCCCACCTGCTCAAGCAGGAGACCCTATACCATTCCAGACGAATGGCAGTCCATCCCCCCCCCCCCAATGATGAAGCAACCACAATTCTGGGAGCAAGCAGTCCCACTAATTAATTGTTCTCACTCTGTATATCTCTCTCCCAGGTATCTCTTCCAAGGTCCACAAAGATTCAATCAATCAGAATAGAGCTGGAAGGTACCTTGGAGGTCTTCTAGTCCAACCCCCTGCCCAAGCAGGGGACCCTGTACCATTTCAGACAAATAGTTGTCCAATCTCATCTTAAAAACCTCCAGTGATGGAGCACCCACAACGTCTGAGGGCAAAGCTGTCCCCACTGGTTAATTGTCCTCACTGTTAGAAAGTTTCTCCTTAATTCCAGGTTGCTTCTCTCCTTTAGTTTCTATCCATTGTTTCTTGTCTTGCCTTCAGGGGCTTTGGAAAACAGGTTGACCCCCTCCTCTCTGTGACAGCCCCTCAAATATTGGAAGACTGCTATCCTGTCACCCCTGGTCCTTCTCTTCACTAGACTAGACATACCCGATTCCCACAACCGTTCTTCATTTGTTTTAGCCTCCAGTCCCCTAATCAAGATCTTTGTTGCTCTTCTCTGCACTCTTTCTAGAGTCTCAGCGTCTTTTTTTTTTACATTTTCACATTATACTCATTTCTTCCCACAGTGCCTTACTGTCAGCTCTAGGGAGTCTCCTGTCCCAAATAATTGAGAAGACCAAAGAAAAAGAGAAGCCTTGATTGGCGGGAACCCCTGCGGTTTGCTGCCTATGGGTAAGATGGGACTGGTGGAAGAAGCTCACCGAAGGGGTGGCCTGAAAAGTCTTGCCTTTCGATGTCGCCATACCATCCAATCGTGGGAGTGTTGTCACCCTCTTTTCTGAGAATGGAAAAGTAGCGTGTTTCCCCGAAAATTAAGACCAGGCCTTATTTATTTTTTCGTGCCTCCAAAAGAGGTCTTATTTTGGGGGGATGGCTTACTCGCTTTCGGCACCGACAGCCCTGCCTAGCAGGTCCACTTCTTCTGGGGCCAAAAGATCAGCTTCATTCTGCAGCCTGCATTTTGCAGTCAGGCCTTTCCGGAAGGTCTAGACAGCCGAGTACCGAGCTATGGATTCAATCTATAGCTTGGTCCTCGGCTGCAGAGGCCTTCCGGAAAGGCCTGTGACTGAGAAATGCAGGCCTGGCTGCAGAAGACGTTGCAGAAGAGGTGGGCCGGAGAGGAGAGGCCTGGCTGCAAGGTAAGTGGGTGCAGGGCGTGTGGGGCAGCTCCACCCCCACACACACACGCTAGCTTGATTTTTAGGTGTGTGCCTTGCCCCAAAACTAGGGCTTATTTTGGGGGGACACAGAGTACCTGCTTCCCACAGCCTTACTCTACTGACCAGTAGCCAGAGTTTAAGCCAGCTAGAGCTAGCCACTCAATAAACTCCCTGTCAGACTTGGGGCTGCTGGGGCTGCAGTTGTCAATGGGGCAGGAGCCCACTGGAACTTGTACCGGCACTGGGGTCAGTCGATCTGAACGGTCACGGGGCTTAAACTGGGAATTTCCCAATGATAAAGTTAATTATTTACTTGAGGATTACAGCTTGGGGGTTTTTTTCAGCTGTCTCAAACAGGTTCTGCCCGGTGGCGAAACGGTTAGAATGCAGGACTGCAGCTGCTTCTGCTGTTTGCTGGCTTTTAGCAGTTCACCAGTTCGAGTCTCACTGCCTCAAGGCTGATTCAGCCTTCCGTCCTTCCAGAAGGTCGGTAAAACGAGGTACCCAGATTGTTGAGGGACAAGAGGCTGACTCTGTAAACCGCTTAGAGAGGGCTGTAAAGCACTGTGAAGCGGCATATAAGTCTAAGGGCTATTGCTATTAGGCATCGGTTTCACTGCTGGAATCTTCCGTCAAGGTTGAATTGCTAAAATGCTTGCTAACCTCTGTCGCTGCTCAACGTGCCACAGAAACGGACCGTGAGACCCAAGGCCATTGTAAGCAGATATCTTGCAGAGAAGTGGACCGTTCCCATAACGAGCAGAAAGGATGTGATTGGGCAACGTGAACCCATGATGGGTGGGGGTTATGAAAAGCTGTTGTTAATTCAGCAGATTTTTGCTCAGAAAAGTTTAAGAGTTGACACCTTCCATCTGGTGCCGAGCTTGAGTTGGCTGCTCCAGGCTCTTTGTTGAGTATGGGGAGCGGGGTGTGTGTGTGTGTGTCTCAGATTCTGCTCTCATTTCTTCAACATCCTCCACTTCCTCTTGCTTGCTTTTTCTCAGGGATGGACCTGTTTGCACAATCTCCCCAGTAATTACTACGTACCTCCGGGTAGATTTGATATTGCAGTTCTGGCTTAACGTCAGGCTTTCCTGTCTTTCAGGACAGATGACTCCATTTGTGGTGAAAAGGTGTCTTTTAACTCAAAGCCAAGTGGTGACAGTTACGCAAAGCCAGATGGGAAAGCCTTCAAAGAAACCGGGAGAATTGGGGGTGTGTGTGTGCTTTTTTCCATTATTTTTTCCCCTTTTTTTCCAAATGAAAAAAAAAAACCACACCTGTTTTTCCCCCAAGTTTTTTCATGGTTTTTTTTTTTCCAGGCCTTCCCATCTCTAGTGAGAACTTAAGAGTTTGTGCACACAAATCCCCTAGTTAACTTTCCCTTTTGTGTTTCACGCCCTTCTGTTGTCATCCCACTATCCAGGCGCATTCGAAGAAGATGCTTTGGTCAATAATAATAATAATAATAATAATAAAGTTGGAAGGGACCTTGGAGGTCATCTAGTCCAACCCCCTGCTCAGGCAGGAAACCCTATACCATTTCGGACAAGTGGCTGTCCAGTCTCTTCTTAAAAACTTCCAGTGTTGGAGCATTCACCGCTTCTGGAGGCAGGTTGTTCCACTGGTTAATTATTCTAACTGTCAGGAAGTTTCTCCTTAGTTCTAGGTTGCTTCTCTCCTTGATTAGTTTTCCATCCGTTGCTTCTTGTCCTGCCTTCAGGCGCCTTGGAAAATAGCTTGACTCCCTCTTCTTTGTGGCAGCCCCTGAGATATTGGAACACTGCTATCATGTCCCCCCTCGTCCTTCTCTTCATTAAACTAGACATACCCAATTCCAGCAGCCGTTCCTTATATGCTTTAGCCTCCAGTCCCCTAATCATCTTTGTTGCTCTTCTCTGCACTCTTTCTAGAGTCTCGACATCTTTTTTACATCGTGGTGACCAAAACTGGATGCAGTATTCCAAGTGTGGCCTTACCAAGGCATTGTAAAGTGGTATTAATACTTCACGTGATCTTGATTCTATCCCTCTGTTAATGCAGCCCAGCACTGTGTTGGCCTTTTGGGCAGCTGCAGCACACGGCTGGCTCATATTTAAGTGATTGTCCACTAGGACTCCGAGATCCCTCTCACAGTTACTACTATTGAGCAAGGTACCCCCTATACTATACCTGTGCATTTGGTTTTTCTTGCCTAAATGTAGAACCTTACTTTTTTCACCATTGAATTTCATTTTGTTAGATAGTGCCCAGTGTTCAAGTCTGTCCAGGTCCTCCTGTATCTTAAGCCTGTCTTCTGGAGTGTTGGCTATTCCTGCCAGCTTGGTGTCGTCTGCAAATTTGATGAGTCCCTGCAACGGTTGGATAGATGGATGGATGGATGGATGGATGGATGGATGGATGGATGGATGGATGGATGGATGGATGGATGGATGGGTGTTACCTTCCATTCCCGGGACTGTGGCCTTGGCATGGTGGCACGGGGTGGCACGGCTTTCAGTTTCCCCTTGCCCTGCCTTCCCCCTCAGCTCGATGGCAGACTGGCATCTAGTGAAGCATAGCTGGGAGTGAAGGGTGGCAGCTCAGACACACCCCTTCCATTCTTGCTGCTTACATCCTACAACTTCTTGTGTGTTGGATTCCCAAGCCCAAGCTCAAAGCTTTCCTTGCGTTCCAGATTGCAACCCCTTTAGCTCTAGCTTTCCTTGAAATTCCTTCTCTTTCTACCTTCCGCCTGTCCTCCTCCCCTACCTCTGGACCCCTTCCCCGTTTGCCTGCCTGCTGGGGCTCTCTCGCTTTCTCTCTGTCTGCACTTCTCCCTCCCTGCTTGAAGATCCCTTACTCTCTCTCTCTCTCAGCCCTACCTTTCCAAACCTCGCTTTGCAGAGTCTGCACCCAATATACTCCACTTTTCTGGGGCTGGCCATTTTCTCAGCAGCGGCTTCTGGAGGCTTGGGTGACGTCACAGCAGCTCAGTCAGTGACTGGTGCCAGGCCCTGGGGTGGGCGGCAGCCTATTTGTCAAGCTTCGAAAGACTCCGACGCTGTTTCTTCCATTGTGGCTTTGCAGCTTGCCCACGGACCCGGAGGGAGGGAAGGGGTGAATGGAACGCAGACCTCAAGATAGCGTGAGAACCAGGGGCGTTTGAGAGCGGCTTGCGGAGAACTGAAGACTCTCTCCCATAACAAATGTCTAAAGTTTCATTGGACAATGTGACCTGCTGACTTTTAATGCTTTTTTTACTCTAGTGATTTTGGCGCCAATTCACCGGAGCTGCTTTCGCTTTCATCTGTGCCGAAATATTTCACTCAATAAAGTTTTGCATTAAGAGAGATCCGGACGTCTCGGCTGTGCTTACTTTGTTGCTTCCTCAAGCTGGAAGCGTGACGCTATTATTAAACATTAATCTATTTGAGACTGGACTGCACAGTTGGTTAGTTTCGTAGGAGAAGCGGTTGAGAACGGCCCCGCTCACCATTTCTTTCCTTTTGCAGTTTTTTATTCACTGGACCGCTCAGTCATTACTTCTACCTCTACCTGGAGCAACAAATTCCTTCAGAGGCCGCTTTTGCTCTCGTCAAACGTCTGCTGGTGGACCGTCTCATCGTCTCCCCGGCCTTCCTGGCCCTCTTTTTCCTCGCCATGAACTTTTTGGAGGTAGGGTCTTGCTTAGGGATGGTCTGAGGGCAGCAGAATGCAAATGGGTGGCTGTCCGGCTTCTGCGTGGACACATCCGGTTCTACTGCCCTCACTGGGAAGAATGGCTTGGGGTTTTTTTCATTACAGGTAGTCCTTGACTTACCACCACAATTGAGCCCAGAATTTCTGTGGTTAAATGAGACATTTATTTAGAATAGAATAGAATAGAATAGAAGAAATAAGAATAGAATAGAATAATAAGAAATAAGAATCGAATGGAACGGAACGGAACGGAACAGAACAGAATAGAATAAATTAGAATTAGAATAGAATTAGAATAGAATTAGAATTAGAATAGAATAGAAAAGAATAATAGAGAATAGAATAGAAAAATAGAATAGAATAGAATAGAATAGAAGAAATAAGAATAGAATAGAATAATAAGAAATAAGAATGGAATGGAATGGAATGGAATGGAATAGAATGGAATAGAATAGAATAGAATAGAATAAATTAGAATTAGAATTAGAATAGAATAAATTAGAATTAGAATTAGAATAGAATAGAATAGAATTAGAATAGAATAGAATAGAATAATAGAGAATAGAATAGAATAGAGAATAGAATAGAATAGAATAGAATAGAATAGAATAGAATAGAGAATAGAATAGAATAGAATAGAATAGAATAGAATAGAATAGAATAGAATAGAATGATTGCAGAATGGAATGGAATGGGAATAGGATTAGGACCTTGGAAGTCCAGCCCCCTCCTCAAGCAGGAGAACGTATACCATCTCAGACAGGTGACTGTCCAGTCTCTTCTTAAAAACCTCCAGTGATGGAGCGCCCACGATTTCTAGTGGCAAGCTGTTCCACTGGTTGATTGTCCTCACTGTCAGGAAGTTTCCCCTTAATTCCAGGTTGCTTCTCTCCTAGATTAGTTTCCAACCATTGTTTCTTGTCCTGCCCTCTGGTGCTTTGGAGAATAATTTGACCCCTCTTTGTGGCAGCCCCTCAAATACTGGAACACTGCTATCCCCTGTTTCTTCTTTTCTTTAGACTAGCCAGACCCAAGTCCCACAGACATTCTTCGTCTGTTTTAGTTTCCAGGCCAGGCATGTTCTCCTGCCGTCTTCGCTTCTACGAGGAGTGCCTTGTGGCAATTAAAGGAACAGACAGTTCTGGACAGCACAAAGAGAATTGTTGCATCATAATCAGGAGAAGCGAAAACAAAGCCTCAAAGCACCAGAGGGCAGGACGAGAAACAATGGTGGGAAACTGACCAAAGAGAGAAGCAACCTAGAATTAAGGAGAAATTTCCTAACAGTGAGGACAATAATCCAGTGGAACAGCTTGCCTCCAGAAGTTGTGGGTGCTCCATCACTGGAATTTTTTAAGAAGAGACTGGACAATCACTTGTCTGAAATGGTTAGGGGTCTTCTGCTTGAGCAGGGGGCTGGACTAGAAGACCAAAGTCCCTTTCAGCTCTATTCCTATTCTATTCCTATCCTATCCTATCCCATCCCATCCCATCCCATCCCATCCCATCCCATCCCATCCCATTCCATTCCATTCCATTCCATATCCTATCCTATCCTATCCTATCCTATCCTATCCTATCCTATCCTTATTATTCTATTCTATTCTATTCTATTCTATTCTATTCTATTCTATTCTATTCTATTCTATTCTATTCTATTCTATTCTATTCTATTCTATTCTATTCTATTCTCTACATAAATATGACAAAAATAAATAAATACAGAATTATGCATATACCCACATATATTATATGGCACAGAGAAACAACACAGCCATTAAACAGCACCACTATTAACCAAATGATGGAATAGTACGCAACACTAAGAAAAAGATCAGCCCATAATCACATCATGAAATCCAGTTTCGTGTTGTGGTTAAGACTCCAGCCTAGAAATCAAGAACTTACCCTTTTTTTAGTCCTGTTGTAGTCACCAAAAACAACTGGGTGACTTTGGACCCTCTCAACCTTTGGAAGAAAACAAGATCAAATCTTGCCAAGAAAACTTTATGTACTTGTCCAGGAAGTCACCAGGAGTTAAAAAAAAAAAAACACAACCTGATTTGAAGGCACCAAAATAAAATCACATGGGCCAAAAAGCTATAATCGGATAAAGTGCTTTTCAAGTCCATCTGTAATGCAAGCCGTATGTTTCTCGTTGCCCAACAACTTGCAAAGGCTGGACAAGGAATAACGGATGGAAACTGATCAAGGAGAGAATCAACCTGGAAATGAGGAGAAATTTCCAGGCAGTGAGAACAATCAACCAATGGAACAGATGTTGTGGGAGCTTCATCACTGGAGGCTTTCAAGAAGAGATTGGGCTCCCATCTGTCAGAAATGGTGTAGGGTCTCCTGCTTGGGTGGGGGGTTGGACTAGATGACCCGCAAGGTCCCTTCCAACTCTGTTATTCTGATTCTGATTCCAGAACAGCGGGGGGGGGGGGAGAGTTGGAGGCTGAGGTGCATAAGGATCTTTCAAAAGGGGGGGAGGGGGGACATGATAGCAGTGTTCCAATATCTCAGGGGCTGCCCCAAAGAAGAGGCAGTCAAGCTATTCTCCAGAGCCCCTGAAGGCAGGACAAGAAGCAACGGATGGAAACTAATCAAGGAGAGAAGCAACCTAGAACTAAGGAGAAACTTCCTGACAGTTAGAACAATGAACCAGTTGAACAACCTGCCTCCAGAAGCTCCAACACTGGAAGTTTTTAAGAAGAGACTGGACAGCCATTTGTCCAAAATGGTATAGGGGTTTCCTGCCTGAGCAGGGGGTTGGACTAGATGACCTAGAAGGTCCCTTCCCACTTTATTATTATTATTATAAAACTGCCCCCGATTTAACAGATTTGGGGGTTCCTTTTTCCCTTGCTTCCAAGCGTTGGCAGGGCTTCGAAGTTGGAAGACTTTCTGAAGAAAACCTGAGTGAAAAATCTTTATACAACTACAACACGTACTGTGTGTCTCTGATTTTTTTTCTTTGGCCCTGTCCTACCTCCCGGGATTCTCGTAGTGGTGCCTTTTTATCGCATTAGAAAAGAATTTCTCTCTGGGACCTTTTGATACCTCCTGGATGCTGGGTGGGGGCAATTATTTTTTTTTTTCATTTGTGTGTCGCTGATCACCATTTTCTTCCAGGGAAAGGATATATCTGCCTTCTCCGAAAAGATAAAAACTAGTTACT
Organism: Azemiops feae; assembly: GCA_023970755.1. Taxonomy (NCBI): domain Eukaryota; kingdom Metazoa; phylum Chordata; class Lepidosauria; order Squamata; family Viperidae; genus Azemiops; species Azemiops feae. The sequence goes on along the minus strand of JALGBA010000734.1, from coordinate 656,073 downwards.
GGGCATCCCTAAAGATGAACTGGAAAGTGTGGACCCCCGTCCAGGTTATTAACTTCACTTACATCCCTTTGCAGGTAAGCGCTCCCCTTTCCCCCCCCCACTCCCATTTCATTTCCGCGGATTACTTAATTGGGGGTGTGTAGGACGGAAGGGCAGGACGCCACACGACGAGTCCACTTTCACCGGCTAAGCCGGTCGTCGTGACGAAGCACCAGGTTTCATGAGTTCTTGGATGGGAGACCACCAGGTAACCGCAGGGCTGTGGGCCAGACTGGGAAGGCGGGAATAACCTGTGGCTGGGAAATTGAGGGAAGCACCTCCGAGAGTCAAGCTCCCCACAACGCAGTCTTTCCATTACGCGGTTTGAGGAAAAGAATCTTTATGCCAGGGGTCTTCAAACTCGGCCCTTTTATTTATTTATTTATTTTTTTTTATTTTTTTTTAATAACAAATTTTACTGGTTTTCCAGTTTTACATTTTAAGTATTTGGAAAGCAGCGTGGTGATTGGGTAGTCAACAATTCAATAACAAAATCTTTAGTACATATCTCCGGTGACATCATCAAAAATTCCTTCTCTATTTCCTTTAACATTTGCTATATCATATTTAAGCTAGTAAATTTCTAATGATAACAAGCTCAGTTGAAACATTTCTCAATATATTTTTTTGCTTATGCATATCCATATCCTGTTTTTAAGCTTTACCTGATTTTTAATTTTTAATTACAGTATTCCAATTTAACCTTTAACATCCATACTATTTAAGTTTCGAGTAACCCAAATTTCCTTTATTTCACTACATAAAAGTTATAATATCTAAGATAGACATATTACTTACTTAAATATATTCTTATTTTATTTCATAAACATTTTCTATTTCTCATCCTAGTACATCACCACTTACTAATAGAGTGTCCTTTATTGTCTCAAGTCCATCATCTGCATGATCTGGGCTAAACAATCATTCGAGGCTATTTCCTAATAGTTAATTTTCAAAACTCGGCCCTTTTATGACTCGTGGACTTCAACTCCCAGAATTCCTCAGCCTGGCTGAGGAATTCTGGGAGTTGAAGTCCACGAGTCATAAAAGGGCCGAGTTTGAAGACCCCTGTCTTTATACTGTAATCACCCAGGTGTCGTTCCAATACAGTAAGTCCTCGACTTAACAGCAGTTCATTTAATGACCGTTTGAAGTTACAACGGCATTGAAAAAAGCGACTTATGACCAGTTTTCCCTCTTAACAACCATTGCAAGCGTCCCCCTGGTCACGTGGTCAAAATTCAGATGCTTGGCAACTGATTCGTATATATGATGGATGTAATGGAGTCACGATGATCCGCTTCCGTGATCTTCTGACCTTCTGACATGTTAGATGGCCCCCACCCTCCTGGCCTTCTGGAAGGTTTTTTTAAACCCCAGGTGATCACTTCGATATATCCGTGTCTTTGTATGGAGCTGTTATCCTGTACCTGGCTTTCCGTTTCTTCTCTTTTCCCTTTTGATGATTTTCATTGGTTATGGGGATTTTTATATTGCTTCCGTACGGATTGTTTGCCATGCCCGAGTTGTGCGTTCAAAACGCAGGGCTGTATAAATATTGGAAATGAATAAATAATAAGCCAAAGTGGAGGATTTCCAAGGTCCCTTCCAACCCCTATTATTCTATGTTTTGAAAGCAGCATCTGGTCAACTTTGTCTGATCTTGAAATGTTAAGCAGGATCAGACCCAGTGAACACACGGATGGGAGACCACCAGAAAAATCCAGTGCTTATGCTAGACTGAGGGGTGGGGTTCTCCCTTAATAGCAATAGTGATAGCACTTAGACTTATATACCGCTTCACAGTGCTTTGCAGCCCTCTCTAAACGATTTTGCAGTCAGCATATTGCCCTCCCAACAATCTGGGTCCTCATTTTACCGACCTTGGAAGGATGGAAGGCTGAGTCAACCTTGAGCTGGTCAGGATCGAACCCCTGACAGTCGGCAGAATTAGCTTGCAATACCGCATTCTAACCACTGCGCATGGAAGGAAGGAAGGAAGGAGCAATAACACTAGCAATAATACTTACATACTGCTTCACAGTACTTTACAGCCCTCTCTAAGAGGTTTACAGAGTCAGCATCTTGCTCCCCAGATATCTGGGTCCTCATTTTAAGGATGGAAAGCTGAGTCAACCTTGAGCCGGTGAGAATCGAACTGCCGGCAGCTGGCAGTCAGCAGAAGTAGCCCGCAGGACTGCATTCTAACCACTGTGTCACCAGGGTTCTTAAAACAAACAAAAAAAACTGGGGCAACCCAGGGGAAAATGGGTCTTCTGTCTGGCCTGTCATTTTCCCCTTCTCTCACTCTCCCTAAATGACAAATATATATATACATTTTGGCCCTATCAAAAGAAGGCACAAAATAATTTGAAGGGAGCGGAGATTACCCATCAGGGCCATATTCTAAGGTTGCTTCTATACTCCCAAGAGTCCATGACATTCTCATCGAGCTTTTGGTTTGGCGATTTGGCTGCAGTCGTTTCGTCTCCATTTGGGGGGGGGGGGATGTCGTCAGTGCGCTTTGAATTGTGCTCGTCTGTTAGAGCGCTGGCCTTTGAATACCTTTTTGTCTGATGTAAATTGGTGTGGATGTGGTTTGTCCGGATGTTTCTGAGTCCTGGTCTGGTTTTCGGACTGTTTGATTGGCTGGTTGTTGTTGCTGGGCCACGGTCCTTGGTGTTTAAGTCTCATCTGTGCGATGCCAATGGTGTTTGTTCGTTTGGTTGCCTCTGAGCCATGGTCTGGTTTTGGGTCGTTTGGCTGGCTGGCTGGCTGTTGTTGTCGAGACCTGGTCCGATTTCTTACGGACAACATCCACACCAATTTACATCACCCCAAAAGGTATTCAAAAAGGTAGTTAAAGGCCAGTGCTCTGTCGGACGAGCACAGTTCAAAGCGCACTGACGACGCCTCCCCGAATTGTCTGCAGCCAAATTGCCGAGCTCGGAGCTCACGCCAACAGCCCAACTACTAACCCGAGCTACTAATATTCAGATTTTATTTTTTTATACCGCTGAGTCCTGGCTCTCCTCTCCCTGTTACTGGTGCCCTTTTCTTCTCTTCCAAGTTTCAGGTGCTCTTCGGAAACCTCGTTGCCATGTTGTGGTTCGCCTACTTGGCGTCCGTCAAGAAGAGATGAGGGGAAAAGCCGCCGGTCGGGCCCATCAGAGGAGATGGCCGTGGTTTTGATCCTGAGGTGATGGAAGGAGGGAGCAGAGGAAGGTGGCTGGGAAGCCTGATGGCCACTTCCCGCCTTTGCAAGTTGCCCTCTGGCTTTCATCCTCACATCTGGAGGCCTGGGCAAAGGGACTTTCTCTTGTTGCCCTCCCCCCCAACCCCCTAATAGCCATGACTTAACAAGGCCATTTTGTGCTCTCTTTTTTTCCCCTCCCAGATCTTTTCCAGATGCTATTGCTGGGAAGGTTTTTCTGCCTTTTCTCGCACAGGCGCTTAATGGTAGTAGTGGTGGATCTGTGGGTAGGGATCAGAGCAGGCCATAAATATATATTTTCTGAGCAATAAACGTAACGAGAAGAGTCTTTTGAATTTTTTTTTTTTTAAAAAACCCCTACAGAACGATTGTGGTGTTATTTTTTTTTAATTTTGTTTTGCATTCTCGTTTTCTGTTGAGCCAGTGTCAAGTCTGCTATATCTTAAGCTTCTTCGCTTCGCTGGCATCCTGTCATAAAATGCAGGGGAGAGGGGAGAAGGAATTGGGGGGGGGGGAAGCAAAGGTAGGGCATGGAAAGTGGGAAGACAAACGGAGGGAGAGAAAGAAGCTGATGGGAACCAGAGGTGCCGAAGCGGAGTAGGCCAGCGGCCAAGGACACCTGGCCTGGGAACATAATGCGAAACTACTTTGAACAGCGGCAAGCAGTAAAACGGTTCCCAAAACATCAAGACGGCATACTATTGGACACTGATGGACTGGTCGGGCGGGGGGAGTTAGAGGAAGAGGAAAGGGAAAATGTGTAAACTTTGCACAGGAATACTCGGATCTAGTCTTACTTTCGCTGCAACCACTTAACCTTAGTAAAAACAAAACAAAACCTATGCTTCAACCAAATGGAATCCAGGCTCTTTCTTTCCTAGAGATCTAAGTTGGGGCAGGTTTATGTGGAAGATCAATTTAATTTGAAAGTAACTCAATAGGATGACCTCTTTCCTAAAAGTGGAAACTTTGGGCCCTGAAGGTATTGCCTTCCGCTGCTTGGACTGCTGCTGGACAAGTCCCTTATGCCTACATCGATAGTCCTGTCAATCAGAGATCTCCCCTTATGTCAATCAGAGATCTCCCCTTATGTCAATCAGAGATCTCCCCTGATCACCTTACCCATCTAGATAAGTTCATTCTCAGGCAGGTGGTCCTGCAAACAGCGATGGCTCAGGCTGTTTGGGGGGTTTGAGGATCAAATTAATACTTTAAGTCAGGGGTCTTCAAATGTGGCCCTTTTATGACTTGTGGACTTCAACTCCCAGAATTCCTCAGCCAAGCACGCTGGCTGAGGAATTCTGGGAGTTGAAGTCCACAAGTCCTAAAAGGGCCAAGTTGGAAGACCCCTGCTTGTGGACTTCAACTCCCAGAATTCCTCAGCCAGGCACGCTGGCTGAGGAATTTTGGGAGTTGAAGTCCACAAGTCATAAAAGGGCCACGTTGGAAGACGCCTGCTTGTGGACTTCAACTCCCAGAATTCCTCAGCCAGGCACGCTGGCTGAGGAATTCTGGGAGTTGAAGTCCACAAGTCCTAAAAGGGCCAAGTTTGAAGACCCCTGCTTTAAGTTACGCCAACGGAACAACATGCCAGGTCTTTCAAAACTGGTGTAAAACTCCTCTTACTGTTTACCGATCTGGCTACCAAATTTTGCGAACACGGGTGTTGCCAGACTGCCCTCATGGAAATGTCAAGTAGACTGCATGGCAGCGAGCAAGCCAGGATGTAACTAAGGCAAGGGTAACCTATTTGCTCGATCTGACCACCTCAGGAACCGTTGCAACCCATGCACTAAATGCCGATATATTCCTCACCACTGTATTTTCCTGGGAAACTAGAGGTGGCGAACGACAGCCCTGCCGGTTTGCACACCTGCCATTTCAGAAGATAAATTCAACCCAGAAATAAAGGGAGAAATTTTCTGACAGTGAGAACAATCAACCAATGGAACAGAAGTTGCCTTCAGGTGTTGTGGGTGTTTCATCACTGGAGGCTTTTAAGAAGAGACTGGACGGCCATCTGTCAGAAATGGGGTAGGGTCTCCTGCTTCGGCAGGGGGTTGGACTAGATGACCTCCAAGGTCCCTTCCAACTCTTGTTATTCTAATTCTAGAACAGCCTGGCTGTCAGCCCTAGAATCTGCTTTCTGCTGACCAAGAGTGCATCTTGTATCTCAGACTTATCCACTAGTGAAGGCAGGCCCTGATCGGCAGGAGTTACTCTTTCCTTACATTTGGGTGTCCTCAAGTATTGATTTTATGTAGCCACTGCTCACAGAAAGGATCAGTACCACTGCAAAACTGCCCCAAGACCCCAAATCCTCACCAAGCTCTTCAGAAGGCTACCCTGTAGTAGCCTGCGCTCTTCTGCTCAGTTTTTGATGTACAATGGGTCGTCCTTAATGACACCCCAAGCAGCTTTAGGCCTATGTTAGTATACTAGCATAGCAATTAAGGGCTATTGCTATGCTAGTATACTAATATAGGCCTAAAGCTGCTTGGGGTGCCATTAAGGACGGCCTATTGTACATCAAGACTTAGATACCACTTCACCTGGCTTTATAGCCCTCTCCAAGCAGATTTACCAAGTCAACAATGGCTGAGTGATTAGCCAACTCTGGATTTGAATCCTCCTCCTCCTCCTCCTCCTCCTCCTCCTCCTCCTCCTCCCACTCCAGAAACCCAACTCCCTTCCAGCACTGATTTTGTTCTAGCTGGGTCATGAAACATCTGCAAGAAAATAACCAAGGACCCCATGGGCCACCTCTTTCTCCTCTTCCTGTTCCTCTTCCTCATCTCCTCCCAAGTACCCCATAGGCCTCCTCCTCCTCTCCGCAAACCCCCCTCCCTTCTAGCACTTACGATGTTATCTACTTGGGTAATGAAACATCTGCAAGGAAACCAGCAAGCTCAGAGAGCACCAAGGATCCCACAGTCCTCCTCCTCCTCCTCCTCCTCCTCCTCTCCTCCTCCAAGTACCCCACAGGCCTCCTCATCCTTCTCCTCCAAGTACCCCACAGGTCTCCTCCTCCTCTTCTCCTCCTCCTCTCCTCCTCCAAGTACCCCACAGGTCTCCTCCTCCTCCTCCTCCTCCTCCTCCTCCAGAAACCCAACTCCCTTCTAGCACTGATTTTGTTCTAGTTGGGTCACGAAACATCTGCAAGAAAATAATCAAGGACCCCATAGACCACCTCTTTTTCCTCTTCCTCTTCCTCCTCCTCCTCTCCTCCAAGTACCCCACAGGCCTCCTCCTCTTCCTCCTCCTCCTCCTCCTCTCAGCTTAGCACCAGATGGCGCTCTTATTCCAGCCGTCAGCTGGCAGGGCTGCAATGATTTGGGGAGGCTCTGCCTGAAGCTCAGCAAAGGGGTTGCAACGCCTTCCATGTCTTAAAAGGATTTCCAGCCTGAAAGAGTAGGATGACCAGCCCTGATTGCAAAGAACAGAGGCCGGCATTAAGAGCAAAACAGGAAAATAAATGTAAAGCAAAAGGGGCCTTTGGCGCTTGTGTGCCCCAAAGGCTGCCCGCCCCCCTCCCTCTCCCAATCAGCCACCACATTGAACCAGGACCAGGAGGCTACACTGTTTTCAGCTTTTACTATAATGTGAAATATCTCCAGTGGGGACACAATATAACCAGAAGCAGAACCTTCCAATGAAGCCCTGAGGTTGGGAAGCGGCTTGGAGTCAAATGTTTTCTTCACAATTTTTGGGAAGTTGTCCTGCCGCCATCTTGAAGGGCTGGTCCAAAGACACCCGGCTGGCTCTCGGGTCTAAGGCAGGACTAGAACCTCAACCCCGGGCTTTTAACCACTGCAATTGGCTCTGTAATGAAGCCCTTAGTTTTCTAATAAATTCCACCCCTTCATTTCTTTTTCCATTGCAAGGAGCATCTGCTCTTTTATATACCATATTAGCAATAGCACTTAAGACTTATATACCTCTTCACAGTGCTTTACAGCCCCTCTCTAAGCGGTTTACAGAGTCAGCATTTTGCCCCCAATAATCTGGGTCCTCATTTTACCGACCTAGGAAGGATGGAAGACTGAGTCCACCTTGAGCTGGTCAGGATCGAACTCCTGGCAGTGGGCAGAGTCAGCCTTCAATGCTGCATTCTAACCACTGCATACCATGGAAGGAAGGAAGGAAGGGGAAAAGGAAGGAAGGAAGGAAAGGAAGGAAGGAAGGAAGAAAGGAAGGGGAAAAGGAAGAACAATAACAATAGCCCTTAGACTTATATACCACTTCACAGTGCTTTACAGCCCCTCTCTAAGCGGTTTACAGAGTCAGCATTTCCCCCCCAACAATCTGGGTCTTCATTTTATCGACCTCGGAAGGCTGGAAAGGCTGAGTCAACCATGAGCCACTCAATCACTGCTGGCAATGAGAGGAAGAAAAGGAAGGAAGGAAGGAAGGAAGGAATGAATGAATGGGAAAAGGAAGAACAATACCAATTATACTTATATACCATTTCACAGTGTTTTACAGCTTTCTCTAAGCGGTTTAGAGTCAGCACATTGCCCCCAACAATCTGGGTCCTCATTTTACCGACCTCAGAAGGCTGGAAAGGCTGAGTCAACCTTGAGCCGGTCAGGATCGAACGGCTGGCAGTGGGCAGAGTCAGCCTTCAATGCTGCATTCTAACCACTGCGGACCATGGATGGATGGATGGATGGGGAAAAGGAAGAGCAATAGCAATAGACTTATATACCGCTTCACAGTGCTTTACAGCCCTCTCTAAGCGGTTTAGAGAGTCAGCATTTTGCCCCCAACAATCTGGGTCCTCATTTTACCGACCTCAGAAGGATGGAAGGCTGATTCAACCTTGAGCCGGTCAGCATTGAACTCCTGGCAGTGGGCAGAGTCTGCCTGCAATGCTGCATTCTAACCATTGTGTACCATAGATGGATGGATGGATGGATGGATGGATGGATGGAAGGAAGGAAGGAAGGAAGGAAGGAAGGAAGGAAGGAAGGAAGGAAGGAAGGAAGGTGAAAAGGAAGAGCAATAGCAATAGCACCTAGACTTATATACCGCTTCACAGTGCTGTACAGCCCTCTCTAAGCGGTTTACAGAGTCAGCCTGTTGCCCCCAACAATCTGGGTCCTCATTTTATTGACCTCGGAAAGATGGAAGGCTGAGTCAACCTTGAGCCGGTCAGGATCGAACTCCTGGCAGTCGGCAGAATTAGCTGAACTAGCCTGCCATCCTGCATCCTAACCACTGCACCCACCGTGGCTCAAAAGGGATGAATATTAAATTAAAGTCACGGCCTGAGGACACTCATCTCTTCCTTGTTTACTAAGCTTGCTGTGCCTTCTGGAACGTTTTCTCCAATGCTTCCAAGATGCAAACCAGGCAATTCTCTGCTTCCGACTGCAGCCTTTCCTGGAAACATCATTGGGGGCTGGACTAGCAAACTGGAGCGAGGGGGTTAATTGGCCTGAGTTTCCCCTTGCAACTTTTTGCACAAAGAGAGAACCGGCGCCATATGCCGTGGATTCGGAGCCATAATCGGCTTTAGCTTTAGCCGGAAATCTTTGGGTGTGTTATACATAAGAAGCTCTTGGTGGCTAAGAACACGCCATGAGTCCAAATGGAGCACATAAGATAATCCTTAAAGATTTGAAGGATACTAAGCAACAGCAGCAGCTGTGCTGCCCAGACATCTCAGTTAAATGGCGGTTAGCTCAGTAGGCCGGCATATACGACTTAATTACCATTGTTTCTAATAGATCTTTTTTCCAATGCTAGGTTTTTTTTTAATGCATATACAGATAGTCCTGGCCTTACGAGCACATTGGCGCCCAAAATTCCCATTGTTAAGTGAGACGTTTGTTAAGTTAGTTTTGCCCCGTTTTACGACGTTCCTCGCCACACAGTTGTCCAGTGAATCACTGCAGTAGATACATGAGCAACACGGTTGTTAAGTGAATCTGGATTCCCCCGTTGACTTTGCTGGTCGTAAAAGGGGATCACATGACTTTGGGACCCAGCGACGGTCGTAAGTATGAACCAGTTGCCCAAGACTTTGAAATTTGATCACGTGACCATGGGGATGCTGCAACTGTGAAAAGTTTGAACGGTCACTAAATCAACTGTTGTAAATCGAGGACCACCTGTAGATCGATGGATTGTTTTCTATTTAATTTCTTTCTTTCTCTCTCCCCCCCACCCCACCAGCTCACATACTCTTTCTCTACACTTTTTAAATTATGTTAAATCCAGAAATTATCTTTTTGTACCTTGTTGAAATGAGGACAGGAGGGAAAAATCCAACATTTTAACATTGTTAAAATGGAGATTAAAGAGAACTACAAAGGGAGTTAGGGTTTCATTCTACCGAACTCCTGCCTGTCTGTGACTTACCTTTTGTCCGCAATAAAGCTGTTATTCACACGCACAAGCACACACACAACTGTTGTTTAGTCGGTTTATTAATATCCCTCAGCAATTCCCTTCACCAAAAACCCAGAGCTATCCCAATTAGGTCCAGCCACAAGCAGACCAATGTTAGTCCACAGAGCAATGGCCAATGAGTCCACAGGCAGGAGAACCTATACCATCTCAGACAGGTGATTGTCCAGTCTCTTTTTAAAAAATCTCCAGCGATGGAGCACCCACGATTTCTGGGGGCAAGCTGTCCCACTGGTTGATTGTCCTCACTGTCAGGAAGTTTCTCCATCTCAAATAGAGCAGACAGTGGTTGTTGCAGCCTTAGATTTATTGTTTACAGCAGATTACTGTAGAGATGGAAATTTAAGGCACCTGTTGATTTCCCCCCCCCCCCGCCTCTGTTCTGCACCACAAAGGAACAACACCGAAAGATGAGTTTTTAAAATTTGTTTCATTTATTTAATGTAGCGCAGTGGTCCCCAACCTTTTGGGCACCAGGGACTGCTTCCATGGCGTTCTGCTTTCTTAGAGACTAGACAATCATCTGGCTGAGATGGTATAGGACCTCCTGCTTGAGCAGGGGGCTGGACTAGAAGACCTCCAAGTTTCTATTCTATTCTATTCTATTCTATTCTATTCTATTCTATTCTATTCTATTCTATTCTATTCTATTCTATTCTATTCTGTTCTGTTCTGTTCTGTTCTGTTCTGTTCTGTTCTACTCTACTCTATTCTACAATCTTTCTATTCTATTCTATTCTATTCTATTCTATTCTATTCTATTCTATTCTATTCTATTCTATTCTATTCTATTCTGTTCTGTTCTGTTCTGTTCTGTTCTGTTCTGTTCTGTTCTACTCTACTCTATTCTACAATCTTTCTATTCTATTCTATTCTATTCTATTCTATTCTATTCTATTCTATTCTATTCTATTCTATTCTATTCTATTCTACAATCTTTCTATTCTATTCTACTCTACTCTACTCTACTCTATTCTACAATCTTTCTATTCTATTCTACAATCTTTCTATTCTATTCTATTCTATTCTATTCTACTCTATTCTACAATCTTTCTATTCTATCCTATTCTATCCTATCCTATCCTATCCTATCCTATCCTATCCTATCCTATCCTATCCTATCCTATAATTCTATTCTATTCTACAATCTTTCCTATTCTATTCTATTCTATTCTATTCTATTCTATTCTATTCTATTCTATTCTATTCTATTCTATTCTATTCTATTCTATTCTATTCTATTCTATTCTATTCCTATTCTATTCTATTCTATTCTATTCTATTCTATTCTATTCTATTCTATTCTATTCTATTCTATTCTTTGTTACTTTACTCTAATTCTATTCTATTCTATTCTATTCTATTCTATTCTATTCTATTCTATTCTATTCTATTCTATTCTATTCTATTCTATTCTATTCTATTCTATTCTTTGTTACTTTACTCTAATTCTATTCTATTCTATTCTATTCTATTCTATTCTATTCTATTCTATTCTATTCTATTCTATTCTATTCTATTCTATTCTATTCTCAGGAAGAGGTTTTGAAGCGGGTCCTTACAGCTGCCTAGGACCCTATTGGTTCACCCTGGTGCATTTCCCAAGGTCCACCACAGGAGGGCGAGCTAGCTCCACACCAAATGCGGTAGAAAGAACCAGATAGAAAGAACTTTTCACCCTGATGGAGAAATGACAAAGACTGGAAGTTTTGTCTTCTTGCAAATGGGGCGCTTTGAAAAGGAGTCTCCAGTCTCCGTCATTTCTCCACCCGGGCAAAAAGTGTCTGCCTTGGGAAGCCCTATAAGTCGTTGCGGCGGTGGGCAAGCAGATGGTGGGAGGGAGCGGCCAGCCAGCCGCAAAATAAAAGATCCCCTGAAAATAAGGCCTAATGGGACTTTTGGTAAAAACAAACAAACAAACAAAAAATTGGTACGTTGGTACAGACAAGGCACCTTGCCTGAGAGATTCAGATATCTTCCCCTTTGGCAAGCAGCGCCTGACATTTTAGTTCCTTTTTGTTCTTCTAAAGCATTTCTGCCCCGGCTGCTGTCTTGAAAGGAGCCATAGTGAGCAAGAGGTGATTCTGTCTACTCAGTTTCTTATTTTTGTGAGTCTGCCATGGTTGGTTTTTTTCTTCTTCTCATTTCTGCAAATCTATTACTTGCATGTAAAAAACAGTCATTTGTCTGAGATGGTATAGGTTCTCCTGCTTGAGCAGTGGGCTGGACTAGAAGACCTCAATGGTCCCTTCCAGCTCCTATCCTATCCTATCCTGTCCTGTCCTGTCCTGTCCCATCCCGTCCTATCATTCTATTCTATTCTATTCTATTCTATTCTATTCTATTCTATTCTATTCTATTCTATTCTATTCTATTCTATTCTATTCTATTCTATTCTATTCTATTCTATTCTATTCTATTCTATTCTATTCCATTCCATTCCATTCCAATTTCTATTCTATTCTATTCTATTCTATTGTATTCTATTCTATTCTATTCTATTCTATTCTATTCTATTCTATTCTATTCTATTCTATTCTATTCTATTCTATTCTATTCTATTCTATTCTATTCTATTCTATTCCATTCCATTCCATTCCATTCCAATTTCTATTCTATTCTATTCTATTCTATTCTATTCTATTCTATTCTATTCTATTCTATTCTATTCTATTCTATTCTTGCACTTTTGGTGCACCTTCCTCTAAACGTGTATTTTTGTTTGCTAATTTGGTTTTTATTTTATTTTTTAAAAAAACAATATGCATTGTTTTTCTGCCATATCATGTATATATGCAGTTTCGATAGGTAGGTAGGTAGATATAGAGATGGATAATCAATAAATTGCATTTATAAGCTTTGTTTCAGATGTTGTTGACAATACGAAATGAGATACATTCTAATGTAAAGATAAGGATCCTTGCAAGGTGCACTTGATGCCGGGCGATTCTCTAGCCACAGTAATGTCCCTTCTTCCAGGATACATTTAAACTTTGTTTTCTGGTCTACTATCCTGAAAGATTTGATAGAGGTGTCAGCTCCTAAGTATAAACCAGATAGATTTTTCTCTTTCAATTTGTGTCAAAGCAGACAGTAGTATTTAACCAACTTGGCTGATCTTCCGAAAATTGAGCAATGTTTTAGGCTGCAAACTTACACACACAATAATTACTCATCAAATTTACAGATGATGCCAAGTTGGGAGGGGGGGGGGAAATAACCAACGCTTTAGAAGATAGGCTCAAAATCCAGGAGAATCTTGACAGATTTGAACACTTGGCCCTATCCAACAAAAAGCAATTCAGTGGTGAAAAAAGTAAGGCAAGAAAATAAATAAATGCACAGGTATAGAATAGGTAACACCTGGCTCATTAGCAGTAACTGTGAAAGGGATCTAGGAATCCTAGATGTGGGGAAAACAACCCTTGGAAGTGTCAATAAAATAAATTGGTTTTTAGGCTTTGAGGAGCAATTAGGCCAAGAAGCTGTCCAGGGCCCATAGATATTTCTTTCCTTGCACTGCAACTTTTTTTTTCATTCATTAGCATTTTTTTCCTAAATGCTCGGTGATCCACCCATGAAGCCTCCAAGCTCCAATTATTATTTTATTATCAGTAGCTCCAGGAGTTTGTTGGGAGTCTCTGAGATGAAAGGCACCCTCTAATGACAGCCGTTTCCCATAAAAGAGACGAATAGGCCGGGAATGAGTGAGTGACAGCTTTAATGTGCTATCGATCAAGCCATTTAAACACTTTTCCCACCAGGGTTACAATAAAAAAAGGGAGCAGCTTTACTTTGCAGTTGAGATGCCATGGTATCTTTTAAACTTTAAAGAAAATATCTGGTGGGAGAAAAAGAATCAATTTGAAGGAAAAGAAAGCAACCCTGTTCACATCCAACAAATGTGTGTCCAATATAGCAAGAAAAAAAAAGTGGAGGGAGGATTTGGCAGCAATAAAGTGATCAGTTGCTACCTGTTCAGGTAAAAGATGCACCTGTGGGCCAAAAGAAACTCTTTCCAAAATTTTCATGGCATCTTGAGTCACAATGAGTAACCGTGAGAGGGACCTTGGAATCCTAGTGGACGATCACTTAAACACGAGCCAGCCGTGTGCGGCAGCAGCCAAAAAAGCTAATACAATCCTTGGCTGTATAAACATGAGGCACAGAATCAAAATCACGTGAAGTATTAGTACCGCTTTATAAAGCCTTACTAAGGTCACACCTGGAATTCTGCGTCCAGTTTTGGTCACCAAATTACAAAACAGATCTTGAGACTAAGATGATTTAAGGGCCTGGAGGCAAAAAAAATATGAAGAATGGTTGCAGGAACTGGCCAGTCTAGAGAAAAGAAGAGCTAGGGGAGACATAATAGCAGTATTCCAGAATTTGAGGGGCTGCCACAAAGAAGAGGGGGTCACGTTATTCTCCAAAGCACCAGAGGGCAGGACAAGAAACAACGGATGGAAATTAATCGAGAGGAACAACCACTATTCCTTGTCTGGCCTTCAGGTGCTTTTGAGAATAGGTTGGCTCCCTCTTCTCTGTGACAGTCCCTCAAATATTGGAGAACTGCTATCATGTCTCCCCTGGTCCTTCTCTTCGCTAGACCAGCCATGTCCAGTTCCTGAAACCATTCTTCATATGTTTTAGCCTCCAGTCCCCTCATCATCTTTGTTGCTCTTCTCTGAACTCTTTCTAGAGTCTCAACATCTTTTTTATAATGTGGAGACCAAAATTGGTCTCTGCTTTTCTTGTCCCCCCAAGCAAGGGATATCCAGTATCTGCTCAAGTAGGCAAGGCCAATACTGTGAACCAATGAGGCTTTTCCATTTCCCTGCCCTGATGTATAAATTGTGATGCTGAAAACAGGCATGCGTGCTTGCTTGGTATAACTCTTCCCAAGCATTTTTTTTTTTCACGTGGAATCCACCTGGAAAAGATCTCTCCAACTTTCCATGTTTTGGTTGAATATAAGTATAAGAACTCGGAGTTCCTGGGACCACAAATCATCTCCCATTCAGTTAGAATTCAAGACATGTCTGTGTTGCACCTTTCATATTAATCAAACCGAAGACATTACAAAGGGTTCCACGAAGGATCGAAATGATCACAGTGGCAGCCATCAACATGCAGACAACTCTCACTTTTTACGTGTTGTGAAGGTGAGGGGTAGGTCTTCTGTTATGTACTTGTGGGAACCGTTTTGAGGAACCCTGCACTAGAGTTAAGAGCAGGGTTTCCTACTACTTTGTTCACAGAAGTAGCTCCAATGAGTTACAGTTAGCACAATTAACAAGTGGAACAACCTGCCTCCAGAAGCTGTGAATGCTCCAACACTGGAAATTTTTAAGAAGAGATTGGACAATCATTTGTCTGAAATGGTACAGGGCTTCCTGCCTGAGCAGGGGGTTGGACTAGAAGACCTCCAAAGTCCCTTCCAACTTTGTTATTCTGTTTTCTCACTATCTCTAAAATTAGGAGAGGGCAGGCTTAAAGGAATTATGTCAGAACATCAGCAGAGGAACTCCAAGTAATTATTTCTGCTGGGTGATCATGTAATTGCAACCTGATTTCAGATCATTGATTGATTAACTTCATGGTGACCAGCTAGCTATAAAATGTATTTCATCTGTTCCATTCTTGTTGAAACACCATCAAGCTACTTTTCAGAAAGAGACACGGTCAACGCTGCTGACATCGGATGTTTTTGCATTGACAACAGATGGAAATGTAGCCATCTTTTACCTTTTGCTTTTAGAGTTAGATGATGCTGGGAGGGGGGATGTGAACGAGAGTCCAGCTAGACATAACAACACTAAACCTAGCATGAGAATCAAGGTTATTGAGCCCAGAGCTGATAAGGAATTGGCGGGCTGGAGAACTGGAGAGAAAGCTAATTGGGGAATGTGATTTATGACAGTTAATTGGAGGAGGGAATTGTGCTTTGATACTATATGCTCAGGGGAGGGGAATTCAGTTTTTGGCTTCGATTATGCAGTGCCGATGTTATGCTACTCGAATAAAAGATTCTTTAAGGTAAACAACGCCTCAAAGTTCTTTCGAAGGGTTTCATCTGTCGGAACCATGACACACACCTCAGATGTGTGTTTCAGAATAAAAAAAATACAGCAATGGAAAATCTATTTTAATCAAAGGAAGGAACTGTAACTTACTATCATTTTATACCTATCTAAAATGAAAACACTGACCATGGATATCATTTTCCCATGAATGATCCAGCCTATTTAGTTTTTTTTTATGGGATTTCTATTTTTTCTTGAGATTAAATTTAATTACACATGCACGACTTTCATCTTTAGAAATAATTTTTCAGTTCGGTAATGGATATACTGTATATAGTACATCACACAAAGCTTGGCGGGAATTTTGGATGTGGTTGAAAAAAGGGAAAACTGCAAAGCAGACTTAATTGCCTGCCACGAAGGAAATAGGTTGATTTAATGCATTTCTTTTGTCAGTAGGTGTACATTATTTTTCCGAAAGTGTCAGGTTTGAATAGTTACATGGAGACTGTTTGTTGATAACTGACAAAATGGAGACTTTGCTAAATCAGGCTTACAGATGCCAGACATATGTCATGTAAGATTTCCCACACAAATTATTCAGAAATGCTAAGGCACTGATCCAGCATTTGGTAAAGGAGAAGAGGGTTTACTTTATAGCAATGGAAGATGATCCAGAGGCACTGAAATTAGGAATGCATGCTTACACGGAGATTTCTTTTTGATGTCTTTGTAGAAAGAAAAATCAGGTCCAGTTCCAAGCCGGGAATAAATAAAATGGAGGCTAAGATGCTGAAAATAGAATAGAATAGAATAGAATAGAATAGAATAGAGCTGGAAGGGACCTTGGAGGTCTTCTAGTCCAGCCTTCTGCTCAAGCAGGAGAACCTATACCATCTCAGACAGGTGATTGTCTATTCACATCTCCAGTGATGGAGCGCCCACAATTTCTGGAGGCAAAGCTGTTCCACTGGTTGATTGTCCTCACTGTCAGGAAGTTTCTCCTTAATTCCAGGTTGCTCCTTTCTGGAATAAATAAATAAATAAATAAAATGGAGGCTAAGATGCTGAAAATAAAATGGAGGCTGCTTAGGAAAGAAGTTTTAATGATGAACAGAACCAGCAACAGCATGCAGTTCTGGAACAGCTGTCCAAGTGGAGTTGAGAGGGGGTGGGTTTTTATACATTCTTTGGGCCTTTGTGTCTGAGGTGCCTGTTGTGAAATGTACTTTGATCTGTGCTTGAGTGTGCCCTTTTGGTATTCTAATTATTGTTGCCTGACTCCCACTGTGGCTTGGAGGTCCTGTCCTGTCCTTGGAGCTGGGTGGGGGAATGTAAGTTCTTAAACCCATGAGCTGTGGGGGCTGAAGGCGTTTTGCTTATGAATTTCTGAATGGATTACCAAATCTGCATTTCTAAAGAGTGGCCTCCTCCAGTTTTTTTTAGTTTGAAGCTGTTTTTTCCCTATGGCAGGGAGACTAGGGCTGCTTTCTGCCTTTTGAAAGATTTTTCTCCATTTCTCCTTTAGGGGAAATAGTCTTTATCCTGTCTTTTTTTTTTTTTTTAATATTCTCCAAAATATTTCATTCTCTATGTGGGGAGGGGGGAGAGGTTGTGTGCTGACTTCCTACATCTTAAAATGAATACTGTATTGGCAGCTTCCTTGCTTCTGGGATGTGCAGCCCGTTTCCATAGTCAGAAGCCACTTTGAAATTCCTTGCTTTTCCCCTGACGGTTTTGTGTGGCTTTGGCACTCGAAAAATGCAGGCTTTCACTTAAGCTCCACAACTGGCTGAGCGGAATTGAGGAAGAAAAAACAAAGGAGCGAGTCTGGAATTGATGTGTGGCTTGGAGAAAGCCTTGAGGATGGAAAAGGAAGAGGATTTCAAGATAATGGGAGGGAGGGAGGGAGGGAGGTTAAAAAAAACAAACAGGAAAGAGTGCAGGCAAGTTCTTCTCATCTTTGCATTAGGGCAATTGCCTGTGAAAACAGAATGTATTGTCTTTTTGTACCTGTTTTCGTAAACCCAGAGGACAAAAATATTCTCTGCGTTCAGTGGAGGAAAATAGCCATCAGAAAGTGTAAAGCTGGTAAACACTTTCGCAGGAATTGTATTTGCAGCTGCCTCTCTTCTCCAGGGGTCCCATCTCCCCACACAAAACAGGGGCAAAGGTTGCTAATAGCTACACTTAAGGGTATGTTTCTGAACTCTTTCCTAAGAGACAAAGGCTACAAGGGACAGGCTCCTAATTCTTTTCTGCCTTTCTCCCTTTTCGGGGAGTGTAGTTCGCTTATTTTACATTTTACATTTAGTAGAAAAACGGCAGGAAATTGTGCTATCGTTACTTGGTGACCTGCTCTGAATTTTGACGGACAATTTTGGACAGATCCACAGGCTGCAAAAATGCCCTGGAGAACACCTGTGTTCTTTTTCGGAACGAGTTCCCATCAATATTTTAGTCTATTGTGTGCCTTCCTGGTTTGTTAGTGCACAAAAGACTTCCTACCCAAGCAGGGGGTGATGATCACCCTGCCAATCTAATGGGTTGGCGGGTGGCGGGTTTGAGAATATCGTAGATTCATTAAGCCACATTCAAATGCATGCCGTATTTATTAAGACACTAACTTTTCAGGTCTATGATGGATATATATCCTACACAACTTGTGCCAGTTACCCACACATTGTGCCACCTGTGGATTGGCTGGATTTCAAATGGACATTATGACTCTGGTGGGAGGAGGAATATCGCTGGTTTGACTATACCGTTCGAGCGGGATTTTCCCCAGATCTCGCCTTGACTTCCCTACTGTCACTGACCCCTAATAAAAGTTTCCTTTTGAGACAATGCCTGTTTCAAGAGTTCTGCTTCCTTGGGTGGTTAGCTGAGGTGGGTCCTTACCGTGGGTGGGTTTTTATACCTTCTTGGGCTTTGTATTTGAGATTGCTCCTGTTTCTATGCAATGTACTTTGACCTGAGCTTGAGTGTGCCCTTTGGGTATTCTAATGATGGTGGAGTTGGAGTCTTTGTTTTTCTAATCCCCTCAGCTCCAGCCTTCTTAATAATAATAATAATAATAAAGTTGGAAGGGACCTTGGATGCAGGTTGTTCCACTGGTTAATTGTTCTAACTGTCAGGAAGTTTCTCCTTAGTTCTAGGTTGCTTCTCTCTTTGATTACTTTCCATCCGTTGCTTCTTGTCCTGCCTTCAGGCGCTTTGGAGAATAGCTTGACTCCCTCTTCTTTGGGGCAGCCCCTGAGATATTGGAACGCTGCTATCATGTCCCCCCTGGTCCTTCTCTTCATTAAACTGGACATACCCAATTCCAGCCCCCAGTCTCCCTGAATGGATGATCAAATCTGCACTTCTAAAAGCTGGTTTCTACTTGGGGCAGGGAGACTGGGGGCTGGTTTCTGGGGCCTAGTTTCTGCCCTATTAATATCCCCCCAAATATTTCCTTCTCTAGGAGGGCGGGCGGGTGGGGGCTGACTTCCAACACCAGCATCCTGTTTGGTATGCTATTACAGACGTGACCTTTTGTGTTACGTTTTCTTTGCTTCAGGGCAAGATGTGTTTTGAGTGGCTTGAAAGTTTTGCAGAGCACCTTGAAGTCAGGAAGAAGGATTCAAGTTGCAATCGCCAGTGGCAAAAATTGCCGGACCTCAAAAACTGACAAGACCACCAACATGTTGGCGGAGACTTTTCTAGAGGAAACGGAAAAGACAGAGAACCAGCAGATCAAACCCAGCGAGAATCTGTTTTTTTTTGGGGGGGGACACAAATACCTGATTGTTAGAAGGTGCTGAAGGGCTGATTCCCAGAATATGGAATAATCGGTCAACCAGGGAACCCAGAAGGAACAAGCTTCAGGAAGGTTCTAGAAGCAATCCGGCCACAAGTTGGTTAAACTCCCTCTTCTGAGGCAGGAAAGCACAAGGTTCATACTGCTGGCAGATGTTATCTCAGAACTATTGTGCCATATTTTTCAAACATCCGGGAACACCCAGGAATTGTCTGAGGATTGGAAAAGAGCTGATGTGGTTCCCATCTTCAGAAAAGGACTAGACTCGACTCGACTCGACTCGACTCGACTCGACTCGACTCGACTCGACTCGACTCGACTCGACTCGACTCGACTCGACTCGACTAGACTAGACTAGACTAGACTAGAATAGAATAGAATAGAATAGAATAGAATAGAATAGACATGTGGGAAGTCAGCCCCCCCAGAGAAGGAAATATTAAAAGGGTAGAAAAATATATTTCCTCAAAGGATCTTAAAGAGGCAGAAAGGCATGCCCAGTTTTTCTTGATAGCCCCAGTTCTCCCTTCCCCAAGCAGAAACCAGCTCTATAGAGGTTGAAGCTAGGAGATTAAGAAGACAAAGACACCTAAAATCTACCTACCCCACCCAAAGACAGGACATAATAGGATTAACTCACAGATGCCAAAGGGACACAGGTCAGAATACATGACACAGGAAATACAAAGCCTCAAAACAGGAACAGGAAACAAACAAACAAACAAAAGGCTCCAGAGGGTATAAAAACCCATTCCCTACATGTGCTCAGCCTTTTTCCTCTCTTTTCTGCCAGAGCCATCTTTCTATCTGGCTCTCCTCTTCAATAAACTGCAACCTTCTTTCTAAAGCAGTCGCCATGTTGTTTATCCCCGGCTTGGACTGAACCGTGATGAAGACTTTTCCTCCAACAGACAGATTATAGACTAGACTAGACTAGACTAGACTAGACTAGACTAGACTAGACTAGACTAGACTAGACTAGACTAGACTAGAATAGAATAGAATAGAATAGAATAGAATAGAATAGAATAGAATAGAATAGAATAGAGCTGGAAGGGACCTTGGAGGTCTTCTAGTCCAGCCTCCTGCTCAAGCAGGAAAAAAAAACAGACCCAGGAAACTACAGACCAATCAGGCTAACATCACTACCTGGGAAGATCCTGAAAAAGATAATCAAAAAACAGATCTGCAAACATCTAGACACAAATAAAGTTATAACTAGAAACCAGCGCGGGTTTGTTAAAAACAGATCATGCCAAACCAATCTTATTTCATTTTTAGACAAAGTGACTAAATTAGTAGACCAGCAAAATGCTGTGGGTATAGTATACTTATACTTATACTTATACTTATACTTCAGCAAGGCATTTGACAAAGTAGACCACAAGCTGCTTCTTGGTAAGCTGGAAAAATGTGGAATAGACAGCATCTTAAAAATTAGTCTTTCGCTCCCTCTTGTGGCTAGCGTTGAAGTAAAATTTAAATGAAAACAGGGTCACCTACATACAGTATGTAATCTATAGGTAAATAAACGAATGAAAGAAAAAATCCCAGCTGAAAAACGAGATCTCACATTGCAGTTAATGTAAAATATTATGGAAAAATAGTTGCAATAATACTGAAGAGGTGTCTTCTTTCCTTTAACAGTTTTGTAGCCTTTAATTTTTTTTTTATAAAGTCCACTTTTTTTAAAAAAAATGTTTATATTTAAAAATAAGAATCTTTCCACTAAATAAATAGCAAGAACATTTCTCACGGAAATTTGAAACTATTTCTCCAATTTCTATTTCATCAGATTGAATTATTGGTGGAAAAAAATACAGGATAATCTTTTTCTGCTTAGAATAAGTTGCTTTGGAAGGAAACATGCTGCTTTTTTTTCTGATAAAAAGAAAAGAAAGAAAAATCTCCAATCTGAATCTTATTTGAACTACGGTGGTCCTCATGGAACTGTTAAGGAAACACTAATAACCATGATCTTCCTTAAATTAACACCTAAAATTAAACCCTAAACCCCTTAAATTAAACCTAAAATCAAGCAAAATTGGATGGCAATAAAATAAATGAGACTGTAAGTTCTATGACTCCTGTAAATCCATTTAAATGGCTGTTAGGTTTTATTGTGGGGGGAATGCATGAGGAATATTTCTGTTTCTTACACCTTCCTAAGAACCAGGACCATTGGAATTTTATTTTTCCAGAGGCAACAAATATTTTTATACTAGACATTGCATCCTATTATTAGAAATAGGATATTTCTAATAATATATAATAGTATTAGAATACTATTAGAAATAGTACTCTAATACTATTATCTATTATTAGAAATAATAAAATAGAAATATAAAATAATAATAATAGAATAGAATAGAATAGAATAGAATAGACAGATTGTAGAATAGAATAGAATAGAATGGAATGGAATGGAATGGAATGGAATGGAACAGAAATAAGGAATAGAATAGAACAGAATAGAATAGAATAGAATAGAATAGAATAGAATAGAATAGAATAGAATAACAGAAATAAGGAATAGAATAGAATAGAATAGAATAGAATAGAATAGAATAGAATAGAGGATGGAATAGAATAGAATAGAATAGAATAGAATAGAATAGAATAGAATAGAATAGAATAGAATAGAATGGAATGGAATGGAACAGAAATAAGGAATAGAATAGAATAGAATAGAATAGGATAGAGAATAGGATAGGATAGGATAGGATAGAATAGAATAGAATAGAATAGAATAGAATAGAATAAGAATAGAATAAGAATAGAATAAGAATAGAATAGAATAGAATAGAATAGAATAGAATAGAATAGAATAGAATAGGATAGAATAGAATAGAATTCAGAATGAATAGAATAACAGAAATAAGGAATAGAGTAGAATAGAGTAGAATAGAATAGAATAGAATAGAATAGAATAGAATGGAATGGAATGGAATGGAATGGAATGGAATGGAACAGAAATAAGGAATAGAATAGAATAGAATAGAATAGAATAGAATGGAATGGAATGGAACAGAAATAAGGAATAGAATAGAATAGAATAGGATAGAGAATAGAATAGAATAGAATAGAATAGAATAGAATAGAATGAGAATAGAATAAGAATAGAATAGAATAGAATAGAATAGAATTCAGAATGAATAGAATAGAATTCAGAATAAATAGAATAGAATAGAATAGAATAAGAATAGAATAGAATAAGAATAGAATAAGAATAGAATAGAATAGAATAGAATTCAGAATGAATAGAATAGAATTCAGAATAAATAGAATAGAATAGAATAGAATAGAATAGAATAGAAATGTCTTTAAAAAAAGAGAAGAAAAAGAAATAATGATACTTTACTACTTAAAATACATGTCTCTCTTAGACTAATATACATTTATATCCAGAATGTTTCTCTTCTTTTTAACCATATTCGAACATATGTTTAATCTTTAAATATTCCATTTAATAAATCCCATTATCTAATCTTTTAGATCTATTCAAAACATTTTCATCCACTGAAGTTTTCTCAGGATCAATTACAAGATCAACATTTTTTTCATTGCGCATCACAGAATTCTGTGCTAATCCATATCAGATTCAGGAAACAGGGCGTTGAGAGCATCCAGTTCAATATTTTGCCTAGTGGAATAATGCTAATTGAAGTCCCCCAGGCATATGTTCACCACCCATAGAAACTGATTCAGTGGGCAAGCTGTAAGTGACAGTGGGGAATGCACCACTGGTTTGGCTTAATAATGGAAATAATTTCATTACTCACACTATAAAACTCTGCACTGAGATAAATCTAAGATGCCTTACACAGACTTATTAGGTCAACTGTAAATCAACAACGAAGCTAGAGATGCATTGTCGTTACAAACTAACAGAGTTGGAAGAGGTTTTAGAGGTCTTCTAGTCCATCCCCCTGCTCAGGCAGGAAACCCTATGCCATTTCAAACAAATGGTTGTCCAATCTCTTCTTAAAAACTTCCGGTGTTGGGGCATTCACAACTTCTGGAGGCAAGCTGTTCCACTGGTTAATGGTTCTAACTGTCAGGAAGTTTCTCCTTAGTTCTAGGTTGCTTGTCTCCTTGATGAGTTTCCATCCGTTGCTTCTTGTCCTGCCTTCTGGTGCTTTGAAGGGTCAACCCTCTCTTCTCTGTGAAACCCCTCAAGTACTGGAAGACTGCTATTCTATGCTACTACCTTTTTTATACCTGTGTGTTGCCTAAGTGTAAAACCTTAGTTTTTTTTATCACTGAACTGAATTTTGTTGGAGTCTGTTCAAGTGTTCACGTCTGTCAAGAACCTTCTGGATCTTGAGCTCATACTTCTAATGCTTCTAGTTAGTACATGGAGGCCTGCATGGAGAAACATGGATTGCCAATGGGGCAATGCCAGTGGGACAAAGCTGTTAGGTTGCACTTGACCCTGTCCTGATATCAAATATTTGAGAATACCTGTCAGGTAAACACATGTATGTCTCAGGAAACCCTCCAGATGTTTAATTCAAATAAGAACTTACAAATTCCACACCCACAATTTTGCTGTAGGGAAATTTGCAGGGTTTTTGTTTTTTGTTTTAATTGTACAAAATCTTTTGGAAACAGTGAGATAAATTTAATATAACCAGAAACCATAATGATAACATTCTGCTTCAAATTTCTGGAAAAAAAAAATAATAATGACCCAAAACAGCTTTAGTTCAATTATGCGACAATGAATCTCAATTTGGAAACTTCAAATGGATGTTTTTTTAAAAAAATCCTTTATGCATAGAGGCTTTTTCGAATGGCAAAGTTATATATTGAAAATGAAAGAATTGTGGTGGAAAAGGAAACAACTAGGTCTAGATAATTGATGAATTTGCTGAGAAATGCAAAATGAAATTCAGATAGATGAGAACAAAATGATATTCTTATGTGTTGCTGGATACTATTTCACAGCTGGCAACTCTTTTATAATTATATGTTATGCCGAAGTACTAAACAGCTGAGATGGCATTTTTTAATTTACATCAAAACATGTTTGTCTAAATCTCCACCGGCCTTGACAAGTTTCCAGAGCCGATATTTCATTGCCTATTTTCCTCTCTAAAACTGCCTCTTTAGCCAAAAATGAAAATCTTGCAAAACCCAAGACAATTCTAGTGATCAAAGCAACTCTCCAGCTTTTGCCAGCCATAAGAAATTAAACGGAGAAGCCCTGTTTGGAAATACAGGTAGTCCTTGACTTATGAGCACAATTCCTGTTGTTAAATGTTAAAGGAGTTTTGCCCCCTTTTACAACATTTCTTGCCACGTTTGTGAAGTGAATCACCGCAGTTATTAAGTTAGTAACCCGGTTGTTAAGTGAATCTGGCTTCCCCCATTGACTTTGCTTGTTAGAAGTTTGCAAAAGGGGATCACGTGACCCCGGGACATTACAACCGTCATAAGTACTAGTCAGTTGTCAAGCGTCTGAATTTTGATCACGTCACCAAGGGGATACTGCAACGGTCGTAAGTTTGAAAAAATGGTCATAAGTCACTTTTTTCAGTGCCGTCGTAACTTCGAACAGTCGCTAAATGAATTACCTGTGGAGAATATTTGTGTGAAAGTTGCTGGGGTGTGCAAATGATGGCCCATTCCATTTATTCTCTATTTTTTTTCTCTCCGGTTTCTCAGCAAATTCTATCTGGATCCTTGTGAAATTGGAGCTTGCACTAGTTTTCTCCAAACTTTTCTCTTTTTTGCTTTTGGACTAAGTTCCAGAACAAATCAATAGATAATAAATTCCATATTATCAGGCACAACCCAATGTAATTTTTTTGGGGGGCAGCACTCCTTGGTGCCATAGAAAAACCAAATGTTGTTTTTCCTTCCTGAATAAAACTACCATCTAGCAGAGCAGCAAACCACAAAGGTGGGGATTTTTTAGTGTGGGTGCCTACAAAAAATATGTTTTAAATTTTAGCAATAGTACAAGTAGTCCATTGGTGGGATTCAGCCGGTTCGCACCGGTTCAGTAGAACCGGTAGCTAAATTTTGTTGACTTCGGAGAACCGGCTGAATGCACACCATTTCCGGAAGTCTGTTCTAGGCCTCGGAGGCCTGGAGGAGGCCTCCCTGGCCTTGAACGGCCCACCGGAAGTGCGTGGATGCCACTTCCGGAAGTCCGTTCTAGATCTCGGAGGCCTGGAGGAGGCCTCCCAGGCCTTGAACGGCTCACCGGAAGTGCGTGGATGCCACTTCCAGAAGTCCGTTCTAGGCCTTGACGCCTAGGCCTGCATCCATGCAGAGAACCGGTTGTTCAGGTATTTGAATCCCACCACTGAAGCAGTCCTCGACTTACAACAGTTCATTTAGCGACTGTTCAAAATGACAACGGTGCTAAAAAAAGTCACATGACCGTTTCCCACACTTATGACCGTCGCAGCCGCCCCGTGATCACGTGATCAAAATTCAGACACTTGGCAACTGACACAAACTTACGACGGTTGCCGTGTCCCAAGGTCATGTGATCCGCTTTGCAACCTTTTTTAACCAGGAAAATCAATGGGGAAGCCAGATTCACTTAACGACCGTGTTTCTAACTTATCAATTGCGCCGATTCACGTAACAATGCTGGCAAGAAAGGTCTAAAAACGGGCCCAAACTCCCCCACATTAGAAAAAATATTTGCCTTTTTTTCCCTGTCCTGGATAGAATTGTGAGAAACTGTGAGAGGTGTATTGATTTTAAATGAAATCACCTGCTGGGATTCTTAGAACGCTCCTGCTTTTATCTTAATGAAGATTGTTAATGAGAACTCAAAGAGAATTCAGGCTACATCCCTGGAGCCACCTGTCAGGTCTGCCATCTTCAGCTTCTTCGCTTGGCTGGCTTCCTGCCATAAATTGCATGGGAGGAGAAAGAAATTTGGGGGCAGCAATAGGTGGGCATGAGAACGAGAAGACAAACAGCGGGACGGGTGACCCGTTGACAAGAACAGAGGTGCCAAACCGGAATGAACCAGCCTCCAAGGACACCTGGCCTTGGAATCGAACAGCGAAACTCTAGTGAGAGGCGTCAAACATCCAAGCCATTCCGAAAACATCAAAAGAGCATCCTATTAGGCACTTGATGGACTGGTCAAAGGGGGAGGGCCAGGGAAAAGGGGAAAAGTGTAACCTTTGCGTGGGAATATTCAGATCTAGCTTTACTTTCGCCGCAACCACTTAGCTTTAGTAAAAGAACCTTTGCTGGAATTGGGTATGTCTGATTTAATGAAAAAAAGGACCAGGGGTGACCTGATAGCAGTGTTCTAATATCTCAGGGGTTGCCCCAAAGAAGAGGGAGTCAAGCTATTCTCCAAAGCACCTGAAGGTAGAACAAGAAGCAACGGATGGAAACTAATCAAGGAGAGAAGCAACCTAGAACTAAGGAGGAATTTCCTGACAGCGAGCACAATTAACCAGTGGAACAACCTGCCTCCAGAAGTTGTGAATGCTCCAACACTGGAAGTTTTTAAGAAGAGACTGGACAACCATTTGTCTGAAATGGTGTAGGGTTTCCTGCCTGAGCAGGGGGTTGGACTAGAGAAAACCTCCAAGATCCCTTCCAACTCTGCTATTCTATTCTATTCTATTCTATTCTATTCTATTCTATTCTATTCTATTCTATTCTATTCTATTCTATTCTATTCTATTCTATTCTATTCTATTCTATTCTCTATTCCATTCCATTCCCTATTCCATTCCATTCCATTCCATTCCATTCCATTCCATTCTATTCTATTCTATTCTATTCTATTCTATTCTATTCTATTCTATTCTATTCTATTCTATTCTATTCTATTCTATTCTATTCTATTCTATTCTATTCTATTCTCTATTCCATTCCATTCCCTATTCTATTCTATTCTATTCTATTCTATTCTATTCTATTCTATTCTATTCTATTCTATTCTATTCTATTCCATTCCATTCCATTCCATTCCATTCCATTCTCTATTTCATTCCATTCTCCATTCTATTCTATTCTATTCTATTCTATTCTATTCTATTCTATTCTATTCTATTCTATTCTATTCTATTCTATTCTATTCTATTCTATTCTATTCTATTCTATTCCATTCTCTATTTCATTCCATTCTCTATTCCGTTCCGTTCCGTTCCGTTCCGTTCCGTTCCGTTCCATTCCGTTCCATTCCATTCCATTCCATTCTATTCCATTCCATTCCATTCTATTCTATTCTATTCTATTCTATTCTATTCTATTCTATTCTATTCTATTCTATTCTATTCTATTCTATTCTATTCTATTCCATTCCATTCTCTATTTCATTCCATTCTCCATTCCATTCCATTCCATTCCATTCCATTCCATTCCATTCCATTCTATTCTATTCTATTCTATTCTATTCTATTCTATTCTATTCTATTCTATTCTATTCTATTCTATTCTATTCTATTCTATTCTATTCTATTCTATTCTTCTCCCATCACTTCAACCAAATGGAGTTGAGGGTCTTTCTTTCCTCAATGTCTTAAGCTGGGGTAGGTCCGACATCACCAAACTTGATCTTAATTCAAAGGAGATGTTACGTCTTAATCCCAATCTCTAGGCAATATTGGTCTGCTCTGTAATGCACTCTCTCATTCTGTCTCTCTCTTCTCCCACCACGCACCCTCCCCCCCCCGTGGAAATGAGATTTTAACTTTTGCCCTCCATTTCTAAGAAAGCATTACAGTAGACTTTCAATACCATTATGGTGAAGCCTGGCCCACTTAAGACATCCCACATGCTTTCTAATAAATGGAGGTTGCCACACTTAGCATACACTTTATTTAGATCAAACGATTTTTGCTGTGGTGAACCGGAGGAAAATTGAAGTTCCCTGGCTCTGTGAAAGATTTTCTAGCTAAGTGAAATCTGGGACAGATCTAAAACAAATGTTAAAAAAAACGTATTAGGCTATTTTAAAGGCCCAGGGATAGAAGCAGTGTCAGTTTCTAACAGCCCTTTGTATTTAAAAAAAAAAAATTAACATGGCCTTTACGCTGTGTATGTTGACACAGCCTGAATCTCGATCTGACTTGGAAAGATTGGATGTATCTAAAACGGTTGCCACAGGATTGAAATATGACATTAGAAGCAAATGTCCAGTAAGCAGATCAGAAGCTTTGGGAACTATTGGACTTTTTTCAACCTAAACCTCTTGCTTAATACAGTTGAATAAAGATACATCCTACCGTAGTTCCCTTTAGAGCAGAAGGCTTAGCTCAACAAACTAAATTTCTACGCAAATAGAGACAACTGAATGTTGCCAGCCAGCAAAACACTGGCTGCTTTGAAATCTGGTCAAACTGTGCAATGCTGTGGCTGGAGATCAGTTTTTAACTGAAGGAAATGGGCACACAAGCCAGTTAATCGCACCCTCTTAGACTCAGAGAAGATCATCCTTCGAGATCATCTAGTCCAATCCTTGCTCAGTGCAGGAAAAACCACAGCTACAAGTACAGATTAATATAATAATAATAAAGTTGGAAGGGACCTTGGAGGTCATCTAGTCCAACCCCCTGCTCAGGCAGGAAACCCTAGACCACTTCAGACAAATGGCTGTCCAGTCTCTTCTTTAAAACTTCCAGTGTTGGAGCATTCACCGCTTCTGGAGGCAGGTTGTTCCACTGGTTAATTGTTCTAACTGTCAGGAAGTTTCTCCTTAGTTCTAGGTTGCTTCTCTCCTTGATTAGTTTCCATCCGTTGCTTCTTGTCTTGCCTTCAGGTGCTTTGGAGAATAGCCTGACTCCCTCTTCTTTGTGGCAACCCCTGAGATATTGGAAGACTGCTATCATGTCCCCCGTCGTCCTTCTCTTCGTTAAACTAGACATACCCAATTCCAGCAGCCGTTCCTTATATGCTTTAGCCTCCAGTCCCCTAATCATCTTTGTTGCTCTTCTCTGCACTCTTTCTAGAGTCTCAATGACTTTTTTACATCGTGGTGACCAAAACTGGATGCAGTATTCCAAGTGTGGCCTTACCAAGGCCTTGTAAAGTGGTATTAACACTTCACCTGATCTTGATTCTATCCCTCTGTTAATGCAGCCTAGCACTGTGTTGGCCTTTTTGGCAGCTGCAGCACATTGCTGGCTCATATTTAAGTGATTGTCCACTAGGACTCCGAGGTCCCTCTCACTGTTACTACTCTTGAGCAAGGTACCCCCTATACTATACCTATACATTTGGTTTTTCTTGCCTAAATGTAGAACCTTACTTAGGCGAGACCTGGCTCACAAACAGCAACTATGAGAGGGACCTTGGAGTCCTAGTGGACGATCACTTGACTATGAGCCAGCCATGTGCGGCAGCAGCCAAAAAAGCTAATACAATCCTGGGTTGCATAAACAGAGGCATAGAATCAAGTTCATGCGAAGTATTAGTACCACTTTAAATTAACGTGCTGCAAAAAAACCTGCTTTGGCATAAGCCATCTTTGCTCAGGCACTCAAAACATATGACCAAGCCAAGAAGAAATTATCTTATTGCTCCCTTGGGTAGCCTCAAAATAACTTCATCATTGTCCAAATAGCCTGGATTTCCATCTGCCCAGGTTTGCATGAAGATTTCCTTCAACTTGACATAAAGTGCTTTTGGAGGCTTTGTTGCATGATTTTAAATTCCTTTACTGTTGGACCGGAAACTTTGCATCACTAGTGAAGAGTCATATGAAATATGTTCTTGGCTCTGTTAAAAGTAGGATGGGGGCACGCTGTGTGCTTAACCAAACTACTGTCTTCCAGATATATGGACATTTTACAAGGCTGGCTTTGACTCTTCTACCCAAATGCCAAATTTGTGTTTCCACCAAGAGGTGGCCCAGTTCTTAAGAAATGTTTGGAGAAGATACCCTTTTCACAGATTAAAAAAGAGCTAAACTGAATATACAAATGAAGCCAGCTGTCTTAATATGTATAAAAAAAGGGATATACATAGGGCAAACCAAAGGAAACTTTTGGATAGCTTTCTTACATTAGATTTCCAAAAGAGCTCGGTTAAAAGGTTCTGAAGGATTTTGTGAAAAGGGACAAAGAAAAATCCATTGTGTGTTCATCATCATCCTAGCCATTGTCCATCCACTGCAGGATGAAGGCCTCTTCTTCACCAACCAATACGGTTCTGGGCTTTCTTTTGCCAATTGGGCCCGCCATACTTGCTGATGTCATAGCTCCATCTTGTTTTAGGTCTCTTTCGTGGATGCTTTTGATTGAGTGGGATCTGTTCTATGACCACCTTAATCCACTTGCCATCAGTGCTTCTTGCTATGTGACCAGTCCATTTCCAATTCATTTACTCAATAGAATAGAACAGAACAGAACAGAACAGAACAGAACAGAACAGAACAGAACAGAATAGAATAGAATAGAGTAGAGTAGAGTAGAATAGAATAGAATAGAATAGAATAGAATAGAATAGAATAGAATAGAATAGAATAGAATAGAATAGAATAGAATAGAGGTGGAAGGGAGCTTGGAGGTCTTCTAGTCCAGCCCCCTGCTCAAGCAGGAGAACCTCTCTTTCATTTGTTCTCTAATCCATGTGCAGGTCTATCTTGGCTTGTGATGAATATCTTTTCATGCCTCTTTGTGCCACTCGTAGTTTTTCTGTTGATTGTGAGGTTAGTGTCCATTTTTCGCTGGCGTATGTTAGAGCAGGCAGCACACACTGATCGAAAACTTTTATCTTAAGGCATGGGGGGTGGGAAGGTTGTTCTTGAAAATTATGCTTAGCTTGCCGAATGCTTGCCAACCACATTTAACACACCATTCAATTTCCTTTATTGTATCACCTTCTGTTGAGATCAGTTGGCCGAGGTCTACGACATCTAGTTCTTCTGCAGAGATATAATTTCTTTGCTATATTCTTATTTTTTCTTTATTTTCTGTTTTTCTTTCTATATTCACCCCCTTGCATTTTCTGGTTTTCATTTTAGAATAGAATAGAATAGAATAGAATAGAATAGAATAGAATAGAATAGAATAGAATAGAATAGAATAGAATAGAAGCTGGAAGGGACCTTGGAGGTCTTCTAGTCCAGCCCCCCACTCAAGCAGGAGAACCTATACCATCTCAGACAGGTGAATCTGTTTACTTTTTTATTTTACTCTTTTCTTTTTTATAGTTTGTATTAATTTTTATATGTTTAACTATACTCTTTAATAAAATCATTAGAAAGTCATTAGAATCACAGAACCATAGGCTGGTAAGAGACTAAAGGACAAGATTCCTCTGGAGCATCTCTGACAGATTAACTGTCAGGTCTTGAGGTCTTAATGATCTTCTGTGAAAGAGTATTCAGTACTTTATCTGAAATCAATCAATCAGTTTATTACAGCCATATGGCCAGAAACAGTAAAATATCCAATTGTAGGCTACTTACATACATACATATATAAAAATGCACTGAGCATGATCTAAGGATGAATAAGAACGCTTATAATAACATTAATTTTTAAAAGAATATTTTAAAACATCTAAAAACAATATTTTCAAATATATTTATCTTATTTATGTTTCCGACGAATCCCCAGTGCTGCTGTGCAGAATCTAGCCACCTGCAGTCTGTTTGTCTTTAAGCAGCCTGTCAGGGCCCACTTCAAAACCTCATCCCAAGAAAGCAGGACTCTTGGAAGAGTTTCTTTCCAAAAGGAACTTTTATTAGGAGAAGCTGATAGCAGGCAGAGAAGGCAGGATCTGAGGGTTTCCCGCTCAGATCAATAGGTTAAAAGCGTCCCAAGCAAACCCCACCCCAACAGTTCATCCGGTCAGTTTGAATGGGCCAATCCCCTGGTGTTAAGTCCGCTGTGGGAACGGAGCTGATAACGGGTCCGTTCCCATGCTTGTGATGATGTTGTTGGGTCTTCGCACCTTCCCTTCCTCAGCGAGAGATAAGCCAGATGGCCGGAGGCACATTCCTTTCTCACCCCAAGGTAACATCAAGGGAGAGACAGTTCAAAGAGTAAGCATGTAGGAACAGCGGAAAAGATACAAGCAGAATAACATACCACAGAGCCTTCCTCCCCCCCTCAGGAGAATGGCAGGACCCTCAGATAGAAATGAAATAGGAAAGAGATGAGATAGATTCCCCCCCCTCCCCAGAGTAGAATGGGTTCTGACACAGCCACTGGAGAAAAGTAGTGTCAGATTGCCAGGATACTTATCGATTATTGGGAGGATATGGTTTTTTCGAAGATCTCTATAGAAAGCGAATCGAAGGAGTATGTGTCCAATGGTCTCCACCTCTCCTGAGCCACACGAGCAGAGTCTTCCAGTCAATGGTGTCTTTTTATACTTGCTGTACGGGATGGCGGATGGAAGCGCATGGCACCGCGTGAGCGAAAATGCTTTCCCGTGGTTTGTTGACTCCAAATGGCTAAGATAACTGGCGGGAGTAACAAGCTATCTAATAGAATCTGGAGCCAGAAATAGGGGAGCTCTCCCTAAGTCCGCTTGCCTCTCGATGTATGGCTATTTTTTTTTTTAGTTTTGTTCAAAAATGGTGTCACCCATTTCCCAGTTTGAAGGGTCTGTCATCAGCCACTTCACTGGTCATGCTTAACGGAGCCTCTCTGAATAAAATAGAATAGAATAGAATAGAATAGAATAGAATAGAATAGAATAGAATAATAGAATAGAATAATAGAATAGAATAGAATAGAATAGAATAGAATAGAATAGAATAGAATAGAATAGAATAGAATAGAATAGAATTCAGAATAAATTAGAATAGAATAGAATTCAGAATGAATAGAATAGAATAGAATTCAGAATGAATAGAATAATATTCTATTCAGAATTCAGAAAGAATAGAATAGAATAGAATAGAATTCAGAATGAATAGAATAGAATAGAACAGAACAGAATAGAATAGAATAGAATAGAATAGAATAGAATAGAATAGAATAGAATAGAATAGAATAGAATAGAATAGAATAGAATAGAATAGAATAGAATGTTTAGATGGAATGGAATGGAATGGAATGGAATAGAATAGAATAGAATAGAATTTAGAATAGAATAGAATAGAAATTAGAATAGAATAGAATAGAATAGAAGCTGGAAGGGACCTTGGAGGTCTTCTAGTCCAGCCTCCTGCTCAAGCAGGAGAACCTATGCCATCTCAGACAGGTAATTGTCCAGTGTCTTCTTAAAGATCCCCAGTGATGGGGCGCCCACGATCTCTGGGGGTAAGCTGTTCCACTGGTCAGGAAGTTTCTCCTTAATTCCAGGTTGCTTCTCTATTTGATCAGTTTCCAACCATTGTTTCTCGTCCTTCCCTCTGGTGCTCTGGTGAACAACCTGGCCCCCTCTGCCTTGTGGCAGCCCCTCAAATACTGGAACACTGCTATCATGTCTCCCCTGTTTCTTCTTTTCTTTAGACTAGCCAAACCAAAGTCCTGCAGCCGTTCTTCATATGTTTTAGTCTCCAGGCCTTGGATCATCTTAGTTGCTCTTCTCTGAACTTTTTCCAAACTCTCAACATCTTTTTTGTAGTATGGTGACCAAAACTGGCTGCAGTATTCCAGGTGTGGCCTCACCAGGGTTTTATAAAGCGGTGCTAATACTTTGCGTGATCTTGATTCTATGCCTCTGTTTATGCAACCCAGGATTGTATTAGCTTTTTGGGCTGCTGCTGCACACGGCTGGCTCATGGTCAAGTGATCGTCCGCTAGGACTCCAAGGTCCCTCTCGTGATCCTTGAATGGTAGTGCTTCTGCAGCCTTAATCATTTCTTGACTGGCAGGTGCTTATTGCCGTAAGAGGAGGCTGAGATGATGTCTGGATTTCTTTTGCAGCCTCTGACTTCAGTTTGGTAGACTTGATTAAAGGCGTAAATCAAAGAGAGACGCAAGGATCAATTCCTCTGACAAATGGAGGACTCTTTCAGAGGCACCGACCTGCTTGGTTTCCAATACATCAATAGATGCAGAATAAGTAACTATTGCTGCGAGTAATGAGAGGGGGAGCATAGATATGGCCAGTGACTCAGTTCACTTGAAAATAAAAAATCAAAGGACATAGTACATTTCCAGTCCAATTCCTTTGTATCATCGTTAATTGTATTCATTATTAATTTGAACTTAGAGTCCTGTAAGGTGGGAAACGCAAGGAAATGACTATAGAATCTACAGGGCATCATATTATCAAAAGGTTAGAAGGTTAGAATAACAGAGTTGGAAGGGACCTTGTAGGTCAGCTAGTCCAACCCCCG
The DNA here is from genome assembly GCA_023970755.1 of Azemiops feae. Taxonomy (NCBI): domain Eukaryota; kingdom Metazoa; phylum Chordata; class Lepidosauria; order Squamata; family Viperidae; genus Azemiops; species Azemiops feae. The sequence goes on along the minus strand of JALGBA010000734.1, from coordinate 621,343 downwards.
CCCAAGCAGGAGACCCTACACCATTTCTGACAGATGGCTGTCCAGTCTCTTCTTGAAAGCTTCCAGTGATGAAGATCCCACAACTTCTGAAGGCAACTTCTGTTCCACTGGTTGATGGTTCTCACTGTCAGAAAATTTCTCCTTATTTCCAGGTTGAATCTCTCCTTGATCAGTTTCCATCCGTTGTTCCTTGTCTGGCCTTCAGGTGCTTTGGCAGTTTCTTGACTGGCCAAAGAGCCATTAGTAAACAGCCCAACCAAAGAATCCCTAAGACTCCCTCCCCCACCCCATCTTCACAGGCAGGCAAGACACCAGAATATAAACCGACAGCAAACAGCACTTCTTACTAGCATTGATGATGTTACCTAGTTGGGTAATGAAACGTCTGCAAGAAAACAAACTCAGAGAGCACCCGGGACCCCATAGTCCGTCCTTCCTTCCTTCCTTCCTTCCTTCCTTCCTTCCTTCCTTCCTTCCTTCCTTCCTTCCTTCCTTCCTTCCTTCCTTCCTTCCTTCCTTCCTTCCTTTCTTCATTCCTCCTCCTCCCTCCCTTCCTCCCTCCCCTCCTCCCTACCTCCTCTTCTCACTAAATTCCAATTCCTTTAGCACTGATGACATTACCTGCTGGGTAATGAAACGTCTGCAAGAAAACAGGCAAGCTCAGAGAGCACCCAGGATCCCATAGTCATTCAGTCCTTTCCTTCCTTCCTTCCTTCCTTCCTTCTTCTTCCTATCCTCCCTCCCTAATCCCTTCCATTCCCTTTTTCCTTCCTTCCTTCCTTCCTTCCTTCCTTCCTTCCTTCCTTCCTTCCTTCCTCCCTAAATTCCACTTCCTTCTAGCACTGATGACATTACCTAGCTGGGTAATGAAACGTCTGCAAGAAAACAGGCAAGCTCAGAGAGCACCTGGGACCTTCAAATTCTGAACTTCTAGCATCTCCTCCTCCTCCTCCTCCTCCTCCTTCCTCCTCCTCCATTCTCCTCCCCTCCTCCTCCTCCTCCTCCTCCTCCTCCTCCTCCTCCTCCTCCTCCACAGTTCAGCCAACTTGGAAAAGTCTGTTTTGCTTATTTTTGCTGCCAGAGATAAATAATTCAAATGATTCTAGCGCAAGAGTAAAGGTGACCTCCTCCTCCTCCTCCATTGAAGTCTAAAGAACAAGTTCTGCCATCACTGCAGCAGAAAAATCTATCTTCACATTATTAAGGCATCATCTAAAAGCACAGCCCTCTCTCTCTGGAGATTCATCTTTTTTTTGCTTATCCACGAAATGACAGTGCAGCTGTCAGAAGTAGGTTGGCTGAGAGGAAATGTGATTGGCTGGTCTTGGCTGCTAGTGACTCAAATGTTCGGGGTCTTCCTGGAAAGAAGCTGAACCTCAACATTTGAGAAATCTAGAAAAACCACGCCATAATTAAATTTGCACCGTATATGGAGAGATAAGCTAGCCAAGCACAAAATGCCCTTTGTTGTTAGTATGCATCTCTGTGCATTGTGCAAATCCCTGAAAGCGGGTTAATTTGGAAACCACAGTTTACACAGGAATGAGCATGTCATATAAAAACCAGCCTATATTTAAAAAGAACAAAAATATACAGGTAGTCCTTGACATACGTCATAATGGAGCCCAACATTTTCTGTTGCTAAGTGAAACATATGTTAAGGCCCCACTTTACGACCTTTCTTGCTACAGTTGTTACACAGTTAGTAACACAGTTGTTAAGTGAATCTGCTTTCCCTATAGTGCAGCCCCCTGCTCAAGCAGGAGACCCTATACCATTTCAGACAGGTTGCTGTCCAGTCTCTTCTTAAAAACCTCCAGTGATGAAGCACCTACAACTTCTGGTGGCAAGCTGTTCCACAGGTTAATTGTCCTCCCTGTCAGGAAGTTTCTCCTTAATTCCAGGTTGCTTCTCTCTTTGGGCAGTTTCCAACCATTGTTTCTTGTCCTGCCTTCTGGTGCTTGGTAAATAAGTTGACCCCCTCCTCTTTGTGGCAGCCCCTCAAATACTGGAACACTGCTATCATGTCCCCCCTAGTCCTTCTTTTCTCTAGACTGGCCAAACCCAAATCATGCAACCGTTCTTCATATGTTTTTGTCTCCAGCCCCTCAATCATCTTAGTTGCTCTTCTTTGCACTCCCCCCCCCCAAAGTCTCAACATATTTTTTGTAATGTAGTGACCAACACTGGATGCAGGATTCCAGGTGTGCCTTTCTAAGGCTTTATAAAACGGCACTAATACTTCACGTGATTTTGATCCTACGCCTCTGTTTATCCTTCTGAGAACTGTTTTCTATTTGGGAGACAGGAACAAATCTTGTTGTGTTCAATTGAGAGGGAAAAAGAAACACAGACTTCCTTTGCTGGGCTCCTGTAAGGGCTGCATCCAAAGCTGGTCCTTCCCTAAATACAGCCATCAATCACAGCTTCCTTCTGGCTGGTCTGAGGGAATCCCTTTTCCAGTGATGCAGCTTTTCCAGTCAATCTCCAGGCCTCGGTGACTTGCTATTTTCTAGAATCTCACCAGATGGCTCTAAGCTCCTGCTGCCAGCTCAGGAATTGACATTTCTTTTCTGCTTAGAGGTACCTGCCCTGTAATGAAGATGTGGACACATTTCCAGTGCAGGGACCCAGCTAAGTGCTGGCAAATAATCACTCTAATTGCTCTAATTACTTAAGAGATAGCCGTGTTTCCCCAAGTAACTTTTTTAATGTCAGCAAAGCAAACATGGGACGGAATCCAGCTCTGGAGTTGCAGAACGATTGGCAGACAGGTTCCTGTGGCAGTCCTGCTGGCTGGCAAGAGGCTTGGAGAGCACATTTTGGTAAGGGGAGGCAGAGGAATAGAATAGAATAGAATAGAATAGAATAGAATAGAATAGAATAGAATAGAATAGAATAGAATATGGAATGGAATATAGAATAGAATATAGAATAGAATATAGAATGGAATGGAATATAGAATAGAATATAGAATGGAGTGGAATGGAATGGAATGGAATGGAATAGAATAGAATAGAATAGAATAGAAAATATGGAATGGAATGGAATAGAATAGAATAGAAATAAGGAATAGAAGAGGAGAGAAGAGAATAGAATAGAATATAGAATAGAATATAGAATAGAATAGAATAGAATAGAATAGAATAGAATAGAATAGAATATAGAATAGAATATAGAATAGAATATAGAATAGAATATAGAATAGAATAGAATATAGAATAGAATAGAATATAGAATAGAATATAGAATAGAATAGAATATAGAATAGAATATAGAATAGAATATAGAATGGAATGGAATATAGAATAGAATATATAATGGAGTGGAATGGAATAGAATAGAATAGAATAGAATAGAATAGAATAGAATAGAATAGAATAGAATAGACTAGAATAGAATAGAATAGAATAGAATAGAATAGAATAGAATTATGGAATAGAATAGAATAGAATAGAAGAGAATAGAATAGAAGAGAATAGAAGAGAAGAGAAGAGAAGAGAAGAGAAGAGAAGAGTGCTAGAAGGGACCTTGGAGGTCTTCTAGTCCATCCTTGCTGGCTTCCTGTTCTGAGGAATATAGCACTGCCAGCTTTACGATGGCAAGATACACTCGTGAGTGACCACAGAAAAATCATGAGCAACTCACGCCTACCACCCACTGCACGCCGATCCTTCTCATTTATCAGCTGGAAGACTCAAATCCCACTGGCACTTGCACATCTGCCCAACAACTTTAACATCAGTTCCAGATGGAAAGCCAAATGGTTTGCTGAATGCCTGGTTATAGGAAGACATATAAAAAAAGTGCCACCAAAAAATGCCAGGTTTTGAACTACCATGTCAGCAGCGGATAATCCCGAATGGGATTCGAACCTCGCATGACGTCTGCCGGGACTTTATGTAGAAATGGGGCATAGCATCCTCCCCTTCCTTGTGACTGCAGACTCCCACGTCAAACTGTAGAACACATTGTGATCAGCTGTAAGCTGAGGCCATATACCGGTCCAATATCTGATTTTTAAAAAAAAATATAAACAATGTTGGCCTTCAATGGTTAGATGGCCTAGACATGGACATTTGAACGTAGATCTTTTTAACATTTATATTTTATTGTGTTTACTCCTCTAGGTGAAATGTTAATACCTCTTGGTAGTCCTTGTACGATGCGCCATAAGGTAAATAAATAAATTTGATTGATCTTTGTCTGCGTTCATGCTCAAAATATTGGAAAGTGCAGGGTATCCGTGGGAGAGCGAATGGAAATTGTGGCTTTTACAATTTCCATGCTCTTTTCCTCTCTCCTCTACTTGCTCCCAAAATAAATCTTGCAGGATCCCGCAGTTGTGTTAATTTCATCTCAGACGACCAAAACCGAAACAGCAGCAGGTATTTTTATACTTTCCAGTTACAACAAGCCCTGAGTGAAGAGGGCATGGCCTGCTTTGGCTCTTTGCTGTGAGCACTGGCGATAACATGATTCACTGTCAATGTTTGAAGTAAACATCTGGAGGTGATGTGCTCCGTCTTGCGATGCAGTTCATCAGATCATTTCACCTTGAGAACGCCAGAAAAGCTGCCATAGGGAAGCAGCGCGGCTATTCAGATAGAGAAAGTGTTGTGTGGAGTTGCAAGCCCTTGTCAATGCTTTAGAGAGATATAAATATAGTTTATGAGCAAGTCTTGATTAGTGAATCTCATATTAGTGGGTATTAGAATAGAGTAGAATAGAATAGAATAGAATAGAATAGAATAGAATAGAATAGAATAGAATAGAATAGAATAGAATAGAATAGAATAGAATAGAATAGAATATGGAGTGGAATGGAGTGGAATGGAGTGGAATGGAATGGAACGGAATGGAACGGAACAGAATAGAATAGAATAGAGCTGGAAGGGACCTTGGAGGTCTTCTAGTCCAGCCCCCTGCTCAAGCAGGAGAATCTATACCATCTCAGACAAGTGACTGTCTAGTCTCTTCTTAAAAATCTCCAGTGATGGAGCGCCCACGATTTCTGGAGGCAAGCTGTTCCACTGGTTGATTGTCCTCACTGTCAAGAAGTTTCTCCTTAGTTCCAGGTTGCTTCTCTCTTTGGTCACTGAATATTGAATTCATGTCATACAGGTCCTCGACTTACTGCCACAATTGCGCCTAACATTTTTGTTGCTAAGTGAGACATTTGTTAATTTGCCCCATTCTATGACCTTCCTTGCCACAACTGTTATAATAATAATAATAAAGTTGCAAGGGACCTTGGAGGTCATCTAGACAAATGGCTCTCCAGTCTTTTCTTAAAAACGTCCAGTGTTGGGGCATTCACAACTTCTGGAGGCAAGTTGTTCCACTGGTTAATTGTTCTAATTGTCAGGTAATTTCTCCTTAGTTCTAGGTTGCTTCTCTCCTTGATTAACTTCCATCCGTTGCTTCTTGTCCTGCCTTCAGGTACTTTGGAGAATAGCTTGACTCCCTCTTCTTTGTGGCAGGCCCTGAGATACTGGAAGACTGCTATCATGTCCCCCTTCGTCCTTCTCTTCATTAAACTAGACAGACCCAATTCCAGCAACCGTTCCTTATATGTTTTAGCCTCCAGTCCCCTGATCATCTTTGTTGCTCTTCTCTGCACTCTCTCTAGAGTCTCAACATCTTTTTTACATCGTGGTGACCAAAACTGGATGCAGTATTGTAAAGTGGTATTAACACTTCACGTGATCTTGATTCTATCCCTCTGTTAATGCAGCCTAGCACTGTGTTGGCTTTGTTGGCAGCTGCAGCACAAGGCTGGCTCATATTTAAGTGATTGTCCACTAGGACTCCGAGATCCTTCTCGCACTTACTACTATTCAATGAATCGCTGCAGTGGTTAAGCTAGTAACACGGTTGTTAAGCGAATCTGCCTTCCCCATTGTCTTTGCTTGTCAGAAGGTTGCAAAAGGGGATCACTTGACTCCAGGACACTGCAACTGTCAGTTAGCATGCATCTGAATTTTGATCACGTGACCATCGGGATGCTGTAACGGTCGTGAACATTGTCTACAATTGATGCTGAACAAATTCTTAGATGCTGCTACGTTCTTCAGCTTGACTAAACAGATTTTCTCCCATGGGAAACAAGGTCATCGGCTGCTCCCGGGACTGCAGGCTGGGCGTTTCGTGAAAAGTCCGCAAAGAAGATGTATTGGGGAACGCAGTAGCTTGCGTAGCTTTAGGGGCACGATTTCTTAACTTTGTACTGGGGATTTGTTACGTGTCTATTCAGACTTGGTTTCACTTTTGACGTGCCAATACTTTTGTATCAATTAACATGTTCTTCGAGGAATTTCCAAGCCTCAGAGTTCTGCTTTATTTGTCTCTCTGTCTGTCGGAACCATGACACTAACTCTAAACTCCCAAGACATCAAACCAAAGCATATAACAATGACATTCCCAGCTAAACCTCCCAGATATCCACGTAGCTCATGTAAACACCTTCCCGTTGTTTTGAGAACCTTCTGCTATCTTCTTCACAGTGGTTAGAATGTGCTTGAAAAGTTTCCATACATCTTTGGTCTCAACAAACACCTGCAGAACTGGAGAGGTTTCGTTTCTCTAACCAAGGGGTCTCCAACCCCCGGTTCGTGGACCGGTACCGGGCCGCGGCATGCCAGCAACCGGTCCACACAAACAAGCAAAGCCCCATCCGCAGGATGCAGGCAGCACACAAAACCACGCACTCTCCTGTCCGTGGAAAAATCTCTCTCCATGGAACCGGTGCCCAAAAGGTTGGGGACCTCTGCTCTAACCCATTCGAAGCCTCATCTCCCCCCTCCCTTACTCTAATGACAAGATGAAAACAATAAGGCACATAACTTCCAGGTCTTCACTCTTGACACAATGGACTTTCAGTTCCCCCATGTGATGACCCAGGGCCCCGAATGGAGGCAAAGCAGTTGGCTGGCAAGAGCAACAGTCCTGGAATCACTGCCAATGTTCACCCAAAAGCCCCCCCATATGCTGGCAAGAGTTCAACCAAGATAGCCAGGAAAGTTTACACTATTCTCAAGACAAGACAGATCACAAGAAAACGCAAAGAGTCCTTTTACTCTCAGCTTGCCTGCGAACTGCAAACTGCAAACTGCAAGGAGAGAGCAGGAATGTAAGCTGTGATCAGGAAACGGGAAACAAACTGGTCCGGAATACAAAGTGTCCAGGTTACAAGAGCACAAGTCACGACAACCTCAAGATCCCACGTTTGTTCCCGGCAAATGCCCCACCACCCCACAGCGTCTCCTTAAATCCTAATCCCCAGGTGTGCCTTGTGGAATGGGGCGGGACGCTCTCCTCCCGAGCAAGTGAGCCTGCCTCCGTTGTTCTCTCCTCCTCTCTGCTCTCCTTGCTCTAGACCAGTGATGGCGAACCTTTTAGAGACCGAGTGCCCAAACTGCAATCCAAAACCCGCTTATTTATTGCCTGGTGTCAGGTGGGCGTGGCCCACTGGGTGGGCATGGCTGTGGTGGTCACGGCAGATTGGGTGGGTGTGGCCAAGGTGGACACAGTCACCTCAATGTTGCTTGTGGGGAGGGACGCCTGTGGAGGGTGGGCAGGATTGGGGGAGATCCAGGGGGTCTCTGGCAGGTGAGGTGGTCGGCAGGAGGCTCGTGCTGCAGGGTGAGGCGAGGCAGGGCGGGGATGCCATTGCCATGGGGCAAGGCAGGGGCCGGGGCAGATGCTGCCTGACACCATCGGCCCCTGCACACAGAGGCCAGCGAGCGCATGGGGGCCAATGGTGTCTGTCAGCAGCCACAGCCTGCCAACCCCTCGACCGGCACACTCTGGGGCTCCACAGCCCACCGCCAGCAGTTCAAAGAAGCCGCCTCTGAGCTGGATGGCCGGCCAACAGCTGAGGAGGTGATGCAGTGGGTCGTGCCCGGGAAAAGGAGAGCATGCGAGGCCAGGAGGGATGCTACGGGGGGGAGGGAAACCAGCCATGCCGAGATGCATCCGGCCACGTGGGACCTCGGCGAGTTGGCAGGCGGCTAGTTGAAGAGTGACAGTTGCCATCTCCGGGGCATGGCGCGCGTGCCCACAGAGAGGGCTCTGAGTGCCGTCTCTGGCACGCGTGCCATAGGTTCGCCACCACTGCTCTAGGATCAAGTGGGGGGGGGCTTGCTCCTCGACTGAACTCTGCCTTCCCTGTTCCACACCTGAAGGACCCCCAATAACAGTTCACGCTTTAGCAAACAAACTATCGTCCGGTTACAAACATCGTGTGGGGGTAATTGGTCTATAAGAGTATCTAAACTCTAAATGAGTAATTGTAGTTATACACCAAATTAATTAGTTAATAAACATCAACTCTCTCAATAAATTGCATCATCATATCTCATTATCGTTTTTCCAACCATTGATAAAAATTTCCCCACGTTTTAAAATAAACTGATTCTTCTTTCTCTTTAATCCGTAAAGTCAGTCTATCCATTTCTGCACAATCTAGGATTTTTCTAATTATGACTTCATCTGATGGAATATTCTCATTTTTCTTGCAGCTTGTCAATATATGTAATATTAAGTATTCATTCTCCTTTCCATAGTTGGATCCTATAACTCCTAACAAAAACAATTCTGGCTTAAATTCTATCTGTGTTTTAGTTATCTTTTCCAGCCATCTGTGAATGTTGAACCAGAATTTCTTAGCACTAGGGCATACCCACCAAATATGATAATAAGTGCCTGCACTTTGCTTGCATTTCCGACAGTTATTTGAAATATTTTTAAACATTTTCGCTAGCCTTACTGGTAATGACACGTCTTCTTTGAACCTGAAGGACTAACAGATAGTAATTTTAGGCTTGGGTTTATGGGAGAAGACAGGCTGTGCCCATAAGAGACCTCTTTCGCTTCCAGTTTTACAGGTGACAAAAACTCTACAAAGAAGCAAGGGGAAGCCATTGACAGGCTGAGTCAGCTCCAGTTTGTGTGGCTTCTGTGCAGCATGCAGAAACATTTATAAAGGTTTTCATATTTCATGAAGCCTATCAAGCAGGCAGTGGGGAAAAAAAAATCTTTGGAAAAAAAAAATCAAATCTCGGGAGGCTCATGGGCCTGAAACGTCTTGATCTACAGCAGTTGGAGACATGCAGATTGAAAATAATAGCCCAATGACGAAATCTTAACTGCATCTTCTGTCGCTTCTTGAATGACTCTCCTGATTAAATGGATTAATTCAGATTGTGGGTACACACTGCCTGCTCATGAGCGATTATAACCAGACTCGTGATTTATTTTAACAGAATAACAGAATTGGAATGGACTTTGGAGGTCTTCTAGTCCAACCCCTTGTCAAGCAGGAGACTCTAGACCATTTCAAATGGCTGCCCAATCTCTTCTTAAAAACCTCCAGTGATGGAGCACCCACAACTTCTGGAGGCAAGTCATTAATTGTTCTCACTGTCAGGAAACTTCTCCTTAGTTCTAGGTTGCTTCTCCCTTTGATTAATTTCCATCTATTGTTTCTTGTCCTGCCTTCAGGTGCTTTAGAGAATAGGTTGACCCCCTTTTCCTTGTGGCAGCCCCTCAAATATTGGAACACTGCTATCATGTCCCCCCTAGTCCTTCTCTTCTTTAGACTAGACCAGGGGTAGGCAACCTTGGCTCTTTTATGACTCGTGGACTTCAACTCCCAGAATTCCTGAGCCAGCATGGCTCAGCTTGGAAACCTCTCCCTTTCCCCTCAGCATGGCTGGCCCAGGAATTCTGGGAGTTGAAGTCCACGAGTCATAAAAGAGCCAAGGTTGCCTACCCCTGGACTCGACATACCCAATTCCTGCAACTGTTCATTTGTTTTAGCCTCCAGTCTGCTAATCATCTTTGTTGCTCTTCTCTGGACTCTTTCTAGATTCTCAATATCTCTTTTCTATTGTGGTGACCAAAACTGGATGCAATATTCTAAGTGTGGTCTTGCCAAGGCATTATAAAGCAGTTCCGTCACTTCAAGTGATCTTGATTCTATTCCTGTTAATGCAGCTTAGGACTGTGTTGGCTTTTTTGGCTGCTTCAGCATACTCCTGGCCAGTGGTGGGATTCAGCCAGTTCGCACCACTTCGGTAGAACTAGTAGCTAATTTTTTTGTTGCTTAGGTCCAGAATGGACTTCCAGAAGCGGCATCCACGCAGATAACCAGTTGTTCACATATTTGAATCCCACCACTGCTCCTGGCTCATATTTAAGTCGTTGTCCACTAGGACTCCTAGATCCCTCTTGTAGTTACTGCTGTTGAGCCAGGTACTGCCTATCTATACCTGCACACTTGTTTTTTCTTGCCTAAGAGCAAGTCCTTACATTTTGTACCACCAAATTCCATTTTATTGGAAAGAGCCCAGAGTTCAAGTCTGTTGAGGTCAGGTTGGTGTTGTCTGTAAATTTGATGAGTTCCTCTTCTATCCCCTCATCTAAATCTCTTAATAAGACCTTGAAGAGTACTGGACAGTAGTTGTCTGAAATGGTCTAGGTGTCAACGCTGTTAATATAGGATATTATTGCATTGACAAGACATGCAGAACTGTTTGGTATTTTTGGAGTTCAATCAGATGACATACAAAGGGAGGAGATTTATGAAGAAAAGCGGGAGACAGGGAAGGGAAGGGAATCTTTGGCCTCCAGCCTAATTGGAAGACGTAAATCATGACTGTAAAGTAAGGGAGGAGTTTAGCGAGATAAGATAGACGCAAGCCAGAGAAATCCAGATTCTGGCATCCGCTTTGTAATGTGCCGAAGTAAGTTTGCAAAACTCCTGGGAAGAAATAGAAAATAAAGAATCTAACAGAGAAAATAATGTCTCAGTTTTCTTGGAATGCTTCTTCCTTCGGACCACAACACTAGGGTCTCCTGCTTGAGCAGGGGGTTGGATTAGAAGACCCCCAAGGTCCCTTCCAGCTCTATCCTGATTGATTTTGTTGACTGCAGCCTACGGGGGAGAGTCCGCTGCTCATATTGCTTTCTGTCACCTTTCTCTTTGCAGCTCCTTGCTTGTTCCTAGTTTCTAATCTGAAAAAGCTCCCCAGGCTGGAATAAAAAAAAGGAGGGGGAAAGAAACAGCAAAAGACCCCGGAGAGGACTGTGCCACAAAAGGCAAGACATTTTTGGCCATCTCAGAACTCACTCATCTCCCCGTTCCACCCACGGACATGCTCTAAAATTCCTCTTTCATCTCCACAGGAAATTTGAAAAGCCGCTTCTCTTTAATCAGACCAAAGGGGAAACAAGCAGGGGAAACTTTTTATTTTATTTTATTTTGGAACCTGGACTGAATCCATTTGGACGGTGTTAAGATCAACCTGTCACTCTCTCAGACTCACAAAACGTTTAATTTTAATCTCCAGTGCTCACGAGAGGGGAGGCATTCCACAATGCTAGATGTCCAGAGAAGCGTCAAGCTCTTGTGCTTCCAGTTTTGGGAACTTTGTGCCCCGTTCTGGCAATTACAGGCTACTCACTAACTTTATTTCCCTGTTGCTCGGCTCCCTATACCCTCTTGTGCTCTACACCAGCTCCCCATCGCACGTATGGTGCTGACAAATGTTTATTAATGAATAATTGCATGAAATATTCACAAGCCAGTTATATTGAATATTTTAGTAATATTTTGCCATGAATAATGTATGACATACACAGCGCTTGCTATTTATTAAACATTGACTCTCATTATCATTTCTGCAAGGGGAAGGATTGCACCCGCCCCAGCCTGGCATCCCTCCCTGTTTTTCTTAATCTCTCCCCCATCTACAAGACGATCCTCTCCTACCCCTTTGGAGGGCAAATCTAGAGGGGGTGGTGCCATAACTCACAACCAGTCAAGGAGCCTGTTGGTAAAACTCAGCCAAAACTTTTTGACAGATTGGGGAAGAGAAAGAGAAAAGGGGGAAAATTAGCAGCTTCTGTGGAGACATTTCTGTTTTGCTTCATGTCTAGCTACGGTAATTTCACTCCTTTCCTTTCCTTTCCTTTCCTTCTTCCCTTCCCGTCCTTTCCTTTCCTTTCCTTCCTTTTCCTTTCCTTCCATTTCCTTTCCTTTCCTTCCATTTCCTTTCCTTTCCTTTCCTTCCTTTTCCTTTCCTTCCCTTTCCTTCCCTTCCCTTCCCTTCCCTTTCCTTCCCTCTCCTCTCCTCTCCTCTCCTCTCCTCTCCTCTCCTCCCCTCCCCTTCCTTCCTTCCCTCCCCTCTCCTCTCCTCCCCTCTCCTTTCCTTTCCTTCCCTTCCTTTCCCTTTCCTTCTTTCCTTCTTTCCTTCCCTTCCCTTCCTTTTTTTCCTTTCCTTCTTTCCTTCCCTTCCCTCTCCTCTCCTCCCCTTTCCTTTCCTTTCCTTTTCTTTTCTTTCCTTCCCTTCCCTTCCCTTCCCATCCCTTCCTTCCCTTTTCCCTTCCCTTTTTCTCTTCCTTTCCTTTCCTTTCCCTTCCCTTCCCTCTCCTCTCCTCTCCTCTCCTCCCCTCCCCTCCCCTTTCCTTTTTCCTTCCTTTCCTTTCCTTCCTTTCCTTTCCTTTCCTTTCCTTTCCTTTCCTTTCCTTTCCTTTCCTTCTTCCCTTCCCTTCCCTTTTTCTCTTCCCTTCCTTTCCCTCCCATGCCTGCCCCTCTCCTCGTGGAGCTGAGTACAGAAATATTCCTTTATTGCAAAAGCCATGGAAACATAACATGTAAAAACCCATTTCCACCCTTCATTAAACACCACATTTCCTCCTTCCTCCCTCCCTCCTCCATTAAACCCTGGTTCAGAGCTCTGCTCAAGATTGTCTGGGAAGAGGCCATCACTGGCTTCTGGAGATGAGGGATCCCACAAATGGGGGCCTGTTCCATTCTCTCCTCCTCTGAACGGACAGGGAGGGGAGGGAATATGAACGGCATGGGTCATTTCTCACTGGACCAGGCAGTCTTTTAGATACCTGGGTGCCATAATGTACAATTATTTTTTTTCCATCCACTGAGTCCTTCACAGCCTCTGAAACCAGATCAGGACTTTCATCACACACTCAGACGGCCCAGGTTGATGGTCACTAACATGAAACTGTGAGAGCTGGTGCTCCTGTTCAGACAAACTCTAGTGGCTATCTCCAAAGCAATTAACACGTGTAACTTGTCGCACCTTCACAAAAGAGGGGGACAAACCTTTGTAGCACCCCTCAGGGAAGCAATGCCTCTTTCCCTGTGAACACCAGCTTGGCACAATGCACTTAGGAAGGAGCAGGACTACTGCAAAACAGAGGCCCAGCAAATTCGCACGTTTTTTAAAACATAGGAAGAACGGCTGCAGGAGTTGGGTTTGGCTAGTAATCAGGGGTAGGCAACCTTGGCTCTTTTATGACTCGTGGACTTCAACTCCCAGAATTCCTGAGCCAGCATGGCTCAGCTTGGAAACCTCCCCCTTTCCCCTCAGCATGGCTGGCTCAGGAATTCTGGGAGCTGAAGTCTACGAGTCATAAAAGAGCCAAGGTTGCCTACCCCTGGGCTAGTTTAAAGAAAAGAAGAAATAGGGGTGACATGATAGCAGCGTTCCAGTATTTGAGGGGCTGCCACAAGGCAGAGGGGGCCAGGTTGTTCACCAGAGCACCAGAGGGCAGGACGAGAAACAATGGTTGGAAACTGGTCAAGGAGAGAAGCAACCTGGAATTAAGGGGAAGCTTCCTGACAGTGAGGACAATTAACCAGTGGAACAGCTTGCCTCCAGAAATCGTGGGTGCTCCCTCACTGGAGGTTTTTAAGAAGAGACTGGACAGTCACTTGTCTGAAATGGTATAAGTTCTCCTGCTTGAGGAGGGGGTTGGACTAGAAGACCTCCAAGGTCCCTTCCAGCTTCTATTCTATTCTATTCTATTCTATTCTATTCTATTCTATTCTATTCTATTCTATTCTATTCTATTCTATTCTATTCTATTCTATTCTATTCTATTCTATTCTATTCTATTCTACTCTACTCTACTCTACTCTACTCTACTCTACTCTACTCTAGTAATAAAACATTCAGAAACCAACCCAGAAGCTCGGAGAACAAACCATCACCCTCATCCTACACCTGAGCTACAGATGTTCACCGCTCTTGCAAACTCCAAGTATCCTTAGGAATCCGTTAGGTACCAGGGAACAACTTTGCCTACAGAAGTTGTGGGTGCTCCATCTCTGGAGGTTTTTAAGAAGAGACCGGACAGCCATTTGTCCAGTATGATACAGGGTCTCTTGTTTCAGCAGAGGGGTTTGTCTAGAAGGCCTTCCAAGAGCCCTTCCAATTCTGTTATTCTGTAATTCTGTAAATCTTATGGAAAACAGAGTATTTATTTCAGGGATGGGCAATGGGACTCGTTTGGAGTAAAGGTGGGATGGCATGCATCCCAGAACAATGTTTGGGCCAACATGATTTGTTTTGATGAACTTCCATTTTGGCACGTTGGGTCTAAATTGTCTTTTCTTCCAAGAGCTTACAGAAATCAGAACAGAATTGATAATTTTTTCCCCCTTCCAAAATGTCAATTTATATATCCACCGTTTATCTGCCCATTCCACCCTGCCAAACACCTGTATTTTGTGTTCCTTCAAAATGCCTGTATTTTGTTTTTATTTTGGCTCTCCCCGCCAGCTCAACCCTAAATTATTTAATGGGGCTCTCTGATTCAGATTTTTCTTTACTGATTTAATAAAAAGCAAAGAAACATAAATCTGTTTTTAGAGGGAGGTCTACTCCCCCTCCCCATTTAATGGAAATTCACAGCAGCTAAAACAGGAATTAAAGCAACAATTCAAGTTCCTGAGCTTTGCTTTCAAAGGAACCATCAGTTAAGAGAACTTTCTTGGATTCTTGAGCACGGAAGGGTCCCTCACTGCTACTAGAAGACGCTTCCCCCTCTTTGAATTTCATAACTTAATTTGATGATTTGTTGCTTCATTTTATTTTGTCTCCAAACTGTGCATACTTCCTATTAAATGCATAATTCAGAGGTCTCCAGACGTGCAAGGCAAGGATTATTACACTGCAGTCAAGTGAGCTGGAAAAATATGAATTGTTAGTTAGTTCATGGGAATGGAGTGAGTTGCCAAATGTTGCGTAGATGGGATCACAATTTTCTGCTGTGCAAGACAGCTATTACCTTGAAGCTAATGAGAGCATGTAGTTCCCAAAAATCTTGGATTAACCAAGATAGCCAAACTAGCATTTTCAAGGCATCAGAGGCAGAAAGTTACTAAATACACAGGAGTCTGAATTGTAATTGCATTTAAGTAAATTCATTTTGTGCTCTAGTTCTTCATTATCTTTTCAGCAGTGGCTCCTTCTCCCCCTGAAAAATCAAGTGAACCTCACAGCTGGAAAATAGTTGTAAACCCTTTGCAGAGGGAAAAACAACATGAAATAAGGAAGGGAGAATACGGGATGGATACCTCCTCCCGTGCTAAATGTTATTTAGGGACAGCGCAGGTCTGTAGTAGGCCTGTGCAATTATTCCATTTGGAAACTCAGTCTGACAACTTAATTTGCATTTCGGCATAACATCTTCTGAGGACAATCAGAGCATCACAGTAAACCAAAACGGTTTCAGAAAGCTTTGGGTGTGATTTAGCTGTTCAGCAGAATCGTGTAAATTCTAAATTCCATATTGACTTGCTTTTTTGATTCGAATCCAAGTCAGACCGGAAATGTTTCCCCACCGTTGCGTGGAATATCTGAATCAATTATGGATTTGCTAGCTCAAATGATAAATTTGAATCAGGATTGATTTAAACCACTTTCCCTTCCAAGTACGTCTAGGGGAAACTGTGAAGGTGGCTGAATCTGATGAGGAAAATGAGCTGGAAGGGGACCCTATGGAGGTCGAGGGAGAGATGTCTATGGCTTCAGAGGAAGGTGGGGAAGAACAGGCCAAGGCAGGCCAGGGCCCTTCAGGAGTGGGACAGGAGGAACAGGAGAGACAGGCAATGAGCAAGGGCCACCCCCTCCTGATCCTAGAGCACGGAGAGTGGAGAGAAGGAGGGAACAACGCAGGCAGGCTCAACTACTCGGGAGGAGAGCGTCCTGCCCCTCTCCACAAGGCACACCTGGAGACTGAGACTTAAGGAGATGCTGTGGGGAGAGGCATTTGTCGGGAACAAACGCTGATTCCTTGGAGTTTTGTGTGTTTGTTGCTGATCTCTTGTTCTGTGTTGTGATTTCTGCTTGGAAACCCGGAAACTCTGACCATTGGACTGACTGACAATGTGGCTTGGATGTTCAAAGACCTCGGATTGTATTTTGGCTTATCTTCTGAAACTGCTCAGGCAAGCTTGTATTTCCACAGACTCGTTAGATTTTGGGTGTATGTGTCATTCCTTGTTATCTCCGTGGCCTTGACTAAATTACTCTTCTGATCAGACTGTGTGTGAAACTACTTGCAGCCAGAGGCGGCTGAAGGTGTGTGTGTCTTACTTTGTTCTGGGGCTTGCCAGAAACGTGGGAGCGTTTGGGGAAAATTTGGAGCAATTAAAGGGCGGTTTGGATTGCCAGCTGACTGCATTGCCTCTGTGCTGTGCCCTGGGTCATCACAGTGGCTAAGTATCCATTGTGTACTTTTCTCCTCCTTCCTACATCATAAAAGCCTGTGGAGAGTCCACCATCGTTGGTCCATCTTTTTGTGGCTTGTGATAAAGGAGCAGCCACAATTGTAGTTGGACAGTGTGTATGTGTGTGTGTGTGTGTGTGTGTGTGTGAGAGAGAGAGTGCAGAGTATCTTGTGTTACTATCATCCTATGGCTGTTTTTATACAACTGCTGAAGGACTGAAAGTTCAAACCTAATCTGACAACTAAGATAAAAATGAAATTTGAATAAAACTCTACATTCCTTGAATGGGCCCCAATATTTTTAGGGTATGTGTGGAAAAATGCATATGAGTAAAGTTGGAAATGAAAGCAAGTTGGAAATGGGGAGAACAAATACAGCAAATTAATGTTACAGCTCATTGTTTGGGGTGGGGGACCCAACAGAATGGAGTTTGGGAAAGAGATTTTAAGAGGGACCTTAGACTTAGAGTCCTAGTGGATGATCACTTAAAAAAATGAGCCAGCAGTGTGCGGCAGCAGCCAAAAAAGCTAATACAATCCTTAGTTCACGTGAAGCATTAGTACCATTTTATAAAGCCTTAGTAGGGCCAGACCTGGAATACTGCATCCAGTTTTGGTTACCACATTATAAAAAAGATGTTGAGACTTTGGAAAAAGTGCAGAGAAGAGCAACTAAGATGATTAAAGGCCTGGAGACAAAAACATATGAAGAACAGTTGAAGGATTTGGGTATGGCCAGTCTAGAGAAAAGAAGGACTAGAGGGGAAATGATAGAAGCATTCCAGTATTTGTGGGGCTGCCACAAAGAAGAGGGAATCACGTTATTCTCCAAGGCACCAGAAGGCAGAACAAGAAACAATGGTTGGAAACTGATCAGAGAGAGAAGCAGCCTGGAATTAAGGAGGAATTTCCCAACAGTGAGGACAATTAACCAGTGGAACGACTTTCCTCCAGAACCTGTAGGTGCTTTATCATTGGAGGCTTTTAAGAAGAGACTGGACAGCCACTTGTCTGAAATGGTATAGGGTCTTCTGCCTGAGCAGGGGGCTGGGCTAGAAGACCTCCAAGGCCCCTTCCAACTATGTTATTCTAATTCTATTCTAATTCTAATTCTAAGAGATTGGACAGTCACTTTTCTGAAATGGTATAGGGTCTTTTGCTTGAGCAGGAGGCTGGACTAGAAGACCTCCAAGGTCCCTTCCAGCTCAATTCTGATTGATTGATTGAAAATTTCCCTTGTCTTTCCAACAATTTACTTAGGATATATGCTACTGATAAATAATTATGTGGATTGCCAAACTAGAGTTACATTGCTTCCAGAAGCTTAGTGCAGGGTCATTTTTTATCTTTCCTTCCCATGTGGGGGTGGGGGTGGGGAAGGGGAGGGGAGATAACCTTAGCCTGAAAGTGGCATCTTTGCTTTCTGTCCTCCACCTTCTTTCCCAGGACCACTATGGTAGGACTTGGAAAGTGATAGCTTTTCCACCCATTTCTTTCTCATATTTCGGAAGCATTATTGTTGTAGAGATGTAGGGAGAAAGGAAGAGACTAAGATGCACTCATTCTCTCTCTCTCTCTCTCTCTCTCTTCACACACACACACACACACACATGCACGCACACAAACTTGCCACAGCCATCTCACTGTGGCCAACTCACCGTGGCCAACTTGCTGTGGGGCAACTCACCACCGAAAATTCCACATGGGATAATGTTGAGTTATCGCTGAGTTAATGTTGGGTGTTGAACAATAAATGTTATTCGCCTGCATTTTCTGCATCGCATGAGAAAAACACATCTTCCTTCCCCTGTCCTGACCACTTTCTACAGGGAGACGATCGAGAGCATCCTGTCATACAGCATCACCGTCTGGTTTAGAGGCATCACTGCTTCAGACAGGAAGGCGGTGCAGAGAGTGGTGAGGACGGCCGAAAAGATCATTGGCAGTTCCCTCCCTCCCATCCAGGACATAGCACAGAAGCGTTGCTTGAGCAGGGTCCGCAAGATTATCTGGGACACTACACATCCTCTTCACGACCTGTTTTCCTTGTTACCTTCTGGGAGGAGGGGGCTTCGTGGTATCCGTAGCAGAACATCCAGATTCAGCCATAGTTTCATTCCATACAGCATTAACCTTGTGAACTCTCAAGCTTCCTCCTTCCACTATATATTCAAGATGGACAGTATTTAATATTTATTTGCTATGTATATGTAGGGATGTGGGTCTATACACATGTTGTGCATAGTATGTTTAGGTGTGTGTCATGTATGTGTTTCATTTTGAGAGCGGGCAACTAAATTTCATTTTTTATGTGTGCCGTTGTGCCCACAGTAAAAAAATGACAATAAAGGTTATCTTATCTTACCACTGTTTCGTTGACATTATTTCTATGAAATGGGCGGGGCGAGCTGGCTGTGGCAATTTGTCCTAAACCTCCTTTCCCCCCACTCTTTAGTAGAATGGAGGGGCGGAAAAAAATCTGTCAGGTGTTCAAGGGTCTGCTATTATACCTGGAGCAAAAAAATGTAGATTTCCAGTTCATAGGGTATTTTTTTGCCTGACCTGACCTACCTCAAAGCACTGACATTCTGCAGGCCCATGACAATGAAAACTCATGGAGAAGTTCGATAAAGCAGGTTGTGATGGACCATTATGCAAACAAAACAAATTGTTTTCCCTGCCTCTACAATTGAAGGTGAAGGGAGAGAAATAGGATAGAATAGAGCTGGAAGGGACCTTGGAGGTATTCTAGTCCAGCCCCCCCCCCCCCCGCTTAAGCAGGAGGGTAACCTATACTCAGGGGTAGGCAACCTTGGCTCTTTTATGAGGGGGTAGGCAACCTTGGCTCTTTTATGACTCGTGGACTTCAACTCCCAGAATTCCTGAGCCAGCATGGCTCAGCTTGGAAACCTCTCCTTTCCCCCTCAGCATGGCTGGCTCAGGAATTCTGGGAGTTGAAGTCCACGAGTCATAAAAGAGCCAAGGTTGCCTACCCCTGGTCTAGGCCTAGGTCAGGGGTAGGCAACCTTGGCTCTTTTATGACTCCTGGACTTCAACTCCCAGAATTCCTGAGCCAGCATGGCTCAGCTTGGAAACCTCTCCTTTTCTCCTCAGCATGGCTGGCTCAGGAATTCTGGGAGTTGAAGTCCAGGAGTCATAAAAGAGCCAAGGTTGCCTATCCCTGACCTATACCATCTCAGACAAGTGACTGTCTAGCCTCTTCTTAAAAATCTCCAGTGGTGAGAATGAGTTCTCCTAATGAGGTGTTCTCCTAATCTTGGAGAGCAGTTCTTCAGATCGTTGGTTTCTCTCAGCCAACTGGAAATTACCTTGTCTCTCCCTTGACGAGCCTGAGGATTTTGTTGCAAATCCTGCATTCTGGAGAACTGGATATGGGAAAATACTAATTTTGGGGGAAACAGATTGAATTCAATGCTCACTTCTCAGCCAAAGTCTGGCTTCCAACTGTTGCCACAGAATTGTTTTCCCCTTTCTTGGAAGCACTCTGTATTCCTTTAATTGCTCCAGCCTCACTAGGTTTCTGGAATGTAAAAAACAGAACTGAAAGGCCCCCGAAGATGGTTGTTGACAGACAGAGGCGTCACAGCATGGGAGGTACAAATCTCCTTTAAATGCATGGCTGTCTTTTTTATCTCTGTAGTGCACAAGGAATATGAATTTCCAAGCTCCATCTGCTGGTCTCAGCAGGTGCTAGGTACAAAATTGTATCCGTTCCAAAGCTATTTTGAGTCTCTCTTATTCTGGAGGCTTTAATGTTGGAGATGAACGGAAAGGTGGGTGCTTTGAAGATGCCCTATCAGCAATTTTGCAAAGAAGCAGCTGCTCAAAAAAAAACCACACCCCTCTCCTGCCTTTACAGATGGAACCATGCTAAACATGGTTTTTCAATTAGCTATTGTTTGCTCAAGTTCCTTTCCCGATTGTCAAATTCCCCTTTTTACAAAAGCACAACAGGAAATCTTGTGATCCACTTCAATCCACTTAGCTCCTGATCAACTATAATCTCTTCTCTGAATATAATTAATCCAATGTGGTTTAAGAAGGATTAGCTGTGCTTTTCACCCACTATCGTTGTCGCTTTGCACATGCTTGTTGCTTAGCAGTCCAGAGAGGCAGAAAGCACATCGGAATGCTCTTTATCTCCTGCGGAATGTGAATTGACATTTCTGTGGGTAAGTCAACCAAGCTTCTCAAAATAAAAATGGGACAGAATTCTACGATTACCGAGTTTTTCGAACTGCGATGCATTTTTAATGGCAGAATCTCTGAAATTACTAATAACCTGATAGATATACACAAACCCTAATCCTAATTCAAAAGTTAAACAAAACTAAAATTATGTTGGAAGAATGTGATGAACAATTAGGGTAGCTCCAAACTGGTAAGGAGATGGTTTAGCAAACTGAGGCCTTAGAACAAGGCTGGGGAACCTTGGCCCTTTTATGACTTGTGGACTTCAACTTCCAGAATTCCCGAGCCAGCCATGCTTTTAGAGCAAAATGCCATTGGTTGTTGTTGTTAGTTGCGAAGTCGTGTCCGACCCATCGTGACCCCATGGACCACGTTCCTCCAGGCCTTCCTGTCCTCTACCATCTTCTGGAGTCCATTTAAGCTCACGCCTACTGCTTCAGTGACTCCATCCAGCCACCTCATTCTCTGTCGTCCCCTTCTTCTATTGCCCTCCATCTTTCCCAGCATTAGGCTCTTCTCCAGTGAGTCCTTCCTTCTCATTAGGTGGCCAAAGTACTTGAGTTTCAACTTCAGGATCTGGCCTTCTAAAGAGCAGTCGGGGTTGATCTCCTCTAGGACTGACCGGTTTGATTGCCTTGCAGTCCATTGGTAGGCCTAATAAAAATTAGTAATCCTCACGTCAAGTTGATCTCCTGACAGTTTCATACACTGATCTCTAGAGAACATCGTATGGAGAGGATGGGTTGCCCCTGCCTCCTTCTAAGATGCATTTTCAACTGGGGATCAAGGGAAAACATGATAACTCTTGTCAAGCTTGAAGTTCCCTTTGCTGGTGCAACAATTATTGCTTTTTAGCTTGCCGACGAACTTGGGGGGAGGACGGGGAAATGGAATGCAGGCTACAGAGATAAAGAAGGCAGACCATGAGAACCAAGGACGATTCACCAGGTGCCTGACCCGACTCAGAGACATTTTCTCAAAATATAATTGCACCTAATTGGGCAATGTGACCTGTTCATGGATGGGAGGAAGAATTCTATACTTTTACTATAGGGGCTTGGGTGTGGTTTGCCAGAGCTGGTTTTGCTTTCATATGTGCCGAAATGATGTACTCAATAAAGTTTTACATGAAGAGATCGGAATGTCTCAAAGGTGTTTGCTTGGTTGGGTTCGTCCGTCGGAACCTTGACAACTAGTAAAACCACACCTGGAATACTACAACCAATTTTGGCCACCATACTACAAAAAAGATATTGAGATTTTGGAAAAAGTTCAGAGAAGAGGAACCAAGATGATCCAAGGCCTGCAGACTAAAACATATGAAGAAGGGCTGCAGGACTTGGGTTTGGCTAGTCTAGAGAAAAGAAGGACTAGCAGTATTTCAGTATTTGAAGGGCTGCCACAAAGAAGAGGGCATCAAACTATTCTCCAAAGCACCAGAGGGCAGGACAAGAAACAATGGTTGGAAACTGACCAAAGAGAGAAGCAACCTGGAATTAAGGAGAAACTTCCTAATAGTGAGGACAATTAACCAGTGGAACAGCTTACAGAAGTTGTAAGTGCTCCATCACTGGAGGTTTTTAAGAAGAGACTGGACAGCTACTTGTCTGAAATGGTAGAGGCTCTCCTGCTTGAGCTGCAGGCTGGACTAGAAGACCTCCAAGGTCCCTTCCAGCTGTCCAAAATGGTATAGGTTCTCTTGCTTGAGCAGGGGGCTGGACTAGAAGACCTCCAAGGTCCCTTCCAGCTCTATTCTACTCTATTCAACTATCTTCTAACAGAAAAGGAAATTGACCTATTCTCTAGGGCACCAGAGGGCAGGACAAGAAGCAGTGGGTGGAAGCATGTCAAAGAGAGATATAATCTAGAAGTAAGGAGAAATTTCCTGATTCTTAATCAGTGCTTGCCTCCTGGAGTTGTGGGTGCTCCATCATTGGAGGTTTTCAAAAATAAGCTGGACAACTACTTGATTAGGATGATATAAGACTCCTGCCTTGAGCAGTGGGTTGGATTAAAAGACCTCCAGGTCCCTTCCAGTCCTATGATTTTATGAAAGAAAAAGATTAATAAGGATTTGTAGGCATTCTTGTTCCCTCCATCCCAACTGCACCTGGTTCTAGAGATCACTAAATCAAGGTGAGATGTTTTCTCCATATGTTGTTGAAATACAGGGGTGCAGTAGTTCATCCATTTCCCAAGGTTACAGATTTCCCCATACTTGCATTAGAAAACAGAACTGAAGGGACCTCAACTCAAAAATCATTATGTATAATATCAGGCTATTGTGAGGGATTCCCTAGGGATTCCTATCCTTAAAAGTCCTTCAACCAAGTGCCCTCTATCTCCTGTGGCAGTTTGTCAACTGCTAAACAGATGGAACTCTTGGGAATTATTTTCTCATTTCTAATTAAAATCTTTTCTTCTCATGCAGATTATTTCCAAATTGTGTGATGTAGTTCTTTATTTTTTTTAAAAATTGCACTTTTAAACGAGGAAAAGTTTGCACAACAATTAGAATTAGAATTAGAATAACAGAGTTGGAAGGGACTTTGTAGGTTATCTAGTCCAACTCCCTGCCCAAGCAGGAGACCCTACACCATTTCTGACAGATGGCAGTCCAGTCTCTTCTTGAAAGCCACCAGTGACGAAGCTCCCACAACATCAGAAGACAAACTGTTTCTAGATTGAATCTCTCCAGAAATTGTACGAATGTTCCTGTGAACTCTGAAAAATGTAGGCAATCTGATGTAAAAAATGAATTTGAAAATGGTGTGTGTGGGGGTGGACTTCCAATTTTGTGTCGCGGAGAGACGGATGCAGGAAGGCAGGGCTCTGCCTTCCATGTCCAATTTCGCCCTGCTGGGGGCCCTAAAAAGGGGCTAAAGTTGCCCCGAAGAGGTGATGAAGAAGGAGGGGTATTTCATCGATCACAGAGAGATGGCGGTCTTTCCATTCGATCTGAGAAAAGCCCTCCAAACCAGCAGGAGAAAGACTGGCTACATTCCTATGGCCAGCCATTAGCTGCTGATAACCGAAGAAGAAAATTAACGCATCGTAAACAGCATGTTTGGAACTGAGAATATTGATCCTTTCTTTACTATTTTACAACTGAATTTCCTGGGAAAGGCTCCCAAGAAACTAAAAACCTCCGAATGAGAACAGAAGCAGCCTTTTAATTCCTATGGGGGACAGAAATACACAGTATTGAAGTGGAAGTAACACAAAGCTACAGTTTTGAAATTTGAGAACTGAGATAATTGTTAGGATTTTCTGTCTGGAAAAAAAACATTGAGGTGAAATATAAGAAATCAATCCTTTGTCTTAAGAGTGGAAAATGGATTTTGAATGACATCTATTGGTGGATTTGAGTACAGCACTATAACTAGCTTCCTGGCTGCTTGGTGACTCCTAGCTTAAGGGAGAACAGCTGGCAATAAAGGAAAATATTTTGGCATACTTATCATCCTGACCTTTTTGGACTAAAAACCCCTACTGAGCTTGGATTTTTAATCTCAAGAGCTATTGGGAGAGAAAGAAAAAAATGACCTTTGATTACATCTGGCTGGGAGAGACTTTTGAGCTGTTTTCAGGGAGGTTGAACAGTTTGAACATTGTGGATTATAACCTTGCCTGACTGACAATTTTTGGATGCCTGAGACAAAGGATCACTATAAAATATTGCTTTTGGGACTGGACCTATACTCTGGAATCTATTGGATTTTAAAGGCTACATATAAAGTCCAGAAAGCTAGAGGAAATTTTGTTCTACTCTTACTGAGACTGGTGATATTAGAGGATCTCCAGGAATGATGCCTCAAGAAAAAACAAACACCTTTCAGAAGGAAATATACTCTACGCTACAACTAATTCACCAAACAATTGTTGCATACAAAGAGGACATAAAGAGAAACCATAACAAGACTAAAAATAATTTAGATAATATAAATGAGCAAATCTCCGAATTAAATCTACAACTAGAAAGTTCCCAGACAACGACTACAAAGTATGAACAAATAAACCAGAGATCGGAAGATGAAGCAGAGGAAATGGACCTAGAGACGGAAGAGATGAAAGAAGGGAAATATGAACTTCTTCTTCTTCTTCTTGTGCCATATCCGTTATCGGACGTTGGCGATCATGTTGGCGATCCTGTTTTTATCAGCAGCCGCACGAAAAAGTGCTGCTGAGTTTTGTCCAAACCAGTCCTTTAGATTTTGAAGCCATGATGTTCTTCTTCTGCCTGGACCTCGTTTGCCTTCAATCTTTCCCTGGAGGATTAAATGGAGTATGAACTACCATACACAAATAAAATACTGCAAGACTTACCCATAACAATGAAAATGCAAAAGACCCTTTACCCTTTAAGTCTGCAAGATGCGCCTGATGAGAAGGAAGAAAATTTTGGGGAATGGAATATAGAGCTGTCAGGGGAAATGTTACAATTTGGGAGACAAAAGATGAGGGGAGAAATTGAGGGAGAAGGAAGGTGGGAGTTGCTTAAGGAACATAAATGGGAGGAATTCCCCCCCCCCAAAATACCCTACCTAAATTATCTTCCTCTTGCCAAGCAATTTCCATAAAAATAGAAAGAAAATTCCTGGGCGATTTAATTGTCTTGGCTTGGAAAGCTACTTGGCAAAGAAAGAAAGCGAGAGTCAGATTTAACAAAATAGAAGGTTTGACCTATTAGAGGGGGCATCCTATGTTTAAATACTTGTTTGAATATGATTAAAAGAATAGATGACCCCATAGATATAATTAGACTTTTATAATGAAAGATGTGATTTAGAATTAAAATAGCATTTTTTCTCCTTCCGTTGATATGGGAAATATGAAAATAAGAGGATTGGTACGAATAAAATTTTTTAGCTATATAAATGTAATTAATATTGAGAAAACCATAAGTGATAAAGACTTCAAATATTGATGGGAAATCAAACTTTAACAAGAGCATGAAAAACAGGATATTGATTTATGAATTGATATTATTGTTATTTGTATAATATTAGTAAAATATGATGAAAATATTTATATCTAACTTTATATATATATCTAACATCAATAGTATTAAGAATTGTAATTGTGTAATGAGGGGGGAAATGGAAAAAATATGGGGAAGAAAGGAGGAACAGGGGAAAAAACACTGGATTGTGCAGTACTGAACAGATTTATATTGAAGAAGTTAATGTTACATATGTGAATCCAGACAACACGTTGTTTACTAAGCACTAAAGATTGTAATTCCTAAAAAAATTAATAAAACTTTAAAAAAAGAAAATGGGGGGGGGGAGTGGGGCTAAACAGGAAAATCAGGACTGACAGATTCATCCATCCCCACTTTTGGATCTACAGGCAGTTGGAAATTGGATAACAGATTGTTTTTATTTTTATTTTTTTTGATAACGAGTCATCATTTTGTCTGTTGGAAAAAGTGGCCGTACATAAAAGAGGAATCCCATTTTGCAGAGAGTAAAAACACACAGATTCAATGCCAAGTGTTTTCAAAAGATTTCATAAGCCCTTTTCTACTTGTTACCTGTTTGTTTACGGTGCTGGTATTAAGAAATAGGGTATTGTAGGGGTTTTTTTTTTCATTGTTGTTAAAAGATCCCTGCTGAAGTAATTCCATTTTTTTTTCCTGGCATACTCCAGAAGGATCTTTAAGACATGTTTGTTGCCTTCTGGAACTATTTTTTTAAAATTCAACTTTCGGCCCTATAAACTACTTGATTGCCAGGAATTAACTGAGCAAGGGCAAGTCACAAGCCGATCAGAACTCAGATTATTCAACTTTTCAGACTAGAGAAAGGCAGTATTAGGATGGGTCTTGCAGACATTTTAGGAATAGAATAGGAATAGGAATAGAATAGAGCTGGAAGGGACCTTGGAGGTCTTCTAGTCCAGCCCCCTGCTCAAGCAGGAGAACCTATACCGTCTCAGACAAGTGACTGTCAGTCATAGCCAGGACTATTTAATAAAGTCAGTCAGCATGTAGAAGCTAGATATGTTCCGTTAGATCTTGTGATGAATTGTGATAAAGGGAATTGGTTATTTAAAATTTGGAAATTATAACGTGAAATATAAATATTAATGGGAAACCAAAAATTGGGAAAAATTAATCAGGACATTGATTGTCTAAAAAGATTGAATGTTAAAACAACTAGGATATGTATAAACTAAAACTTATTGATAAATGCAAGAAAGTTATTTTTTTATTTAATTGATATTATAAGAATTGTACTAATTTAAAGATGAGACAGTAAATACTAAGGGGAAAAGAGGGGAAACACTTAATGTAATAGTTTGAGATCTGTACTAAAGATATTTGTATGTTACGGAATTATTGACCAACTCAGCTGCCATGTTGCTTTTCCAATACTTAAATGTAAAACTAGAAAACCAATAAAATTTTCTTTAAAAAAAAAAAGCTAGATATGTTCGGAAAGCTAAGTCCACGCAAATTATAGTAATTTAGTAAAGTTTCTAATGCAGAAGTAGGCAAAATTAGACCCTGGAAAACTCTAAAACAGGGGTCCCCAACCCCCGGTCCGTGGACTGGTACTGAGCATGTCAGCAACTGGGACGCACAAACAAGCAAAGCCCCATCCGCAGGATACAGGCAACACACAAAACCACACCCTCTCCGGTCCGCGGAACAACCTCTCTCCACGTAACCGGTCCCTGGTGCCCAAAAGGTTGGGGACCTCTGATCTAAAAGGCTGGGTTGACTTGGGAATTAAGCAACTTACATATGCTCCAAAATTGGACCCTGTTTCCTTTTTGCTGGAGGGGAAAGAAAATGTCTTAAGACCAAAACACCCACTTAAATCTTTCAAATCTTCTAAAAACCAGCATCCAAATTTTGCCACAGTTCAGTCTAATGAGGTCATAATTTCCCCAGCCAGATGGCATTATGATGCCTTAAATGTCAAAAAAAAAAAAAGGAAAGCAAAGGAATAAAATAGCCCCAGCTTCTACAAACAAATAAAAACTTTGACCACCGTTGCCTAGATAATGACTCAACAGGAAATTATAACTGTCTTAATTAAATATGCTTTTTCCTAGTTACTGAAATTGCCAGGGTAGCATAAATAAATGAAGATGTGGGTAGACAGAGAATCATAGAGTCGTTGGAAAGAACGATTTTGGGGAGAAACCCCCCTGCATGACAAGAGTTGGTTCTTTCTAACAACTCTTTGACTCTCTGCCTACCCAAATCTTCATTTTGACTGAAGAAGTTACTTGGATGGATAACGAAACGTCTCCGTTCTAATAAACTTTGGTCCAGTTGCCATGACTTAATCTTTTAAGTCTAGACAGCATTCTAAAAAGCAGAGACATCACCCTGGCAACAAAAGTGCGCATAGTCAAGGCCATGGTTTTCCCAGTTGCAATGTATGGCTGTGAAAGTTGGACCATAAGAAAGGCTGAGCGCCAAAGAATTGAGGCCTTTGAATTCTGGTGCTGGAGAAGACTCCTGCGAGTCCCCTGGACTGCAAGGCGATCCAACCGGTCAGTCCTAGAGGAGATCAACTGCTCTTTAGAAGGCCAGGTCCTGAAGTTGAAGCTCAAGTACTTTGGCCACCTAATGAGAAGGAAGGACTCACTGGAGAAGAGCCTAATGCTGGGAAAGATGGAGGGCAATAGAAGAAGGGGACGACAGAGAATGAGGTGGCTGGATGGGGTCACTGAAGCAGTAGGCATGAGCTTAAAGGGACACCAGAAGATGGTAGAGGACAGGAAGGCCTGGAGGAACGTTGTCCATGGGGTTGCGATGGGTCGGACATGACTTCACAACTAACAACAACAACAACCTTTTAAGATATTTTTGGCCTGGACGATTGAATCTTCATTGACGTATCTCAAGACAATGGTGAAAGAACTTGAGTGTGCTTTGAAAAGAAGACAGGCCCTTTTGTGAAGGAGAGTTTGAGGCAAAGAGTAAATAGAGAACGTAACAGGACCAAAAGGGACACTCACTTTAATGCTCTCAGATTCTTGGCTTAAAAAAATTCAATAATAAATACCCCCCAGCATAAGCTGAAGTTGCACCGGGAAAAAAAAGTCCTGCCAAATTTTAACTGGTAAGTTTAAACAGTGCAAAACCTAAGATATAGGACTCCACCCCCCAACCCTAAATCTTTTCTTTTCGGTTTAAAATCTTTGCTACCACAAAGTCAAGATATAGTTTGTTTTTTCTTTTCTCTCCTACTTTGCAAAAAGAGCTTGTAGAATATTTTGCCTCATCAAAAACAAAACAACAACAACAACAAAAACACCCACCATGGGATCTTTCTGGGAAAGAACCTTCACTATTATTTCTGGCTTTTCTAAATCGCGCGTTCACTGCCAGTGATAAAGGCTGCAAAAGTCCATTGCTTCAGAGGAAAATTATTATTAGTGGATATGTAGTAATCTTGCTGAAGATTAAGTTCCCCTCAATTTCAGCAATTGCCAGGGACTCCGAAATCAAGTTATTTAGATCTTCACCTGCCTATTTCCAATTAAGGAAATGAAAACTTTGACGTGCAGGATGAAAATTAAATGACCCTTTGCTTAGAAAGAAGCAGAAGCCGCAAAACAGATTGCAGGCAGTTTTCCCAGAGTCTTTTGGATGCTGTTCCAAATAGGGCGGGCAGAAAAACTTTCATTTTTGTTCCCACTGGCTTTCATTTAATTTAATGAAGGAGAATTTACTTTTGAATCAGTTTCAAAAGAGAGATGAATTCTGGTGAAATTTGGGAGGGTGGAATGCTGACTTCCTGCCTCGTTTGGTAACAAGGTTATCAAGGGTGAGCATCCCATTTTGGCTGCTGTTTCCAAAGCTTTGCAGCCTCCTGCAACTCCATTACTTTCTACAGAAAAATGAAATTATTGATATGTTAGATATATATCCCACTTCTTGGAGCAAAATTCTCCATAAACCTTGCTGCAGCCTCACAACTCCCTGTGAGGGAGCCTGGACTGAGAGGGAGGGACTGGCTCCAAATAGCAATAGCACTTAGGCTTATATACTGCTTCACAATGCTTTACAGCCCTCTCTAAGTGCTTTACAGAGTCAGCATGTTTGCTCATTTTACCAACCTCAGAAGGATGGAAGGCTGAGTCAACCCTGAGCTGGTCAGCATCGAACTCCTGGCAGTGAGCAGTGAGTTAGCCTGCAATACTGCACTCTAACCATGAAAGGAAGGAAGGAAGGAAGGAAGGAAGGAAGGAAGGAAGGAAGGAAGGAAGGAAGGAAGGAAGGAAGGAAGGAAGGAAGGAAGGAAGGAGCAATAGCACTTAGCGATAGCACTTAGACTTATATACCACTTCACAGTGCTTTACAGCCCTCTCTAAGCAATTTTACAGAGTCAGCCTGTTGCCCCCAACAATCTGGGTCCTCATTTTACCAACCTTGGAAGGATGGAAGGCTGAGTCAACCTTGAGCTGGTGAGAATCGAACTGCAGGCAGTGGGCAGAGTTAAGGAAGGGAGGGAGGGAGGGAGGGAGGGAGGGAGGGAGGAAGGAAGGAAGGAAGGAAGGAAGGAAGGAAGGAAGGAAGGAAGGAGAAAAGGCAGAGCAATAGCACCAGTGGTGGGATTCAGCTGGTTCGCACCGGTTAGCTAAATTTTGTTGGAGAACCGGCTGAATGCACACTGCTTCCGGAAGTCTGTTCTAGGCCTCGGAGGCCTGGAGGAGGCCTTCCAGACTTTGAACGGCCCACCGGAAGTGCATGGATGCCACTTCCGGAAGTCCGTTCTAGGCCTCAGATGCTCAGGCCTGCATCCACGCAGGGAACTGGTAGTTCAGGTATCTGAATCTCACCACTGAATAGCCCTTAGGCTTATGTACCGCTTCACAGTGCTTTACAGCCCTCTCTAAGCGGTTTACAGAGTCAGCCTGTTGCCCCCAAACAATCCGGGTCCTCATTTTACCAACCTTGGAAGGATGGAAGGCTGAGTCCACCTTGAGCCGGTCAGGATCGAACGGCTGGCAGTTGGCAGAATTAACCTGCAATCAGTCCATCTCTCACTGGACATAAAATTGATATTACCCATTGCATTAATCTATTGGCACGCACCTGGCATGTTCCTTGTGGTTTGGGATCTTGATGAGTGATTTCCTCGCCAGGGCAAAAGCCCCGGTGAGGCGGGCATCTGGCAGGTTGCCCAGAGAAGGCAAGTAATCCTCCTGGCACGAACCACGGTTTTACAGCCTCTTCACGAGCTTGACTTTCCCACCGTCAGACAAACAGATCCCTTCAAAGTAACTAAATACAAACAAACAAATCCAACAGATGGCCATGAAAATAAAACATCATAAAAGAGGCTAAACAGAGAAGGCATGTCTACAAACAGAAAAACTGTAAACCGGCGAATGTTTCTTGCTGCAGGTGCGTTTGCTAAATTATGCCAGAAGCTCAAGAGACATACTTCTTGGCAGCCAAAGATTGTTACACCCCCCCACTTGCCCCCCCCCAATCGCATCTCTGGAAGGAAGGAAAACAGAAAGGTGAATATCTGGCCATTTTGCAGCCGGTGGCATGGTCACAATCCTAGAAATCTTGGCAGGGAACGGCCACAAAACAGAGAGGAGGATGCATAAATAAACAAGCAAGACGCATTGGGAGGGAGGGAGGGAGGGAGGAGGAGGAGGAGGAGGAGGAGCAGAGAAGAGGGAGAGCGTGGTGGTGATGATGTGCCTGAAAGGATAAGGAGGAAAGTGAAACTGGAAAAGAGACGAGGCAATCAAATGTCAATTGCTGCTATGCATAAGTCCTGCTTGAGCAGGGAGCTGGACTAGAAGACCTCCAAGGTCCCTCCCAGCTCCATTATATTCTACTCCTCTAACCCAGGGGTCCCCAACCCCCAGGCTGTGGATCGGTACCAGTCCCTGGCCAGTCAGGAACCAGGCCATGCAAGCAGTGGGCAAGCGAATGAAGCTTCATCTGCGCATGTGCGGGAGCTAGGTTGTGCATAAAACCATTCCCTCCCTCCCCCGTAGTCCGTGGTAGACCTTGTTATTCCAAAACCAGTCCCTGGTGCCAGAAATCCTGACTGGCTCAAGGTTGACTCAGCCTTCCATCCTTCCCAGGTCAGTAAAATGAGGGCCCAGATTGTTGGAATCAATATGCTGACTGTAAAATCGCTTAGAGAGGGCTGTAAAGCACTGTGAAGCGGCATATAAGTCGAAGTGCTATTGCTATTCCTTTCTGAGTTTCTCTGTCTGTTTTGCAGCTGTGGGCTATGCTGTCTCTTATCTGATGAGTCCCTGGGCAGCATCTTCCCCCATCCCCACCGCCCTCATCTCCCAAGATCATTCCCACATACTATTACAAAAAAAAAAACCATACTATCTCCTAAAACAGTTTGATTAAGTCAAATTTCTTTGCAGAAGGTTTTCATGGATCACTAGTCAGAAAAAAAAAATCATACTTTGTCATAAAGACAGGCTCCAGTACCCCAATGCTCCCGAGGAGCTACTTTTAAGGCCATCAGGGTCAAGAAAGGAATATGTAAACAGCTCCTTTGGAGAGTCTCAACTTCACAATATGAGCAGCAAGCACTAATCTGTGGTTTAATTATTTCTAGCCTAGCAAGCCATCATATAAAAGACAGTCTGTAGGTAATAGAGATGCAAGCAGAACCCAGCAAAAAACGTCTCCAGGGAGCTTTATTAATCAAGGGTCCCTTGTGTCTGCTGACAATCCAAGGACTGCACCACCCACAGAAAAATCAATGGGAAACCAACTGCTACTTTTTTACATTGCATTCCTGTCCTGCCAGGCAGATCAATGAAGGCTAGCAAAAGGCAGGTTATTTACTCCTGCCAACCGCCGGCAAACATACCAAAGCAGAAAGTGTAGCGAAGAGGCAAAGCTGGAGTTAAAAAATAGCCAGCCATGCCATGAGGATGGCAGTAACCAAGGATCTGGAGCAATCACTTTCTACTTCATTATGTTTTTCTTTACCCCCCCCCCCTTTTTTTTCTTTTTCTTTACTCGCTATCTCCATATGTGGTTATCTAGTGGTTTTTGTATGGAGTCAGGTTCTAAAGGTCTTGAAGATTGCCCCCACCCCTCATTTTTAGCTTAAAGCCCTTCTGATAAGATGAGCCAGTCGTTTTCCGAATATATTCTTTCTAGTTCTTGTGAGGTTCATTGCATCTCTTGCCAGAAGCCCTTCATGTAGGTAATGCAGACCATGGTCTAG
This sequence comes from Azemiops feae, assembly GCA_023970755.1. Classification (NCBI taxonomy): domain Eukaryota; kingdom Metazoa; phylum Chordata; class Lepidosauria; order Squamata; family Viperidae; genus Azemiops; species Azemiops feae. Next base: position 588,395 of record JALGBA010000734.1, on the reverse strand, counting down.
GAAGCCGAAGTTCTGTTGACGACACCAGTTTTTAAGCCAGTGGTTCATTTCTAAAACCCTTTGCTCCCTCATTGGATGTTGGCCTTTTGTTGGAAGTATGGATGAAAACACCACTTATCTTCCTAATTCTTTAACTTTCTTCCCCAGCTGTTCGTAATCTCATTATTGTTTTCAGATTCATTGTTGTGTCATGGGTAGGAGAAAAAAGGGGTTGTAATCTGTGGGGTTGATTATTTTAATAAGGTACTCCATTACATCTTTGATTTTTGCTCCAGGGAGACTATATATACCTCCCTAGATTGCCTGCCTGGTCTGCAGACTATAGTTTCTATTCCCCTAAGAATTGAATCTCCTACCACCGATATTTGCCTTTTTTATCCTAGGGAATTTTGTTTGCCGCCCGCCGGCAGGCCCGTCAGGATCAGGAAGGCTCCGAAGGAGGTAGCTGGGGGGGGGGGGAAAGCAGGAGGTTTTTCAGCAGGTGCTGCCATGCCTGCAAACGCAGTGCTGCCCATCCACTTTCCAACCCTGAAATTCCAGAGTAAAGTTGTGCCCCTGACAAGCAGCAAATCAGATGTGGCCTCAGCTGCTGCTCCCTCCCTTGACAGGGCCAGGCTGGAGCGTGCGGCCTTTAGTCGGGGCTGCTGGCAGGAGCGCCGGATGAGTGCCGCTTTGCAGGACGAGGCAGGCGGACGTACTTGCAAGTCCAGCCCCAACTATGGTGAGGAGCAGCGACTGTGTTTGGCCCAGGGGCTGAGAAGAAGGAACCGGAGGGCGCGGTGGTTGGGCTGCCTTCTGGGATGCTGGATTTGGATTTTTCCTTTGATTGGGGGCTGGGGTGGGCCGGCCCCTCGCTGTCTCCAGGGCGGCCCCAGGCCAAATGTACACACCCCACGGGCATGTCTATTTTATATCATCTCCTCTCTCCCCCTCCTCCTTTTGTCTTCGGTGTAGCTGCAACTGACTCCTTTCCCCAGGCTGCACGCAGCTTCCAGAAGCGACAGTCAGTTGGAACCCGGTGCAGATCCCGGGCGTTCAGCAGAGGCCCAGCAACACCGCGGCTCCAACTGGCTCTCCCACAGGCCTTGGCTGCGTTGCCCCTGCTTCAGTTCATCCCCACGCTACATTTTTACACATTTTTTTACACACATTTTTTTACAGTGCTTTTCAACCCATTGTAAGTGTACCACCTGCCAGGTGCCAACGTATCACCAGTTTTGAAAAGATCTGCAATAGGCTGACTCTGTAAACAGCTTAGAGAGGGTGGTAAAGCACGGTGAAGCGGTATATAAGTCTAAGTCCTACTGCTATTGCTATTGCTCTCCTCTGCTATAAGGCCAGCTTGTAACTAGCTTCCAAATAAACTGTTCCCAAAACAGCTTTAATTTATTCTACAGTCAAATAGTATTGCTCCATTTTATTGATGAGTCGGTTCGCCTTTAAGAGTATCCTAATTCAAATATGTGAAGAACCAGTTCTCTGTGTGGATGCCACTTCTGGAAGTCCGTTCTGGGCCTGGGCAACAACGTTGACCCACAGATTCCCTACATCAGGACGGCCTCAACGTCTCTGCTTTCCTAAGACCTTTATTCTGTTTTTTTTTAAAAGATTATAATCTCTCTTCAGTAGAACATCTCTCTTTAAAACCGCACAAAGAGGAGTGGGCGGGATACATTCTTCCTAAAAATAAGAAATACTGACCACGGAGCAAGGAGATTTACAGTGCAAAATATAAGCCATTCACACCCACAAGTGCAAAAATGATTATCCTTACAATTTCTACAGCATAGGCCAGAGCAATCTTTCTTCAACCACTCTCTGCGCTATAATTCTAGAGCACCTTGTTTGCCCCAGGTTCTCTAGAACAGGGGTAGGCAACCTTGGTTCTTTTATGACTCGTGGACTTCAACCCCCAGAATTCCTGAGCCAGCATGGCTCAGCTTGGAAACCTCTCCCTTTCCCCTCAGGATGGCTGGCTCAGGAATTCTGGGAGTTGAAGTCCACGAGTCATAAAAGAGCCAAGGTTGCCTACCCTGCTCTAGAACAACCATGTTAAACATTCTTGCTTGGAGACAACCCCAGAAGGGTGCCCTATCTTTGCTTGACATCTGTCAAAAAGTTTCAAATTTGCCCGTTCTTCAGAAGTGCAACAGGATTTCTGGAGTCTACGACTGTGGCTAATTTTTAGATCACGGATACACACGTGAGGATCCCAGCAAAGACGAAAGGCAAGAGCTAAGGGGTTGGTTGATTGTTGCCATATCTGCTACCACAGGGACACCCAGGTTGGCATGCAAACGTGCGTGCACACACACACACACACACAGGGCTGCTTCGAGGGCTGTCTCTGCTTTTGCCTTCTTCCTAAGCGCCATTTTAGCTTTCTGCATGTTGCTACTCTCCTTTAATGGAACATGTGCTAGATAAACGCCATGATAAATTATACAGGAACATTTCTTTAACCAATATTCACTCACATCACCTTGAGTCTCCGTCTCTCGTTGTAAGACGCCTAGCCACGCAGATATAAAATCAATACCATTTGGATTTCATGTTACAGTTGGTTAATAAGCATCAGTTGATTGTGCTGAAAAATCAATCAACGTTCATGTCTGAACTTCCTCTAAATACATTTTGCAGTCAGTTTTTCCTCCTCTGTTACTTTTTCATTGTCCAACTGGCTCCTGTCAGGTTGCACACTCTGGAGTTAAACTATTGCCAATGCCATCCTAAGTTGCGTTAACAGAGAGATTCAGTCAAGATCACGTGAGGTACTAATACCACGCTATAAAGCCTTAGCAAGAGAAAGACCACACCTAGAATACTGCATCCAGTTTTGGTCTCCACACTATAAAAAAGATGTTGAGACTCTAGAAAGAGTACAGAGAAGAGCAACAAAGATGATTAGGGGACTGGAGGCTAAAACATATGAAGAACGGTTGCAGGAACTGGGCATGGCTAGTCTAGTGAAGAGAAGGACCAGGGGAGACAGGGTAGCAGTCTTCCAATATTTGAGGGGCTGTCACGGAGAGGAGGGGGTCAACCTATTTTCCAAAGCACCTGAAGGCCGGACAAGGAATAATGGATGAAGAATAGAATAGAATAGAATAGAATAGAATAGAATAGAATAGAATAGAATAGAATAGAATAGAATAGAATAGAATAGAACAGAGCTGGAAGGGACGTTAGAGGTCTTCTAGTCCTGCCCCCTGCTCAAGCAGGAAAACCTATACCATCACAGACAGGTGAATGTCTAGTCTCAGTGCCGTTTGAACAGTCACTAAACAAACTGTTCTAACTTGAGGACTAGCTATATTCCCTTCTCACGTAGGAAGGTACATTTAAGTTAGGTCAAGATGTAATTCTAAATAATGTTATTGACTGAGTCAACTGGGGAATGAAACTGACCTCCATGCAACTTTTGACTTCTGTGCCTTTCCCCCGCCCTCCTTTGCATGCATCTTTGTAGGGGGAGAACCTCTTTTTAGTAACCCTATCTTGTTTTTTCAAATTTTGGGTTACTCATGTAGGAAGAAAAATCAGGTCCAGTTCCAAGCCGGGAGAAAAGGTGCTGGAAATAAAACGGAGGCTGCTTAGGAAAGAAGATTTCTGTTTATTGATGAGCAGAATCAGCAACAGCATGCAGTTCTGGGACAGCTGAGTGAGTGGAGGGATCTTTATAGGGTTCTGATTGAGATGCTCCAGGGGGTTGTGTAATGTAGTGAGCCTTGTGTCTTTTGATATTCTAACAGTGGTAGGTAAATCCTATTATGTCCTAAAGGTCATGTCCTGTCCTTAGAATTTGGGTGGGGGGGGGAATGCAAATTCCTAATCCCATCAACTCCAGCCTTTTGTGGCTGGAGGCGTTTTGTTCATGAATAGGTTGGCCAAGTCTTCCTGAATGCATTAGAAAATCTGCATTCCTAAAGGCCAGCCTCTTCAGGTTTCTTAGTTTGAAGCTGTTTTCCTATGGCAGGGAGACTGGGGCTGCTTTCTGCCTTTGTTAAGATTTTTTTCTCCATTTCTCCTTTGGGGAAATATAATATTCTGCCTCTTTTTAATATTAAGAATAAAGTGTCATGGTTCCGACATATGAAACTCTTCAAAGAACTTTGAGCTGCTAACATCGGATGTTCTTGCTTTGACATAAAGACTATTTTAATCTGGGAGGAGGGGGCGGGCTTTCCTACACTCAAATCAAGGAGGATTCTACCAAATCCAAGATCTTGTTAATAGAGAAAGAATTAGAAACAGTACCCCTTTCAAATAAGGTTTCATGGCCTCAGAGTGATATATTTCCTTGGAGCCCTGACAGAACACGAATGATGAAAACAAAATGGTGGTCTTCACCTCAAAATGAGGTGAAAGATAGACGGAAACTGTCCTATATGTTCTAAAAGTAAAAGCTAAATAAATCTCCCCTCACAGAACACATAGCCAACGTATTTTGCAGTCCTCGGTTCCTCGAAATATTAAAATAGAATTAGTGCGATGTTTATTTGCCAGAAGCCTGTCTTTCTTTTCTAAACATCAAAAGAAAGACCTTCTGCCCAAATGTGCAGCATAAAAAGGAATATAAACTTCAGTGAAAGGAAGCTAACCAAATAATATATGCAAAAACAATTTTTAAAGATACAGGTGTGAAGTATAAAACCGATCACAAAAATATATATTTAGTCAGCCTCGAATCTAACAATATCAAAGCATATCTGAATTAGTTAGTTAATCTTCATGACACAACCTAAAGTTTTCCATTCAAAGTAGTGAAAATAGGAAAAGTTTTTAGTCCCCTGATGTCTTAATTAACACCGTCAACTCTAGAGGAGAGGGACCCTTAAAACCACCATGAACATTCATATTATCTGAGAGAAGGACGCCTGGGGACACTCACTTTGCTTGAACTGCCAACTTCTCCTTTGGAAATCAAGCAACAACAGCCTTCCAATAATTTATGGTTGCCATTTATGACTCACTAACTCGGAGGATTGCTGTTAACCGACAACCTTCAGTTAAACATTTACAGCCAAAGAGATGTCTTTAAAATTACAAATGAACAAAGTTCCAGAAGGAGTTTTGATCCAGCGTCACAGGTTTACCAGTTCATGAAAACTTCTCCAACTTCAGAAGATCTCCAATTGCCCTCCAAATAATTTTAAGATATTAAGCCTTCTAATTCCGTCCTTCCTTCCTTCCTTCCTTCCTTCCTTCCTTCCTTCCTTCCTTCCTTCCTTCCTTCCTTCCTTCCTTCCTTCCTTCCTTCCCGCCCTCTCCTTCCTTCCTTCCTTTCCTTCCCTTCCTTCCTTCCCTTCCTTCCTTCCTTCCTTCATTCCTTCCTTCCTTCCTTCCTTCCTTCCTTCCTTCCTTCCTTCCTTCCTTCCTTCCTTCCTTCCTTCATTCATTCATTCTTTCATTCTTTCATTCTTTCATTCATTCCTCACATAGAGGAGGGGATCAGCCTGTTTTCCTAAAGGCCGGACAAGGAATAACAGATGGAAGCTGATCAAGGAGAGATTCAACCTAGAAATAAGAAGAAATTTTTCTGACAGTGAGAACTATCAGCTGATGGAACAGAAATTGCCTTCAGAAATTGTTGGTGCTTCATCACTGGAGGCTTTCAAGAAGAGATTGGATGGCCATCTGTCAGAAATGGTGTAGGTCTCCTGCTTGGGCGGGGGGTTGGACTACTCTACTCTACTCTACTCTACTCTACTCTACTCTACTCTACTCTACTCTACTCTACTCTACTCTACTCTACTCTACTCTACTCTACTCTACTCTACCGTGGTGAGTGGTCCAAGACCCTCTTAAATGGGATGTGAAGTTCATGGACCAAAGAGACTTTATCTGCTGCATTTATGATTTCTTCTATCTCAAATGCTTCTGAAACTCACCAGGATAATGTATATTATTCCATTCCTAAACTGCCATGCAGCTGGGCATGGCTGCCATTTTCCATTCATGCCTAGTTAATTCATTCCCTAAATCCTGTAGTGCATAATTTGAGGCTCCAGGTTGCCTTGAATCTTTGGACATCTTGTATACAGCCCCCTGAGAATCTCCAAGCTTAAGAATTGTTAATGTAACAGAAGGATACCAAAATAACTCTACAGGAGGAGCTAATTAATGCTAAGTTATTAACAGCTAATAGCATGCATTTTATAATTAACTACCTACCTTTCCTGACATGCATCTTCATCATGTCTTTTTTAACCCAGAGAGCCAAAAACTGGCTTTTCTCAGGAGGCAAATGTATACTTAAAAGCCCCTCTCCAAGAAATAATGGTTGGAAACTGACCAAAGAGAGAAGCAACCTGGAATTAAGGAGAAACTTCCTGACAGTGAGGACAATCAACCAGTGGAACAGCTTCCCCTCAGAAATCGTGGGTGCTCCATCACTGGAGGTTTTTAAGAGGAGACTGGACATTCACCTGTCTGAGATGGTATAGGTTCTCCTGCTTGAGCGGTGGGCTGGACTAGAAGACCTCCAAGGTCCCTTCCAGCTCTATCCTATCCTATCCTATCCTATCCTATCCTATCCTATCCTATCATTTCTATTTCTATTTCTATTTCTATTTCTATTTCTATTTCTATTTCTATTTCTATTTCTATTTCTATTTCTATTTCTATTTCTATTTCTATTTCTATTTCTATTTCTATTTCTATTTCTATTTCTCCTTGTATCTTCCTTCATCCCTGTGAAGAAAAGTGCGAAAAACTAATTCTGCAAAGGCAAGGGGAAAAAAAATGTATTGTTTTATGGTCATTTCCCATGCAAAACATGTTTGTATATGTGCACAAGTGGATTTTACCAAGCCCAACTACTTGCGTAGTTAGTATACAAATCTTCTGGGACGTTGAATTCCGCCCCCTCATTGTTTAGGTAGGAGAAGGATGTGTAAATAATATTTGATCACTGAGGAAAACCTGTTCCATTTAATGAAAGGAGCAGCTGGCATAAAGGACCGTTATTTAAAAAGCCTCCGGGCCCTTGGACCCCAGAAGCGAGGATAAGCTACAAATCTTTGTAGTGTATTTACCATGTCCTCCTAAAGGAAACAGCCTCCACTTTTGCAGCTGAAGTCCCGGACAATTCAATACAACTTCCCAATGTAGCCATCTCTGGGCAACGGGAATAAAAAAAAATGCAGCCAGTTCCTGCAATTCTTCCTTACAATTCCAGAACAAGATTTTTTTTTGTTTCGGGGCAAGATAGGTGAATAATTGTTATCAGGGACTAGACTGATTGAGAAAGGAATTCCACTGTTTTTACTGTGCCACACATCTTGAGGAAGCTGTGCACAAAAATTGCCTTTATTTTTATTTTAAAAAAAATTGCCTTTATTTCTCTTTTTGCAATCTGATAAAGAAGGAGTGGATTTGGAGAAAGATCTTTAAGTGAAGTAAAAGAGTTCTTTCATTTATTCCATGGAATGACACCCGGGGCCTTGTGTCCTCTCCCGCCCTTCAGTGTCCAGCTCTTTCTCTAGCAATCAGCAACCTCCCTGGATTCCAACAGAGTTGGAAGGGACTTTGGAGGTCTTCTAGTCCAACCCCCTCAAGCTTCTCAAGCGGGAGACCCTAGACCATTTCAGAACAATGGTTGTCCTGTCTCTTCTTAAAAGCTTCCAGTGTTGGAGCATTCACAGCTTCTGAAGGCAAAGCTGTTCCACTGGTTAATTGTTCTCACTGTCAGGAAATTTCTCCTTAGTTCTAGGTTGCTTCTCTCTTTGTTCAGTTTCCATCCGTTGCTTCTGGTCTTGCAGAGTTGCTTTGTTGACTGAGGTGGTCAAAAATTGATTAATTCCTGAATTATAAGCTTAAACTAATGATTTATCTGTGCATAGCATATAAACACAGTTGTTATCAACCAAGGTTATGATATCTGAATCCTTATTTGGCTGCCTATTGGCACCAGGAAGATTTCCTTCATCTTGCTTTGGGTGATGTTCGGTTGATAAAGGCACATCAAAGCCAGGAGGGTCAAAGTTATTGTCTGGATAAGTGTGTCGTGCTGTTTCACAATGTACTAGGTCTGGTCTTTCATGGTATAATTTTTTTCACCAATCATATGCAATCTTATCTCAGGATAAGAGAACCAACCTAGAACTAAGAAGAAATTTCTTGACAGTTAGAACAATTAACCAGTGGAACAACTTGCTTCCAGATGTTGTGAATGCTCCAACACTTGATGGTCGTAAGAGGAGATTGGACAACTATTTGTCTGAAATGGTATAGGGTTTCCTATCCAAGCAGGGAGTTGGACTAGAAGACCTCCAAGGTCCCTTCTATTCTATTCTATTCTATTCTATTCTATTCTATTCTATTCTATTCTATTCTATTCTATTCTATTCTATTCTATTCTATTCTATTCTATTCCATATTCTATTCTATTCTATTCTATTCTATTCTATTCTATTCTATTCTATTCTATTCTATTCTATTCTATTCTATTCTATTCTATTCTTATTCCATATTCTATTCTATTCTATTCTATTCTATTCTATTCTATTCCATATTCTATTCTATTCTATTCTATTCTATTCTATTCTATTCTATTCTATTCTATTCTATTCTATTCTATTCTATTCTATTCTATTCTATTCTATTCTATTCTATTCTATTCTATTCTATTCTATTCTATTCTTATTCCATATTCTATTCTATTCTATTTTATTCTATTCTATTCTATTCTATTCTATTCTATTCTATTCTATTCTATTCTATTCTATTCTATTCTATTCTATTCTATTCTATTGAACATTTTCAAGAATTTGACTTGGTGGCTCTTAGCTACTGGATTCCTTTCAAAGAAAGGAAATAGTTTTTGATGCTTACTGAGGAGTCAGCTATTCACCAGTGGGGAAGGATGTGATTTGGTCTGACAGATGCCTCTGAATGGCCACTGCCATTGGAAATGGGCACAGGGAAAAATAGGCTCTGAAAAGGGCTTGTTTGAAAATGGAGACTATGACTGTGAAGTCTATACATGGAAATGAACTGGTAATGAATCTAAGTACCTCAGCTACCCTTTATGTGTCCAAATATTTATGCTTCTCAAAAAGAGATACGCAAGCAAAAAAAACACCCTTCCATTTAAAAGCAGCAGTTCTGTTCTTTCCAACACCATAAATAGCAAAACAGTGAATTGCTGTGCCAAAAGTAGCAATAAACCTGAACGGCAGTGCACTAGGCCTGTCCGAATTCTCTGCTGAATTTCTGGGCATAGAAATTGGATGAAATATTTATCCGCATCCCTTCCAACCACTTCCCGAGGAACAGGATCGCTCTGTTACAATGAGATCCCGCCTGATCGCTCTTCCCAGGATTGCATGGGAAGGTGTGGGAAGCCAGGAGGCTGCGGTGCTGAGGAGAGAGGATTTCATGTGGCATGTATTTCTACCTCCTTCCTGTCAAGCTGCAAAGAAATCCTCTTACCTTCAGCCATGTCTGTTCTTTTAGCTTGCCAACAGATCCAGGGAGGGGGGGGGATGACTGTAATGTTAACCGCAGGTGTTCGCATGGGAATCCAGGTGATTCCAGAAAATGTTTATTGCAAGTAGAGGTTTTTCTCACAACAACTGTCTGAAGATTAATTGGACAATGTGACCTGTCCTGTCAGGAGGGAAGGGAAGGTCTATACTTTTAATATACTGCTTGGTGCCATTTTTTTTATTTTTATCAGAGCTGGTTTTCTATTCATCAATGCCAGTAAAGTTTCATCAATAAAGTTTTGCATTAGAGATTGGAATGTCTCAGCTGTGCTTACTTCGTTGGGATCATCAGCCGGAACCTTGAATAGAATAGAGCTGGAAGGGACCTTGGAGGTCTTCTAGTCCAATCCCCTGCTCAAGCAGGAGAACCTATACCATCTCAGACAAGTGACTGTCCAGCCTCTTCTTAAAAATCTCCAGTGATGGAGCACCCACAACTTCTGGAGGTGAGCCGTTCCACTGGTTAATTGTCCTCACTGTTAGGAAGTTTCTCCTTAATTTCCCTCTGGCTGCTCCTATTTTGGAATATAATAATCTTTATTGATTAGCCCGTGGGCCATATCAAAGTGCATAGTTCCAAACATGTGTTATACTAAAATGCAGTAAAAACAATTTAGAATGGAATTAGTTAAAATATAATTGAGCTATTTTGGAATATGAAAAGGTTTCCTGGAAGGAATTGCGTCCTATCCCTTTTCCTGGATTAAAGAAAGGGTGGGAATTCAGGAGGCTGTGGACTGTTGGAGAGAGGAGTACCTGATTCTGATCTTTATCTGCATCTTCTTGATATCCTTCCTTGGGCTTGAACTAAAGACTGGAGACAGAACTGTATAGGTAGTCCTCAACTTATGACCACAAATTGAGCCCAACATTTCTGTTGCTAAGTGAGAAATTGAAGTGAGATTTGCCCCATTTTACGACTTTTCTTGCCACATTTGTTAAGCGAAACACTGCTGTGGTTAAGTTAGTAATACGGTTGTTAAGTGAATCTGGTATTGAAAGAAAAATCATCAGGTCCAGTCAAGCCGGGAATAAATAAAATGGAGGCTGTTTGGGAAGAAGGTTCTGTTTATTGAAGAACAGAACCAACAGCATGTGGTTCTGGGACAGCTGACAAAATGGAGTTGGGAGTAGGCGGGTTTTTATACCTTCTTGGGCTTTGTATTTGAGGTTCTTCCTGTTCCTGTGCAATGTACTTTGACCTGAGCTTGAGTGTGCCTTTTTGGTATTCTAATGGTGGTGGGTTAATCCTATTGTGTCCTAAAAGTCATGTTCCTGTCCTTGGAGTCTTTGTTTTTCTAATCCCATCAGCTCAAACCTTCTCTGGGGCTGGGGCTGAAGGCATTTTGCTTATGAATAGGTGGCCCCAAATCTGCATTTCTAAAAGCTGGCCTCTGCTTGGGGGAAGGAGACTGGGGGCTCGTTTCTGCCTAAGATTTTTCTCCATTATTCCTTTGGGGAAATATAATATTCTGCCTTTTTTAATATCCCCCAAAATATTTCCTTCTCTGGGGTGTGTGTGTGCTGACTTCCTACACGTTTCCCCACTGACTGTGCTTGTCAGATTGTTGCAAAAGGGGATCACATGACCCTGGGACACTGCAACCATCATAAATCATGAATAAGATGTCCAGCATCTGAACGTAAATCACATGACCCCGGGGATGCTACAACAGCTGTGAGTGAAAAATGGCCGTCCTTTTTTACAGTGCCGTTGTAACTTTGAACGGTCACTAAACGAACTGTTGTAAGCTGAGGACTGCCTTACTGTGAAAAAAAAGACGCTCATATAGAGCCGACTATAGTAATAGCGCCGTAACTTTGATGAATTATTTCGACAGAAATGCCTCTGTTAAAATGCTTTGACGAAGGAAACGAGTTTGATCAGCCAGTGGCTCAAGTGAGGAACACTGGAGTAGAACACCAAACTAATAGGGGAACCGTCCACGCAGAAAAGGGTCTGTTTGTTACGTGTGCGTTTACTGTACAAATGTAAGCGTACAGCAGTGGAATATGCACAGAAAGCCAAATCCTAAGCCTTAAAACATAAATAAAAGCAGAGGGATGAAACGGTTGGATTAAAAAGGCCACGTGAAAACAATCTGCCTTTTCAATTAATTCTGGATGGGAATTGGACCGCCGGAGTAGCACCGCGCCCTCTCCATGGCCAGCAATGGGGAAAAAAGCCACGATACGTCGCAACACGTCAACGTGACGTTGCGAATTTGACACCCCTGCTTTAGGGATTTGAGGGCTGTCCCTATAAATTTGCAGAACATCAGAAATGACACATAGCATCCCTGGAGCTGCTCATCAGTGAATATATTGGCGGACAGCATATCAGATAGCGTTCATTCAAGTGATTGTGACCACCTTGTCTTTGTGTTTCACGTTACGTGAGCTCAGCAAATGTTTTTTTTTTTTTTTCCCCACAGTGAAAAAGCTGCAAGGAGTAGCAGGCTATTTGAAACATACTACTTCCTCTGCTGAAAGAGCCCCTCCCCTCCTTCTTTGGTCCAGCTAATATTTAGGTGCTCTCATCCAAGTTATATTTTCTTGCCAGCTCCTTGCCCTTTGCCGGTGATGAGACAGGTGGAAATTCTTAATCGTCTAATTCATTAGCTGGCCGTTCCCAAGAGATCCTGCAAAAGATTAAACTTGTATATCTTTGCTTGCCACACAGACAAGACTTGGCTGCGGGACTGGCAGAGCTTTTAAAGGCCAGTAAATCTCCTTCACTATGTCACCCTAGAGAGTTAATGTGGAGTGGCTAACACAAATCTCCCTTTTTGAAACACCTGGTCAAGGATGCATTGCTGGACCTTTGTGTTGACTGAGACTCTCCAATGGCTTATACTTTGGCTCTACATGGGGCTGCCCTTGAAGAGCATCAGGAAGCTCCAGTTGGCTCAAAATGCAGCGGCCCGCATGGTTTTGTGCCGACCTCAGTGTGCACATGTGTTACCTCTCCTGCGGAAGCTGCACCGGTTACTGATTTGCTTCCAGGTGCGATTCAAGGTGGTGGTGGTGATGCAGTGGTTAGGATACAGTATTGTAGGCTAATTCTGTTGACTGCCAGAAGTTCGATCCTGACCGGATCAAGGTTGACTCAGCCTTCCATCCTTCCAAAGTCGATAAAATGAGGACCCCAGATTGTTGGGGGCAAATATGCTGACTCTGTAAACTGCTAAGAGAGGGCTGTAAAACACTGTGAAGTGGTATATAAGTCTAAGTGCTATTGCTCTTCTATTGCTATTGCTGTCTGTCTGTCTGTCTGTCTGTCTGTCTGTCTGTCTGTCTGTCTGTCTCTCTGTCTCTATCTATCTATCTATCTATCTATCTATCTATCTATCTATCTATCTATCTATCTATCTATCTATCTATCTATCTATCTATCTATCTATCTATCTATCTATCTATCTATCTATCTATCTATCTATCTATCTATCTATCTATCTATCTATCTATCTATCTATCTATCTATCTATCTATCTATCTATCTATCTATCTATCTATCTATGAGTTGTGGTTGCATAGCGGTTAGAATGCAGTATTGCAAGTTAATTCTGCCCACTGCCTGCAGTTTGATCCTGACCGGCTCAGGGTTGACTCAGCCTTCCATCCTTCCGAGGTCAGTAAAATGAGGATCCAGATTGTTGGGGACAAATATGTTGACTGTAAACCACTTAGAGAGGGCGGTAAAGTGCCATCAAGTGGTGTATAAGTCTGTTGCTATTACTATTCTTCAGTGATTGGGTTTCATGGGTTTCAGTACACGTGCTGTGTATGTGCAGATCCCCATTATGGGTGAAAGCAACATGGCATTGCTTCTCTCCTGCACCTCCTTGACCAAACACCCCAATGAAATGGAGAGCCCTCTGAAGCCCAGGACAATGTCCATGCTCCATAGTCCAGCTGTGACCCAGGACGGAGTGTTAATGGTGGCAACAGCAGTAGGGAGTTTGGAGTCAGCAGAGAGAAAGTGAGAAGGAGAAGTGAAGAAGACATTGGTGGCAGTTGAGAGAGGAAGAGACGAAGAGGCAACCTAGAACTAAGGAGAAATTTCCTGACAGTGAGGATAATTAACCAGTGGAACGGCTTGCCTCCAGATGTTGTGTGGGCTCCATCACTGGAGGTTTCCAAGAAGAGATTGGACAGCCACTTGTCTGGAATGGTATAGGGTCTCCTGCTTAAGCAGGGGGTTGGACTACATGACCTACAAGGTCCCTTCCAACTCTGTTATTCTGCATTCTGTATATTCCAATTGAATGCAAACAAAACCTCCACAATCTTCATAACCACCATGCTCCTTAGGCCACCTATTTATTATGCTGCTTCTCTTTGCTACCACTGAAATGGAATAGATTTTTTTTTTACATCATTAATATTGGTAAATGTTTACGAAAACTAAGAACAAATAAAGATGAAAGTGCAGCCCAGTATCTGGGGGAAAGGGGCTAACGTTACCACCAACAGGAATATAAAAACAATAGAGAAGATTTTCAGATGAAAATCTTGGGGGTTAGAAGGATAGGATTTTGGGGAATTAAGCCCCACTTTCCATGGTTGTGTATATTGGCTATCTAGAATATATTTCGTAGCACACGTACATGAGTGGGTGTTGGGATTTATGCTCTTTAACAAAGAGGTGTTAATATCTATCGATTAATCATGCTAGGCAGAAAATCAATTGCCTTTATTGCTCTGGAAAATTAAAAACATTCCTGTATTTTATTAAAGTTTACATCTCTACTATTTATATTTATGGGGGGGGGGGGGAAGAGAACCCTTTATTACCCATTTTCATTAGAAGACCTAAGGTGTAGGTTGCCACCGTAGAACACTTGCATTTAGTTTTGCAAATAGCTGTGAGAAACAAGGTAGAATAGATCGGGGCTTTTCAACCTTTTCACAGATTGTACCACTTTTAGGACATGACAAGATTCAAGTACTAGCAGTGCTTAGCAAGGTGTCAAAAACTTGACCCCCCCAAAAAGGGGGAAAGTACCAGTTTTAATTTCTTCAGTAGCGTTTCCTTTGCTGAATCACTTTCCCTTTGCACTGACAAACGAATGACAAATTTATCCATATTTATTCATATGCATCAGTACCTTAGTAGTCAGGTGGCTGGTCGGGCCTTCTTCCCCTCTCCCGCTCCTCTCTCTTTCTCCTCACTGCCTGCTGGGCTCTCCTTCCACAGCCTCTGCTCCTTCGCTTGATCCCTCTGCTTGTCTCCCAGAAGCCTCTCCTCTTCTCCCTCTCTCTTTCCCCATCGTCTTTTTCTCTCTCCCTCTCCTGCCAAAACCTCCTCCTTTTATAGCCTCTCCTCTTCTCCCTCTCTCTTTCCCCGTCGTCTTTTTCTCTCTCCCTCTCCTGCCAAAACCTCCTCCTTTTATAGCCTCTCCTCTTCTCCCTCTCTCTTTCCCCATTGTCTTTTTCTCTCTCCTGCCAAAACCTCCTCCTTTTATATCCTCTCCTCTTCTCCCTCTCTCTTTCCCCATTGTCTTTTTCTCTCTCCTGCCAAAACCTCCTCCTTTTATATCCTCTCCTCTCTCCCGCGTCATCCTCCTTTTCTCTTCCAGGTGCGCCACTCTCTGGGGCCCAGGGAGAGTTCCAGCATCAGTTGCTACCCTAGTCTTACACCCCCATGGAGTTATCCACTCCCTGGCTGGCTGTTGCACATAGTACTGCTCAGCTGGAGCTGTGCGCACCAATCCTGGGGCCTCTGCTAAGCCCCGGCAGCCCGGCAGCTCCAGCTGACGCCCTCACCCCAAGGCCTGTCTGCTGCTCCCTGTGATAGCGGAGGCTGCTGGAAGCACCAATCAGCTGGAGCTGCGTGCTCCGATCCAGGGCCCTCGGCAGAGCCCCAGCAACACCGCAGTTCCAGCTGACTCTCTGCCCAAAGACTGTATGTGGCTGCCCGCCACCCCCGAGGCTGCTGGAAGCACCAATCAGCTGGAGCCACGTACTCTGATCCTGGGCCCTCAGCAGAGCCCCAGCTGACTCTCCCCCAGGCCTGGGCAGTGCTGCTGTCACTTCAGCTCATCCCCCCCACTACACTTGTCTAGGTCGCGTACCATCCACCAGGTGCCAAAGTACGACCAGTGGTACACGTACCACTGGTTGAAAAGCAGTGGCTTAGAGCCCAGGAAGAAATAGGATAACGTACGATTCAGATCTCAGTGGCTGTTCTTTTTCAAGCAGGGATGTTAAATATTTTTTTGCCTAAAAGGGGGCATCAAGTTGACAGCCGAAGAAAATATGAGCAATTTCTTCCAAGGCTGGCGTACATATCCTCTCATGATGTGGCAGGTGGTTGAAACACCCTATGTTTGGCCATGAAATCCACAACTCATATCTTATTCTAGAGTAGGCCTTTCTTAAGCATTGCATCAAATTCATTGACAGGTATTTTTCAAGTTGGACAATCATTTTATTCTTAGCCAGCCAATTTAAATATCTATTTTTTTTTTCTATTTTTCTTTTGCCAACAACTCCATGTCAGTTTGGGCACTGATATCGCTCTTTAAAAAGATTCCCTTGCCTGGGAGGCAGTGGAGAGTAAATACTCGATGGAAAAGCCATGCTTCGAAATAACTTAGCTTAGCCAGGAATTTGGCAGAGCCATACTTACCTGTTCTACTAAACGTATTTTGGGTAGCCTCTTCAACATCTTCATAGGCGATTTAGATGAGGGGGTAGAAAGGGAATCCATCAAATTTTCAGAGGACACCAAGCTGAAGTCAATACTTTGGACACCAAGGCTGAAGATCCAGAATACTCACCAAGCTGCTTCCCTTATAGTTGATACATATTCACAGCTTACATCTCCTTCTTCCACACCTAGCCCCTACTCAGATGATGCTTTCACCTTTTGCCACCCCAATCTCTCCTCTGTCATTAGTTCAGGATCAAGAGACCTCACAGCGTAGTTCTCAATTCTGCTATAAACTTACATTTCTCCAATAAAAGAATGTGAATATCCATCTTTTCCATAGTCGTATACCAGTGGTGGCGAACCTATGGCACGGGTGCCAGAGGCGGCACTCAGAGCCCTCTCTGTGGGCACATGCGCCGTCGCCCCAGTCCTAGGCCTTCAGCTGGGTTTTATAAAACCTTTTCGCTTTAGGCCTCTGCCGCCATGTGCAAAAAAAAAAAAGGTTCAATCAGTCAATTTCAACTTCTCGCGGGGAAAAAAAAGATCTTGCAAAGTTGGAATTGATTGATTGAACTTTTTAGTCCCACCCTGTCTGCCGTTACCACCGCAGCCACGCCCACCCAATTGGCCACACCCAGCCCATGGGCCACACCCACCCGGCACTCGACGATGCATAAGTGGGTTTTGGGTTGCAGTTTGGGCACTCAGTCTCTTAAAGGTTCGCCATCACTGTCATATACAGTAGGGCCATCCTTCATGTGGGTTAAGCTGTTATCTGATTTCAGTTGAAAGATCGGCATGCATCATGTCGCTTCCTTGATCAAGCTTGTGTCAGTTTAAACTAGGTTATTTCATTTAATCTGGGAACATTCTCCTGCCATATGCAACATGCTATTCTGTCATTGCTACCATCTTAATTGAGTAAAAAAAAAAAAAAGAAGGGAAAATGCTTTCAACTGGTAATGATATACAGCCAAACAATTAACCTCCCGTCTTTCTTCCCCCAAATTAGCTCCTGGCCTTTGCTTGTTCCCATCAAGTGGTTTAACAACTTCATTTCAAACAAATCATGTCTATAAGAAGCTTACAGGAAGTTTTGTGGTTAGGAAACCGCAAGAACGCCTTAAACTGGAAAGCAGATGTAATTTGTAAAAGGTAACTCCTTTGTTTTACAAAACAGTCTGAATATAAGCAGGAGTCTGTCTGGCTTTCTCCAATGAGCAGAATTCACTTGGACAGATGCAAGCGAGCATAAGGTAAATTTGCTTTCAAAATGTATTTCAAAGAGGAAGAGAATCTGGATAAAAATTACCTGGATTCCTGAGGTTATACAGAATAGAAATAGAAATAATAGAATAGAATAGAATGGAATGGAATGGAATAGAATAGAATAGAATAGAATAGACTAGAATAGAATAGAATAGAATAGAATAGAATAGAATTCAGAATAGAATAGAATAGAATAGAATAGAATAGAATAGAATAGAATAGAATAGAATAGAATAGAATAGAGCTGGAAGGGACCTTGGAGGTCTTCTAGTCCAGCCCCCTGCTCAAGCAGGAGAACCTATATCATCTCAGACAAGTGACTGTCCAGTCTCTTCTTAAAAACCTCCAGTGATGGAGCACCCACGATTTCTGGAGGCAAGCTGTTCCACTGGTTGATTGTCCTCACTGTCAGGAACTTTCTCCTTAATTGCCAGGTTGCTTCTCTCTTTGGTCTGTTTCCAACCATTGTTTCTCGTCCTTCCCTCTGGTGCTCTGGTGAACAACGTGACCCCCCTCTTCCTTGTGGCAGCCCCTCAAATACTGGAACGCTGCTATCATGTCTCCCCTATTTCTTCTTTTCTTTAGACTAGCCAAACCCAAGTCCCGCAGCCGTTCTTCGTATGTTTTAGTCTCCAGGCCTTTGATCATCTTAGTTGCTCTTCTCTGATTTTTTTTCCAAACTCTCAACATCTTTTTACGAATGAAGGCAAATAGTAGTAGTAGTAGTAGTAGTAGTAGTAGTAGTAGTAGTAATTGCTATTATTCTTATTAGGATTCATCTGAGCATTCAAAGAGCAAATGACAGAAGCTTGGGAAAACCATGAATATCTGATGATATTTCAGATCCGGCGAAGCCACAGAAAATATGCAATTTTCTTTTCACAGAGCAGTTTGACATGCACAGTCTTTTCTAATAGAAGTTTTGTTGTACCCATTTAGCTCCTTTCAACAGTCATTTGTTAGCCAAGCTTCCATCTTTGCTCCAATACCAGTTTTGATGTTTGTTTTAGTCCAAATAGCCCAGAACAGACACAAGGCCGTTCATTAATGTGCTTTGGTTCTCTAAACATTTTAAATTCGTTTCACGAGGTCTGGGATTAGTTTGGCTCCATTGTTTGACCTGAGGGGACCTGGATGGGCTGGATCCAGGTGGCAGATATTAACATTCATGTCTATTTGATTGGAAAAAAGGAAAATAGACCAGCTGGGGAAGTGCAGGACCAGTGAACATAACACACATTGGGAGCCTAAAATGTCTCCCTAACACACTTTGCAAAGTTGGCGTGGCCTATTTTCAGTCAGAGCTACCAGGAGCTACCAGGAATTGCTCTTCCTCTCTCCTTGCCCTGCTGCATCTTGAGATGATGCCATGTCTGATCTCAGTGCCCAGGATGGTGCCTAACTATTCGGTGACAGAGTCAGCTGCCCAGTCAGAGGGTCCTGTCATTTATAAAGCCTTTGTAAGGACCTGCCCCAGCTGGTCCCTCAGGAAAGCAAAACTCTTGACTCCGTTGAGTTGAATCAAAAGAACTTTTACGGAGAGAAAGTGGATGCATTAAAGTCAGGCGGAATCTGAAAGCCCCACGCAAAGCTCAAAGCAATTCTTTCATTTTCCCAACTCTCCCCCCCTCCACCAGTCCACCAACAACCAATGTGATGCCACAAGGTTGTTTTGAGAATGCTGAGGTGCTGAGTAGATAACTGAGCACCCTCAGGGCATGAAGGCCTTGAAGCCAGGCTGGAACCGGCTGGGAGAGAGTCTGCTCCGTCTCCGAAGACGATACCCCTCGTCTTCGCAAGAGTGTACACCTGTCTGAGATGGTGTAGGTTCTCCTGCTTGAGCAGGGGGCTGGACTAGAAGAACTCCAAGGTCCCTTCCAGCTCTATTCTATTCTATTCTATTCTATTCTATTCTATTCTATTCTATTCTATTCTATTCTATTCTGTTCTGTTCTGTTCTGTTCTGTTCTGTTCTGTTCTGTTCTGTTCTAGTCTAGTCTAGTCTAGTCTAGTCTAGTCCTTTTCTCTATTCTATTCTATTCTATTCTATTCTATTCTATTCTATTCTATTCTAGTCTAGTCTAGTCTAGTCTAGTCTAGTCTAGTCTAGTCTAGTCTAGTCTAGTCCTTTTCTCTATTCTATTCTATTCTATTCTATTCTGTTCTGTTCTGTTCTGTTCTGTTCTGTTCTGTTCTGTTCTGTTCTGTTCTAGTCTAGTCTAGTCTAGTCTAGTCTAGTCTAGTCCTTTTCTCTATTCTATTCTATTCTATTCTATTCTATTCTAGTCTATTCTATTCTAGTCTAGTCTAGTCTAGTCTAGTCTAGTCTAGTTTAGTCCTTTTCTCTATTCTATTCTATTCTATTCTATTCTATTCTATTCTATTCTATTCTATTCTATTCTATTCTATTCTATTCTATTCTATTCTATTCTATTCTATTCTATTCTATTCTATTCTATTCTATTCTATTCTAAAGCTTATCAAAGAGAAAGCCAACCTAGAATTAAGGAGGAATTTCCTGTCTGTGAGAAAAATTAATCAGTGCAATGACTTGCTTTCAGAACTGGTGGGTGCTCCATCACTGGAGGTTTTCAAGGAGAGACCTGACAGCCATTTGTCCAGAATGGCATATTGTCTTCTGCTTGAGCAGGGGGTTGGACTAGAAGACCTCGAAGGTCCCTTTCAACTCTGATGTTATGTATTTTACCCTGTAAATATGATGACTGGACAAGTCTGCTGCTAGACGGCGGTGATGAGGAAAAGGTTCAACGCAACACCCTGCAGAGAGTCCGTTCCAGCCTGAGGCCGTTTTCTACGGCCTGCCAGATTTTGCGGAAGGCCACCAACTGAAAATGAAGGAGATACCTTAGTGGAAACTTAGATTGTCACCGGACTATTCTTGATCACAGAACCTCGAGGGCAGCGTCTCTCAGCCTTGGCAATTTTAAGCCACCTAGACTTCCATCTCCCAGAATTTCCCAGCCAGCAAGGGGAGCTGATCCACATGTCTTCAAGTGGCCAAAGTTTGTGTGATGGAAGATACTAAGCAAGTGGCTTTGTCGGGAGGAGGGAGGTGCATTCCAGAGGGGGAAGAGGCAGCCCAGATATCATGTGTGGGAGAAGAAAGGTGAAGAAGGCCCCTCCTCAACAGTTCCCAGGGTGTACGATAGATGTGGAATCCAGCAAGGCGTGAAACAATAAAGAATTCAGCCTGGAGAAATCGTCATGTGCCATTCTTGGCTTTTGGCCTGACAGGTTGAGAACCACAGGGGCAAAGCAGAAAAACCAGTTGCTGGAAAACAGCAGAGGGTGAGGGCCCTTGGCAGCTGGTCCAGCCCTAGGATGCTTACAGACATACACAAATGAATAAAATTGACACCAACCAAGTTAGCAGGAGGAGTAGACAGTTTGCTAGCACTTTCACTAACATGGTTAAAATACGCTGTGCGAACACAGCCCTGGATGTGGGTTCACACCACAAATTTAACCTGCTAATTAAATTAATTTATTTGCTTCGTTCGCCCCATGCACAGAATCACAGAATTCCTCAAAAGTGGTAGAATTTGAACGGTGCTCCACACTACTCAGACCAAAGTTAAAACTCACTGAATTCCACCTGTGCAAACAAAGTCGCTGGATCACTCCCTGAGTGGTGTGTGATGTGAACTCAGCAGAATATTGTTCCGATCCATCCTCATTACTTTTCAACGGTGTTGATGGGGTCCAAAAAGGACAGGAAATGGGGCTTTCCAATTGGATTAGAGAGAAAAATGAATCATCTTAACCAATGCAGCAGCCCTTAGGGTATTTATCTTGGTATTAAATTCAATTTATGTTATGTTCTCCCCACTTTTCCATTATGCCTGTAATTTTTATGCATTGGCAGAGTACAGCCGCAGTTGCCATCTGCGCTGGCACTAAAGACTCTTCATTCACATGCTCTTACTTTCTAGGGAAAGGTGGTCACCATAGACATGCCAATTAATGTTAGCCATGAAAGGAAGCCAGCCACTCATCTTTTGCGGGACGTGGGGGAGGCAAGCTTCTCAAGGGTCCACTGGATCTCTGCTCAGCGCCCATCCTTGCTGATCCCAACGTCCGTGATGCGTTCCATGGGCAAGTGGACCCTTCTGGATGGGATTTCAAGGGGAGGACTTTCACAGTTCAAGCTTAGTGAATCAGAATAACAGAGTTGGAAGGGACCTTGCAGGTCATCTAGTCCACCCCCTCCACTTACACCATTTCTGATAGATGGCAGTCCAGTCTCTTCTTGAAAGCTTCCAGTGATGAAGCTCCCACAACTTCCGAAGGCAACTTCTGTTCCACTGGTTGATTGTTCTCACTGTCAGGAAATTTCTCCTTATTTCTAGGTTGAATTTCTCCTTGATCAGCTTCCATTTGTTATCCCTTGTCTGGCCTTCAGGTGCTTTGGAAAATAGTCTGACCCCCTTCCTCTCTGTGACAGCCTGTCAAATATTGGAACACTACTATCATGTCTCCCCTGGTCCTTCTCTTCATTAGACTAGCCAGGCCCAGTTCCTGCAACCGTTCTTCATATGTTTTAGCCTCCAGTCCCCCTAATCATCTTTGTTGCTCTTCTCTGCACTCTTTCTAGAGTCTCAACATCTTTTTTACATTGTGGTGAGCAAAACTGGTTGCAGTATTGTAGGTCTGGTCTTACTAAGGCTTTATAGAGTGGTGTTAGTACCTCACGTGATCTTGATTGAATTCCTCTGTTAATGCAGTTTAGGATTGCGTTGGCTTTCTTGGCTGCTGCTGCACAATATTGGCTCATGTTTAATTGATTGTCCACTAAGACTCCAAGATCCCTCTCACAGTTGCTGTTATTAAGCCTGGTTTCACCCAATCTATAGGTGCACTTTTGGTTTTTCTTGCCTAAGTGTAAGATTTTACTTTTCTCTACCGTGAATTTCATTTTGTTAGATAGGGCCCAGCGTTCAAGTCTGTCAAGATCCATCTGGATCTTGAGCCTATCATGACATGTGTTCATGTTTTTTTAATGCACTTTTTAAAATATCTTGTTTGTTTTATGTTTTTTTGCTTTCTTTGTTTCTTTAAATTTTTTGGACTTTTGAATTTGTATTTGTAGTTTGTATTTTAACTTTTTTTTGAATAAAATAAAAATAGAATTGGGGGGAAAAAAAGACTCAGTGCTATTTAACGGCATCATTTCACCTGTTTAGCAACGGTCCATAAATCAAATTATGCACATCTATATATGAACTGACTTCACGCTGTACTAAATTCTTGGGGCGGGGGGGAAACTGTGAATATAAAGCATCTTTGAAATGCCAATAAATCTTTCAGCTAGATGGTGTCATGGTTCCGATAGATGAAGCTCTTCAAAAGAACTTCGAGGCATTGTTTACCTTAAAGAATCTTTTATTCGAGTAGCATAATATCGGCAACTACAAAATCGAAATCAAAAACTGAATTCTCCTCCCCTGGGCACATAGTATCAAAGCACAATTCCCTCCTTCAATTAACAGTCATAAATCACATTCCCCAATTAGCTTGAAGCACGGACTTCCTCTCCAGTTCTCCAGCCCACCAATTCTTTATCAGCTCTGGGCTCAATAACCTTGATTCTCACGCTAAGTTTAGTGTTGTTATGTCTAGCTGGACTCTCATTCACATCCCCCCCCCTCCCAGCATCATCTAACTCTAAAAGCGAAAGGAAAAAAGATGGCTACATTTCCATCTGTTGTCAATGCAAAACCATCTGATGTTAGCAGCGTTGACGGATGGAGGAAAAGAAGTTCAGTTGAGGCAAGCACAGGGCATCAGTGGGCTTTCAAAATTCTTTGGGGAAAAATTGGTTGGATGATTCCTTTGATTTCCAAAGAAAAAGAACAAAAAAATCTCCAGCCGTTTCTCAAGGCAGGCTTCATTGTAGGAGCGACACCAGGCAGAGTTCAGTCTGAATCCTTGGGACTGATTCAAAATGCAGGAAGTTAGGGGAAAGCTGCAGATCTGGATTCCCTGCTCCAGATCTGCTCCAGATCTGCTCCAGAAGTTAGGGAAAGCTGCAGAAAGCTGCAGATCTGGAATCTCTGTTCTAGAGTTTTGGGCAAGCTGCAGATCTGGATTCCCTGCTCCAGAACTGCTCCAGAGGTAAGGGGAAAACTACAGATCTGGATTCCCTGCTCCAGATCTGCTCTGGATCTGTTCCAGAAGTTAGGGAAAGCGGCAGAAAACTACAGATCTGGATTCTCTGTTCTAGCGTTTTGGGGAAGCTGCAGATCTCGCTTCCTGCTCCAGATTGTTCCAGGTGAGGGAAAGCTGCAGAAAGTTGCAGCTCTGGATTCCCTGCTCCAGATCTGTTCCAGAAGTGGATTCAGAGGGGTTCCCTCTGTTCCACATCTCCTATCCCGCCACCTCGCCCCCGTTTTGCAAGCACTTTAGAGGCTCCGGGGAGGTTTCCACTTCTGCAGAATTGAAAGGCTGGGTAAGGTCCCTGCAGAGGTTTTAAGCAAGAGTGCCCTCTAATGGGGAACAAGAGATACTATGGCATCTTTAGGGCAACCCCTCCCCCACCTTCTTCTTGTGCCATATCCGTTATCGGACGTTGGCGATCAGGTTGGCGATCCTGTTTTTATCAGCAGCCGCGTGAAAAAGTGCTGCTGAGTTTTGTCCAAACCAGTCCCTTAGATTTTGAAGCCATGATGTTCTTCTTCTGCCTGGACCTCGTTTGCCTTCAGTCTTTCCCCGGAGGATTAAATGGAGTACGCTGTATTTTTCTAGGTGTCACATCACATGTCCGAAATACTCTAACTTTTGTTTTTTAATTGTTTTGATGATTTCCCTTGGCTTTCCCAGGCGGCTTATCGCCTCCTCATTTCTGATCTTGTCAACCCAACTTATACATAACAGCTGCCTGTAAATCCACATTTCAAATGCTTCTAGTCTCTTCAGGTGGCCTTCTGTCAGAGACCAACTCTCTACTCCATCGAGCAGGATAGAAAAAACATAGCATCTGACAAGCCTGATTTTCAGTCTTAGGCTTATGTCGTGACTGCAGAAGACCTTTTTCATTTTGAAGAATGCTGTTCGAGCTTTCTCTATCCTTGTCTTTACTTCAATGGTCATGTCCCCCCTTTATCTATGCAAAAGTTCCCCCCCCCGCCAAAGAAATCTGCTCCGCTCAGCAGCGCTGCTGACTGGATGTTCGGGGCTATTGGGGGCTCTTTCAAAACCAGGGCAGAAATTCGCGGCCTCTTTGCTTCTCCTGGGAAAGGAATTTCAGAAGCGAAGTCTCTTCCATGGACGGGAAAAGCAATGCGAGTGGATTGCTCGCACAAGTCTCATTCCGTCCCTTGCTCCGTTTCTTGAAAGCTGAACAAAACTGATTCGTTGCTTGGTTATCTTTTCCAGGATCTTCCCAGGTATTGAGGTCAGGCTGATAGGACCTTCTGGGTCGCCATGATGTAAAAAAAGATGCTGAGACTTTAGAAAGCGTGCAGAGAAGAGCAACACAGATGATCAGGGGACTGGAGGATAAAACGTATGAAGAACGGCTGCTGGAATTGGGTATGTCTAATTTAATGAAAAGAAGGACTAGGGGGGACCTGACCAGAGTGTTCCAATATTTGAGGGGCTGCCACAAAGAAAGTGGGGAGGGTCAAGCTATTCTCCAAAGCACCTGAAGGCAGGACAAGAAGCAACGGATGGAAACTAGTCAAGGAGAGAAGCAACCTAGAACTAAGGATAATTTCCCTGACAATTAGAACAATTAATCAGTAGAACAACCTGCCTGCAGAAGTTGCGAATGCTCCAACACTGGAAGTTTTTAAGAAGAGACTGGACAACCATTTGTATGAAATGGTATAGGGTTTCCTGCCTGAGCAGGGGCTGGACTAGAAGACCTCCAAGGTCCCTTCCAACTCTGCTATTCTATTCTATTCTATTCTATTCTATTCTATTCTATTCTATTCTATTCTATTCTATTCTATTCTATTCTATTCTATTCTATTCTATTCTATTCTATTCTATTCCATTCCATTCTCCATTCTATTCTATTCTATTCTATTCTATTCTATTCTATTCTATTCTATTCTATTCTATTCTATTCTATTCTATTCTATTCTATTCTATTCATTTCTATTCTATTCTATTCTATTCTATTCTATTCTATTCCCATTCCCATTCCCATTCCCCAATTTTCTCAACCTAAAACGTGTTCGGGGTGTTGATTGTTTTATCAGTTCTTGATTGGAATGTAATCAACAATTGCAATAGCCTCTTAGGAAAACACACAGCCACAGAGCAGATTCCCAGGTTCATCATGCTACTTTCAGAGCCAATTTGTACCTGCAACCTTGACTAAAAGAAACCCACATTCCTGCCAATTCTCCTTTCTTCTAACAATATCGATGCAGATCTGATCTTGAAGCTCCTTGCCTTTTGTCTCTAAAGCCCTCTTCCTGGGCACAAGAGCTTCCACTAGCATCCCTTGGCAGGTCAAAACAAGCAAGACAGCAATTCAAGCAGCACAACCCAGGTCTCGTTCCTTTTGTCCATCCCTCCCTCCTCACTGCTAACAAGTTTGCTATTTAGATTGATGGCTGGTAACCTTTTCCTTCAGATCACCCAACAGTGGTGCAAAACAGCACGCAGCTCCTCCACCAAGCTTTACGTTTTGCCATAATGCAAGCTAAGGGGAAGATTCAGGAAAGGCCCCATCGAGTCTCAGTTTGAAGTCAGTTTTAAAAGTGGGCTGAATTCCAAGATCGTTGGGCATCATTTTTCTGAGATACAGGAAACAGTCGTTTACTCAGATGGCATTTTGGCTGCATTAAGCAGGAGCTCAAAGCTGAGAGATTCCCCCAGGTTGCCTCCATAAACACTAAGATTCATGTTCTGCCGATTGCCAGCTCTGCCATTGTCGGCTTGGTGCCTCACTGCCATTCCTGCCATCAACTGTTGGGGAGGAGAGGAAGGAGAGCAAAGGGGCAATAAACAATAAGCACGAATGGGGCTGAGATGGGAGAAAGGGACGGGGGATGACAGCTTGATCAGAGTGCAAGGAACCAGCCTATACCAACCTTCAAGGCCATGAAGCTTGGGAAAAGGATATGGATCGCTCCAAACATCGGAGCAGAGGAACTGGTCAGGGGGAAGGGCCAGGGGGAAGGGGGAAGATTTGTAACCTCTCCACATGTAGAATACTGAAACCAGTTTTGGTTTCCACACTATAAAAAAAGATGTTGAGACTCTGGAAAGAGTGCAGAGAAGAGCAACAAAGATGATTAAGGGACTGGAGACTAAAACACATGAAGAACGGTTGCAGGATTTGGGTTTGGCCAGTCTAGATCCAGAGAAAAGAAGGACTAGGGGGGACATGATAAGCAAAATTCCAGTATTTGAGAGGTTGTCACAACTTATTTTCCAAAGCACCAGAGGGCAAGTCAAGAAACAACGGATGGAAACGAATCAAGGAGAGAAGCAACCTGGAATTAAGGAGAAACTTCCTAACAGTGTGGACAATCAACCAGTGGAACAGCTTATCCCCAGAGGTCGTGGGCGCTCCATCACTGGAAGTTTTTAAGAAGAGACTGGACAGTCACTTGTCTGAAATGGTATAGGTTCTCTTGCTTGAGCAGGGGGCTGAACTAGAAGACCTCCAAGGTCCCTTCCAATTCTGTTCTGATTAACTGTTTTTCAAAGGCAGGGCTGCTTGAGCAGCGCCAGGAATCCTGTTCCTTTGGGACGGGGGGTGGGGGAGGGTCTCTATGTGTGGAATGATCCCAGTTAGATTCCTCTGGAGATCCTTCCTTGGGACGACATGGGGGTGGGGGAAGGGCTGCAGAGCACTGGGGAGAGGAAAGATTATGGAGCAAGGCAGGACGTGGGCTCGTTATGTATTCTTGCATTCATTAAGCCGTGCAAGAATATCAGATTTTACTGGCGTGCATTTCTCGGCATCGCGTTTTTTCCCCTTGAAAGGAAGCTCAAAAGCAAATTCGCTCTCATCAAACGGAATGAGAAATGCGAGGAGATACAGTAAGGCAGACGCCACCTTGAACTAGATCTAACTTAGCCCTTGGTTGTCATTCGGCCAAAGGAAAAGGCCTGGGCTTCAGAGACAAGGAGGTGTCCAGGTGCCCCAGGGCAACTCAAGGCCATCCTTGTGTTAAAAGGGAGAAAAGAACGTCATGCATGGGATAGCAGAGGGATTTCTGGGCTGGGTAGTCACAAAATTATTAGCTTTGCTCTGTGGGGAGGGATGGCTGGGCTTGAAAGAAGGCAAAAGGGTGCCTAAAGAACACATACACATACACACACACACACACACACACACCGCCCCGCTCCGAATACTCCAGGTGTGCCAAAGGCTGATGATGCCTTTGGTGTTCTAGGTGCCTCCGTTTGCAGAAACAGGGAAGACCAACAAATTGTCAACGCTGCTAACATCGGATGTTTCTGCATTGACAACAGATGGAAATGTAGCCATCTTTTACCGTTTGCTTTTAGACAGTGCTTTTTTTGTAAAAAGAAAAGGTGCCGGAACTCACACATGTCATACAACCCGCCTTGCCTACCCTACAAGGTTCCATCCTAAAAAGGTGCCGGAACTCCGTTCTGGGCGTTCTATGACAAAAAAACCCTGTTTTTAGAGCTAGACGATGCTGGGAGGGGGGATGTGAACGAGAGTCCAGCCAGACATAACAACACTAAACCTAGCGTGAGAATCAAGGTTATTGTAACCAGAGCTGATAAGGAATTGGCGGGCTGGAGAACTGGAGAGGAACCCCGCGCTTCAAGCTAATTGGGGAATGTGATTTATGACTGTCAATTGGAGGAGGGAATTGTGCTTTGATAGGATGTGCTCAGGGGAGGGGAATTCAGTTTTTGGCTTCGATTATGCAGTGCTGATGTTATGCTACTCAAAATAAAGACTCTTTAAGGTAAACAATGCCTCGAAGTTCTTTTGAAGAGTTTCACCTGTCGGAACCATGACACAAATCTCTTTACCTTCTCCTTTTGATACAAGATCACTGATTTCCTTTTTGAGAACTGATTTAAACCTGGACCTGGTTTCTGGTCCACTTCGGTGTACTTTTCTCCCTACATAATCGCTTTTGCACAGGTATTTTCCTCATATACAAATCTTTGCAAACATTTTGGCTAAAATACATATCTTAGCAGGATTGTCTGTTGCTTTCCCTATGTGTGTGTGTGTGTGGATATATGAATTTGTGTGTGTGTGTATATATATATATATATGTATGTGTGTGTGTGTGTGGATATATGTACTGTTATTATTACGATTACGATTACGATTATTATTATTATTATTATTATTATTATTATTATTATTATTGACATGTTTATGCAGTGTATATTGGAGGTGGTTACCCTTTGAGAGTTGTATGCAACGAAATTTAATTTTAATGTATTAATGCACATTTAAAGTGACAATGAAGTTATTATTCTATTCTATTCTATTCCATTCCATTCCATTCCATTCCATTCCATTCCATTCCATTCCATTCCATTCCATTCCATTCCATTCCATTCCATTCCATTCCATTCCATTCCATTCCATTCTATTCTATTCTATTCTATTCTATTCTATTCTATTCTATTCTATTCTATTCTATTCTATTCTATTCCATTCCATTCCATTCCATTCCATTCCATTCCATATTTTCTATTCTGTTCTGTTCTGTTCTACTTTATACATATACACATAAACACACACACTTCATTGGGACAAATGCAACGCCATCATTAGCAAACCCAGCAGGAATCCGTGTGCTTATGCATTTGTTAAGTGCAACTTGGTTTTATTTTAATCAAAAAATGAAAAGAAAAAAAAACCCCACCAACTTTGCTTACAGTATCTGCAATTTCAACCCAACAGGGAAGGGAGTGGGAAATACAGTTGATGCTCAAATTGATCCATTTGCATATTAATAGGAAATGACATGATAGCAGTATTCCAGTATTTGAGGGGCTGCCACAAAGAAGAGGGGGTCAAATTATTCTCCAAAGCACCAGAGGGAAGGACGAGAAACAATGGTTGGAAGCTAATCAAGGAGAGAAGCGACCTGGAATTAAGGAGAAACTTCCTGACAGGGAGGACAATTAACCAGTGGAACAACTTGCCTCCAGAAATCATGGGCGCTCCATCACTGGAGGTTGTTAAGAAGAGACTGGACAGCCACTTGTCTGAGATGGTATAGGGTCTCCTGCTTGAGCACGGGGTTGGACTAGAAGACCTCCAAAGTCCCTTCCAGCTCTATTCTGATTGATTGATTGAAATGATCTAGGCTAGGCTCTCCTGCTTGAGCAGGGGGTTGGACTAGAAGACCTCCAAG
Source organism: Azemiops feae (assembly GCA_023970755.1). NCBI lineage: Eukaryota > Metazoa > Chordata > Lepidosauria > Squamata > Viperidae > Azemiops > Azemiops feae. The sequence goes on along the minus strand of JALGBA010000734.1, from coordinate 558,633 downwards.
GCCCCTTCCAGCTGTATTCTGATTGATTGATTGAAATGATCTAGGCTACGATCTCCTGCTTGAGCAGGGGGTTGGACTAGAAGACCTCCAAGGCCCCTTCCAGCTGTATTCTGATTGATTGATTGAATGGAAAAGTGGAACACACACTCTGTGGACACCTGAGCTGATGTTGGTCTCTTTGTGTGTGTGTGTGTGTGTGTGTGTGTGTGTGGAGGAAGGTCTGCTAGAAGACAGCTTTATGACTTGCTTCAAATTTATTGGCCCCTTAAGTCATGAACTTCTTTGGGAGGTTGGCATGCAAACTTTACAAATAAAAATGTTTTTAAAACTCTTATTTTTTTTCAGGGATTGCATTTTTTTAATGTCAACGCTAAAGGTTACCGGGTGATTTTACTGGAAATGAGAGGAGTGTTTTCACCTATTTGGGAGATGTTTGGTGGAAATGATTTTTTATGAAGTACAACACTTGTATTAAATTGCTTGGAAGTTTCATGCCTACGTGTAGGGATGTCCAGCTATGAAATCCTGCCCCCTTTTACATGCATCATGTATGCAATGCTACTAAAACTTTTTTTGGGAGGGGGGTTGATTATGTAGGAAGGCCCCCATCTCCATTTTAAAATATTCTTTATTCTTAATATTAAAAAAAGAAGCAGGATAGAATATTTCTCCTAAAACAGAGAAAAAAATCTTAACAAAGGCAGAGAGAAGCCCCAGTTTTCCTGGAAAAAAAACCTCAAGCAAAAAGGCCAGTCATTAGGAGATTTTGAATAGGTATTCAGAAAGACTGGGCCAATCTAGTCATAAACAAAACACCTTCAGCCCCCACAGCTGATGGGATTAAGAATTTACATTCCCCCACCCAAAGGACGTGACCGTTAGGACATAATAGGATTAACCCACCACCATTGACACAAGGCTCACAAACCCTTGGAGCATCTCAATCATAAGGCATAAAAACCCACCCACTCTCAACTCCATTTCTTCAGCTGTCCCAGAACTGCATGCTGTTGTTGGTTCTGCTCATCAATAAACAGAAACCTTATTTTCTAAGCAGTCTCCATTTTATTTTCCAGCATCTTAGCCTCCATTTTATTTCCAGCGTCTTACTCCCGGCTTGGAACTGGACCTGATTTTTCTTTCAACAATTATATGTAGTGGCACCTGTCATCTAGACTCTTGATTGTATTTGCTCCCCTTGCAGATCTCCCCACACATATTTTATTCTCTCACCCCCACCCCCAAATCTTTTTTTTCATGGCTGAGTTTCAGCGGGATGGTCTTTGGAATCCTGTAACCCCAAAATAGGGGCTGGGGCTCATCCATGCTTTGCCCATTCTGCTTGCCCATTTGGGGCTTTTCACAACTCTGCTTACAGCATCTGCAACTTCAACCCAAGCGGGAAGGGAGGGGAAAATACAGTTGATGCTCAAATAGATCGATTTGCATATTAATAGGAATCAGCACTTTAAAAAAAGAGGCAGCAAAGCTTTGAAGGAAATAATTATTTTATAGATGACTATAAATCTACTTATAAGAAACAGTATGTGTGCATCAGGTTCACATTATATTCCTCTACCCGGTATTCTTTTAAGAGGGAAATTGATATATAAAAACCTCTTTTTCTTAGGAATACTGTATGGAAAGGTAGCTATTAAAACAAGCATTCCTGTAATATTAACTTTAACGATGTCAGGCTTGTTAAAAAGTGGATTGTTTTTCTTCTTTAATCACAGAAAGCTGAAGACCACGGAATTTAAAAAATCAGCACAACAGAAAACAGGCTAAAAGATCTTCCTTAATCTGGGCCTTTAGAGATGAATTCTACTACAACATCCATCTTCGCTGGTCAGTAATTCAGAGGAATTGGCTGCACTAAGAATGCAGCATTAGAGCTTTCTAGTTTGTATTCACCTCTCCTCCCGTGGCATTTTCACAGGCTGGGAAGGATCGATGGCAGCCTAAGATAAAAAATACAGCCAATTCTTTCATTGATCCTCTCAGGAGTCAATCACTGCTACAAATTCCAATAAAGATTAGATACATAACACTGCAGAAGCCAAAGTTACTAACTAGGCAAATCTTCAGCACAGGCTTGCTGAGTGCAGAGATGTTGGTGTATAACAGGCTGAACTGGAGTTTTGAATTGTCCCTTGCAAGACCCTACATTGGTCCTTAAGTCTCAGCTGATCCAAGGAGAGCAGTTTCTCACTTGCCACTTTCAGTCTCTGATGGGTGGTGCTGTGAGTGGGTCTGTGAGTGGGTCTATGACAATTTGCCGTGGCCAACTTGCTACAGCCAACTTGCATGGCCAACTTGCCATAGCCAACTCGCCATAGCCAACTTGCCATGGCCAATTTGCACGGCCAACTCGCCATAGCCAACTTGCCATAGCCAACTCACCATAGCCAACTCACCACAGCTAACTCGCCATAGCCAACTCACCAAGGCCAACTCGCCATAGCCAACTCGCCATAGCCAACTCGCCATAGCCAACTTGCCATGGCCAATTTGCATGGCCAACTCACCATAGCCAACTTGCCATAGCCAACTCGCCATAGTCAACTTGCCACAGTCAACTTGCCATGGCCAATTTGCACGGCCAACTCACCATAGCCAACTCACCACAGCTAACTCGCCATAGCCAACTCGCCAAGGCCAACTCGCCAAGGCCAACTCGCCATAGCCAACTCGCCATAGCCAATTCGCCATAGCCAACTCTGTCAGGAACCCCTGCAGAGAGAGCAAGATGTAGGGTTCTGCTCCTGAAATAGGTTTAGGCAACCTTTTAGATGTAAGAAGACTATAGTTTGGCTGTGTTCACACAACACACCAAATTATTCATTGCCTAAGTTTTATCGAACCATTGACATGACATAGCACAGCATATTATCAAAATTGCATCTGCCAGATCTTTGTTTGACAGGATGGACCATGGTGTGTGACACTCCTTTACACGTTTAGAGCAAGCAACGCGTGCTCTCACTAAATGGCTTCCCTGGGAAGGGGTTGCCAGTCCCTGAAAATAAAAATAGTGTGAGATTGGACAATTCAAATAGAATAGAGTTGGAAGGGACCTTGGAGGTCTTCTAGTCCAACCCCCTGCTCAAGCAGGAGATCCTATACCATTTCAGACAAGTGACTGTCCAGTCTCTTCTTAAAAACCTCCAGTGATGGAGCGCCCACGATTTCTGGTGGCAAGCTGTTCCACTGGTTAATTGTTCTCAATGTTTCTCCTTAATTCCGGGTTGCTTTTCTCCTTGATCAGTTTCCATCCGTTGTTTCTTGTCCTGCCTTCTGGTGCTTTGGAAAATAGGTTGACCCCCTCCTCTTTGTGGGAGCCCCTCAAATACTGGAATATTGCTATCATGTCCCCCCTCATCCTTCTTTTCTCTAGAGTCTAGACCAGGAATAGGCAACCTTGGCTCTTTTATGACTGGTGGACTTCAACTCCCAGAATTCCTGAGCCAGCCGTGCTGAGGGGAAAGGGAGAGGTTTCCAAGCTGAGCCAGGCTGGCTCAGGAATTCTGGGAGTTGAAGTCCACAAGTCATAAAAGAGCCAAGGTTGCCTACCCCTGGTCTAGACTATCCATCAACAGATTCTGGCTGTAGGTTGTTTTGTTGTTATGGGCATGGCAGACTTTCCTAGGTGGATTGGCATTTTCTAAGAAAGGCAAGGGTGACTGGTGCAGACCTGCAACTTGGCGCAGGTCCCATCTTACTTCACCTAGAATGGTCTCAGTAGAGAAGCTACTTTGTGCAACTTTCCCCCAGGCTACAATTATGCAGTCAGGGAGAGAAGGTGGCTTGGTCAACCTAGAACATTTTCATGGCCAAGATCAGGCTTTCCAGGGCTGCCAACTCCCATCAGAGGGCATTGGTTCCCAGTGGTTCAGAGCATTTCACCTCACTAGAGGTTTCCCCCCCCCCCAACTTCTTCCACCCTCGTTATTTTTCTTAGTGGTAGACATGAAATGAAATGCTTTGTTCCAGGTTCAGAACAAAATAGCCTTTGCCCAAAATAGTCAGCTGAAATGTTTCAGGCAGGTTGCGTGTGGCATGCTCGTTATCCCTAAATTTCTATAAGATTCACTTTTTTTTAAAGAGAAGCATTTCTGTAAAATTTCAAGAGGAAAAAAACCACGATAAACAAACTTTTTTGTACCCTATATCGTAACATTAAAAAACAATACACCTTCTGGGTCGTGGAAGTTGGAGATAGATAGGCAAGTACAGGTCATTGATTCAGAAAATTGGTCCAACAATTTAAATCAATTTGGAAAAATCATCATATTTGATTGGCCTATTTGAATCCAATAATTGAACGAAGATTGATTTGATGTGGATGTCTGAATTGATTTGGAAAAAGGCTTTCCTGGTGCATGTGTTTGCAATTCAGCTGGGAATGCTCTTGCAATTCAAACATTCAATTAAGTCACATTTGAATCTATTAAATTAATGAGAGCAAGCAGGGACAAGACTATAGCAGCAACGTTCAACATACAGGCAAGGCAGCCATGGTGGGTGTGCATGACATGGGTTTAACGGCTGCAGATTTCATTAGATTTGTTTGGAGAGCTGTTGATTCCCGTTGGGCAGGGTCAACTGACTGCTTCCTGCTGAATAAGCAGGAGGCAGTTGTGGAGACTGCAGGAAGAATATAAGGCTACCTTCTCCAGGTAGTAAGTAGCCTGAGCGAATATCTATGGGGATTCTCAGTCATCCAGGTTGCAGTTGTCCCAAAAGTGCTTTTTCAAGAGCCAACTGGACTTTATTGTTTTTCTTTGAAGACGTTTCGCTTCTCATTCCAAGAAGCTTCTTCCACTCTAACTGGATGGTGGGGAATGGAAGGATTTACACTCCTTGCAGACAGCTGGTCATTTGCCTTCTTTTAGAGAGTCGTTGAGGCCACTTGGAGGTTTACCTGTGTCCTCAGGGTCACCTGAGTGGTGCAAATGGGTGTGGAGCCTTCTTGGAACTGCTGAAAGGACTGTGTTCTAGACTGGAGAAAGATGATGTCCTATCCCTCCCCCTCTGTTGAGAGAGGGCTGTTCAGTTTTGACCTAGATGGTCTTTTTGACCTGTTTCAAACCAACTGTCCAAAATGTAGACTTTGCTGTCTTCAGAAGGTGGCCTTTGTCTGTTTAAATGGGTGCCGAATCTTGTCCTGATGGATTTGATTTCCTATGTTGAATGCATGGCACAATCCTTATGTTCCTGCCTGAAAACCACCTGGCATATTTGCAGCAAGGGCAAGTATGAAGGAAAAGGATTGGAGCAATAAGCAATCGCACCAGCTTATAAAAACAGAATATATTCTGACGGAGGTACAAAGGGGGACAAAGGAAGCAATTTTCGGCATGGAGAGGGAAAAACAAGGGAGCAAATCCATGGAATGAAACTTAGAAATATCTGCATGCAAGATACATAGAAAGGATTCGGCACCACTTGAAAACCAAAGAGTTTTAAGACCTTCCAAAGAAATTGTCTCTAGTTCTTCAGGGGCAGAAAAATAGATGCTGATGAAAAAGTGACAGTGTCATGGTTCCGACAGATGAAACTCTTCAAAGAACTTCGAGGCATTGTTTACCTTAAAGAATCTTTATTGGAGTAGCATAGCTTCGGCACTAACATAGTTAAAGCCAAAATCTGAATTCCCCTCCCCTGAACACATAGTATCAAAGCACAATTCCCTCCTCTAATTTACAGTCATAAATCACATTCTCCAATTAGTTTGAAATGCAGGCTTTCCCTCCTGTTCTCCAGCCCACCATTCCTTATCATCTCTTATTTCAAAAGACCTGAGTTCACACAGTATTACAATATTGTTATGTCTAACTAACTCCCATCACCTTCCTCCTCCTCCCCCAGTATCATCTAATTCTAAGAGTAAAGCATAAGGAAGAAAAAGGCTGCATCTCCATATGTTGTCCAAGCAAGATGAGTTCCCTTCTATTCCCTCATCTAAGTCGTTTATGAAGATATTGAAGAGTACTGGGCCTAAGACGGAACCTTGTGGTACCCCACTGCTTACTTCCCTCCATGTGGATGTGGTACTTTCCACCATGCCTCTGTCCACTTTCTTTTTCTATAGGTCATCTTTGGGAAAGAGAAGCGGTTAATCTACCACATGACCTTCCTATACGGAAGCTGAATGATGCTGTTCCCAAAACGGGTGCTTGATCAATCCTATAGAAATCAATAAGGAATCACTAAAGCCAATTCTGTTGTTTGGTATTGGCCCAGAAAAACAAGGAGAGTTTCTTCAAAACAAAAAGAAAAGATGATGACGATGATGACAAAGACGACGACAATAATAATAATAATAATAATAATAATAATAATAATAATAATAATAATAATAATAATAATAATAATAATAATAATAATAATAATAATAATAATAATAATAATAATAATAATAATAATAAAGTTGGAAGGGACCTTGGAGGTCATCTAGTCCAACCCCCTGCTCAGGCAGGAAACAACTATACCAGGGGTAGGGAACCTTGGCTCTTTTATGATTTGTGGACTTCAATACCCAGAATTCCTGAACCAGTCATGTTGACTTAGGAATTCTGGGAGTTGAAGTCCACATGTCATAAAAGAGCCAAGGTTGCCTACCCCTGCCCTATACCATTTCAGACAAATGGCTGTCCAGTCTCTTCTTAAAAACTTCCAGTGTTGGAGCATTCACCGCTTCTGGAGGCAGGTTGTTCCACTGGTTAATTGTTCTCGCTGTCAGGAAGTTTCTCCTTAGTTCCAGGTTGCTTCTCTCCTTGATTACTTTCTATCCGTTGCTTCTTGTCCTGCCTTCAGGCGCTTTGGAGAACAGCTTGACTCCCTCTTCTTTGGGGCAGCCCCTGAGATATTGGAACGCTGCTATCATGTCACCCCCTGGTCCTTCTCTTCATTAAAGACGCTCAAGAAAGATGGCCAGACCCTGACCAGTAGCTTGGAAAAGGCATAACTAAGTAACTCCAGGCTCCAACTCCATCAGCAAAAGGTCCCATAAGGTTGGATACAGGAGAACATTTAATCTTAAGATGGAGAGAAACTAATTCTTGGAAATCTTTCTGGACACAGATCAAGCAACTAACTCAAGATTTATAGAGGGCACGATATAATTCAAGTGCATGTTGTGAGATCAATTTGATTCAAGGCACTTTGAGATTCATGATTCAATTTCGAGAAGAAAAAAAAAGTATTCTCTATACACACAATTGGGGAAGAACGAAAATGCCTGAAGCAGCTCTCCTTGTTAGCCGAACGAGATGAAAAAAGCAGGGATGGTTGACAAGCTTCCACAATATTTTTTTTTCTTCAAAATATCCCCTGTAACCTCCTTCAGGGCAGAAATAACAAAGATGAGCAAAAAGGACAACGCAATAACTTCCAAACAGCAAAGAGCCCAGAGTGAGTCTGGCTGAAAAAAGCAGAAAATATCCTACTCCGTTTTTTTTAAAAAAATACAAATTTCAAAAAGCAATATATACCTTCCCTCTTCCGTTCCTGGGTTGTAGCAGGCTTGTATTTTGCTGGGTTTCTGGGGAGCCCAGAGGGCTGACATAGCTGGTAGGCCAGCTGTCCCCCCCCACCTCTCGGGACACAGCACAGCCCCCTCCCCCACCATCCTGGGCAGTGGATCACAGTGGAGGCTTGCTAGGGAATGCTCCATGTTAGTTAGGAGAGGCGGCACCAGGCCCATGAGACAAATTTGCTTTGATGGGGCATTTTGACTGAAGTTTCCTCAAATCAAATGAACCCAAGCTTTGCATAGCCCCAGCAGAAACACAGTTCAAGGGGAGTTTAAAACTTGAAATCGGATAAACTGCATCTAGTGCCCTGAAAATATTAACTGATTAACTTAACAATGGAAGTTTCGGTTCCAATTGTGGTTGTAAACTGGGGACTGCCAGAGGAGAAGCATGAGAATAGAATAGAATAGAATAGAGTAGAGTAGAGTAGAGTAGAGTAGAGTAGAGTAGAGTAGAGTAGAGTAGAGTAGAGTAGAGTAGAGTAGAGTAGAGTAGAGTAGAGTAGAATAGAATAGAATAGAATAGAATAGAATAGAATAGAATAGAAGCTGGAAGGGACCTTGGAGATCTTCTAGACCAACCCCTGCTCAAGCAGGAGACCCTACACCGTTTCAGACAATGGCTGTTGAGTGGAATAGAATGGAATAGAATGGAATAGAATAGAATAGAATAGAATAGAATAGAATAGAATAGAATAGAATCTGGAAGGGACCTTGGAGATCTTCTACACCAACCCCTGCTCAAGCAGGAGACCCTACACCGTTTCAGACAATGGCTGTTGAGTGGAATAGAATGGAATGGAATGGAATGGAATAGAATAGAATAGAATAGAATAGAATAGAATAGAATAGAATAGAATAGAATAGAATAGAATAGAATAGAATAGAATCTGGAAGGGACCTTGGAGATCTTCTAGACCAACCCCTGCTCAAGCAGGAGACCCTACACCGTTTCAGACAATGGCTGTTGAGTGGAATAGAATAGAATAGAATGGAATGGAATGGAATAGAATAGAATAGAATAGAATAGAATAGAATAGAATAGAATAGAATAGAATAGAATAGAATAGAATAGAATAGAATAGAATAGGTCAACTAGTCCAACCCCCCTGCCCAAGCAGGAGACCCTACACCATTTCTGACAGATGGGAGTCCAGTCTCTCCAGTGAAGAAACTCCCACAACTTCTGAAGGCAACTTCTGTTCCATTGGTTGATTGTTCTCGCTGTCTGGAAATTTCTCCTTATTTCTAGGCCCGAATCTCTGCTTGATCAGTTTCCATCCGTTATTCCTTGTCCGGCCTTCAGGGGCTTTGGAAAATAGGATGACCCCCTCCTCTCTGTGACAGCCCCTCAAATATTGGAAGACTGCTATCCTGTCTCCCCTGGTCCTTCTCTTCACTAGACCAGCCATGCCCAGTTCCTGCAACCGTTCTTCATATGTTTTAGCCTCCAGTCCCCCTAATCATCTTTGTTGCTCTTCTCTGCACTTTCTAAGAAACTTTTTGTGAGTTGTGAATTGGCTGGTCCCCCTTTGAGAGCTGGGCACAGTTTAAGAAAGACCACATCCACAACAAACATTCACACTAAAAACAACCACACAGCTGCAGCTGCGTGATGGAAGTCCTCTCTCTTTTTACCTGTGTCTCGTAGACCGTCCTAGACGATGCAATTAAAAGAGCTCAGCTTGACTTTTTTTTTGGTCACCCCTTGGGAAACATCCCAGAATCAGGCAAAATGGAAGAAGCTTCAGGAAGGGCAACAAAAATGATCGAAGGTCAGAAACTACAGAAAGTCCTCGGCTTACGACCACAGTGAAGCCCAAATTTTCTGTCGTTAAATGAGACATTTGTCAAGTGAGCTTTGCCCCATTTTACGACGTTTCTCGCCACAGATGTTAAGTGAATCCCAGCAGTTGATAAGTTGGTAACCCGGTTGTTAAGTGAATCTGGCTTCCCCCACGGACTTTGGTTCTCAGAAGAATGCCAAAGGGGGTCACGTGACCCTGGGACGCTGCGACGGTCATAAATACGAACCGGTTGCCAAGACGCTGAATTTTGATCACGTGACCCTGGGGATGCTGCAATGGCCGTAACTGTGAAAAACAGTCTTAAATCGCTTTTTTAGTGCCGTCGTAACTTTGAGCAGTCACTAAATGAATTGTTGTAAGTTGAAGAATACCTGTATATGTGTGTGTGTGTGGGGGGGGGGGGTTGAAGGAATGGGAATGTTTATCCTTGAGATTTGGGGGGAGATCTCCGTTGGACTTTTTCCTCTAGCATTTTGTGCAAAACGCAGGGAACAGAATAGTTATACAAAGGCAGGTTTTGACTGAATGTTGGGAAAATTATTCTCAGGTGTTTTTCTGCAAGGACAGGTAGATGGGGGGAACTGGGGACCCAGTGAGGTGGCAGGCTTCCTTGGATGTGTTTGAGGGGAAGCTTGAATTCGCAGTCGCTTTTTACATAGGATAGGGCCGTGGTGGCGAGCCTATGGCACGCTTGACACAGGTGGCACGCAGAGCCCTCTCTGTGGGCACGCGCGCCGTCGCCCCAGTCCTAGGCCTTCAGCTGGGCTTTATAAAACCTTTTCGCTTTAGGCCTCCGCCGGCGTGTGCCAAAAAAAAAAAAAAAAAGGTTCAATCAATCAATCAAATTCAACTTCTCGCGGGAAAAAAAAAGATCTCGCAAAGTTGGAATTGATTGATTGAACTTTTTAGTCCCACCCAGTCTGCCGCTACTACCGCAGCCACACCCACCCAATGGGCCACGCCCACCCGGCACCCGACGATACATAAGTGGGTTTTGGGTTGCAGTTTGGGCACTCGGTCTCTAAAAGGTTCGCCATCACTGGGATAGGGGGTTGGACTAGATGAGCCCACGGTAACCTTCCAATTTAAGAATACTCTGAGTCTGTTTATGCGCTTCGTCAAGAAACCGCCACCTCCACCAGTTCAAACCAGAAGCTGGACCCTTCTGAGGGTGGCTAAGCGTATTGGTGAGCCAGTTTCAAAGGCTATAAATATTTGTTGCAAATTTGTTGCAAATCTTTTAAAAAAAGATTCTTCTGCTGCAATTTAAATCTGTCTGATTTAGAACTATTTGCTGATTCCCATTTAAGTCAGAGATACTAATCTACTTCTCCAGCACAATAAGCCAAAGTGGAACACCACGATATATACGGGAGGTTTGCCCAGTAGCACGCTCGCCTCCATGTGCAATAAAACCAGGCAAATGGAATCCCACACACATTTCTCCTGCTCTGTGTATCCAAAATGCACATGGCACCATCAAGAAGGAAACTACTCAAAGCTCTCCTTTAATCAGCCGTGCGAGTAGGCCTAAACCTAGTATTTCATGGAACATTGCCCATAAAGTTTATTAACATTTTGTTGCCTAATATCTCATAAACCTCTTAGCAATAAGACGTTAAGAGGCAAATGATGACAACCAACTCTCTAATAGCTTGGCCCGATAACGTACGGCACTACATTAGCGGATGAAGCCACATCTTCCTCGCTTTAATCGCATGAATTACGGCTTCTGCGCTGAGCCTCTTTTAACAACTGGCTCCCATCTGCGCCCCAGAATGAGTTTATCAGACTGAGTCTGGCTTTTTGTGTCCTGAACACAGTCGGGGTGGCGGGTGGGGAACGGGGGCGGGAGGCTTTGCCATTTTTGCAAAGCAGAGCATAGTAATCAAGGCTTGCTGGCCATCAGATGCAATAACGGATGAGTTAAATTGTAATCTAGTCAAAGAATTTGAGTGCTGGAAAATGAGCAGGCAAGAGTAGATCCACTCCCTTCAACTGCCAAGAGAGCAAATTTTCGTTATCAGTTTTATTATTAGAAATCTATCAAAATGTGCCAGACTGGGAGTGGAATAGATGGCAGTTCTGCTTTCTAAAATGCGCCAAGGGGCCAAGTGGTCCCTTTGATTAATATTTAATTGATACAGAAGGGGCTGCTCTTTCGACATTGATAGTCCCTTTGTGAAGAAGGAGACTTTTCCCAAGGCTTTTCTGGTGATACAAACATGGCCCTCTGGAGAGACCATAGACATAGGCCTTGCGAGGGGGACCCAGTGGCCAAGGCCTCCTGGGAGGAATGGGACAACTTGCAGCAGCCAACTCGCCATAGTCAATTCGACACGGCCAACTCACCACGGCCAACTCACCATGGCCAACTCATTGCAGGACAACTCGCCACGGCCAACTCATCCAGAACAACTCGCCACGGCCAACTCATCCAGAACAACTCATCATGGCCAACTCATCCAGGACAACTCGCCATGGCCAACTCATCCAGGACAACTCATCATGGCCAACTCATTGCAGGACAACTCGCCATGGCCAACTCATTGCAGGACAACTCACCATGGCCAACTCATCCAGGACATCTCGCCATGGCCAACTCATTGCAGGATAACTCACCATGGCCAACTCATTGCAGGACAACTCACCATGGCCAACTCATTGCAAGACAACTCGCCATGGCCAACTCATTGCAAGACAACTCGCCATGGCCAACTCATTGCAAGACAACTCGCCATGGCCAACTCATTGCAGGGCAACTCGCCATGGCCAATTCGCCACAGGATAACTCACTACTATTCAACCTAATCCTTTAATTTTAAAAATATATTTCAGTTTTTATCATTGACATTTCATTTTGTCCCTCCTTTGGCATCCTTTCTTTAATGATTCTATTCCACTATTTTTTTTTCGATGTTAGCATGACTCTTGTCCCGTGGCGAGTTGGCCCATGTCAAGTTGGCCATGTCGCGTTGGCCATGTCGAGTTGGATGTGGTGAATTGAGTTGGTTCTGGCGAGTTGGGCGCAGCAAGCTGTCTTAGATGGCCCCTCTCCCCTAAACAGGTCCCCCTAAATAATATTGGACTGCCTCTCCCTCTTGAAAAGGGTTGAAATCCTAGCTTTTCTGCAGGACCTTTGGAGCACCTCCAAGGAATCGGCCTATTGGGCTAAATAGTCTTAGTTATTCCCGATGTATCCTTTCTGTTGGTTTTTAATCCTATTTCCCTTCTCTCTTTCACAAGATTGGAGCAGCATCTAAACTGGAATAACAGCAGCCACTTCAGGCAGTATTCCATGACGTCTTAAAATGAAACACAACCCCTGGGTGCGCTGTTTTGATTTTTCCAATCAGCTTTTAATTAGAAATCAAAACAACAACTTCTCAGAACTGAAGAAACCTTTCTTCAGAAGCCGACGTTTGAAGAGAACAGACTCATTTGGTTGGTGAATTTGGAGCAGCAGGTGTCTCCGGGGGGTGAGCAACTTCCTTGCTGTCTTCTTCAAAACAGACTTTGGCATATTGATAGAGGAAATAATCCAGGGGATAGCTTCACCTTTACAGCACCTCCGTCTATCTAGATCCAAGTACTGCTGAGTATTTGCTGGTCGTGGGTTTATTTAAATCCGGAAGAAGAAAATGTCAAAATCAATGTGCCCTTTTTATCCATTCTCTGAAATATTGTAATATGATATTAAATGTTTAAAAGTTTTTCCCTGTCCAGTTGTGACCGACTCAAGGGGGGGGGGCGTGATCATCTCCGATTCTCAGCTGAGGGAGCTTATGTTGTCTGAGAGACGTTCCCGTCATCCTGTGGCCAGCATGGAAATAGAATGCAGTGACTTTCCCCACCTAAGTACTCTTCAACATCTTCATCAATGATTTGGACGAGGGGATAGATGGGGAACTCATCAAATTCTCAGGCGACACCAAGCTGGCAGGAATAGCCAACACTCCAGAAGACAGGCTTAAGATACAGGAGGATCTTGACAGACTTGAACACTGGGCGCTATCTAACAAAATGACATTCAATGGTGAAAAAAGTAAGGTTCTACATTTAGGCAAGAAAAACCAGGTATAGTATAGGGGGTACCTTGCTCAATAGTAGCAACTGTGAAAGGGATCTTGGAGTCCTAGTGGACAATCCCTTAAATATGAGCCAGCAGTGTTGCTGCAGCTGCCAAAAAAGCCAACACAGTGCTAGGCTGCATTAACAGAGGGATAGAATCAAGATCACGTGAAGTGTTAATACCACTTTTTACAAGGCCTTGGTAAGGCCACACTTGGAATACTGCATCCAGTTTGGGTCACCACGATGTAAAAAAGTTGTTGAGACTCTAGAGAGAGTGCAGAAAAGAGCAACAAAGATGATTAGGGGACTGAAGGATAAAACATATAAGGAACGGTTGCTGGAATTGGATATGTCTAGTTTAATGAAGAGAAGGATGAGGGGGGACATGATAGCAGTCTTCCAATATCTCAGGGGTTGCCACAAAGAAGAGGGAGTCAAGCTATTCTCCAAAGCACCAGAAGGCAGGACAAGAAGCAATGGATGGAAACTAATCAAGGAGAGAAGCAACCTGGAAGGAGGAATTTCCCAACAATTAGAACAATTAATCAGTGGAACAACCTGCCTCCAGAAGTTGTGAATGCTCCAACACTGGAAGTTTTTAAGAAGAGACTGGACAATCATTTGTCTGGAATGGTATAGGGTTATATCATAAATTTTTGTGGTAGGCCTTTTTGGGAAAAAAGGGACCAGAAATAAAGACCAGAAAATGAATTCTTTTCTGCTTCGTATTATTGTGTTGCTGATAAAAAAAAAGATTGTCTCTGGAGTGCCAGTGCTAGTGTCACTGCTGCATGTCACCCGTTGACATTCCTTACTGATTGTCAGCTGAGTGAACAAAATCTGTTTCTTGCCTGCAGCCTTTAAGTTCCTCTTGTTCTCAGCAAGAGCTGTGCATCTTCTTTCTCATCTTTCCTTCCTAAGGGGGTCAAAGAGGCCGCCTATGTCAAAATTGAACAGCCATCTCTCAACAGAGGGGAAGGGATACGACATCATCTATCTCCAGTCTACAACATGGTCCTTTCAACAGTTCCAAGAAGGCTCCACACCCATTTGCACTACTCAGGTGACCCTGAGGACACAGGTAAACCTCCAGGTGGCCTCAATGACTCTCTAAAAGAATGCAAATGACCAGACAACTCGCTGTGGGACAACTTGCTGCAGGACCAGAGTGACACTAATATCAAAGAAATGGTGGAATAGAATAGGAGTTCATAAACTCTTGGAGTTTAGATTCCTAGATTTGCAATCTGATGAGGACAGCCTTCTCCAGAGACGATCTCCATTTTGTAGAGAATAGAAGCCTTTTGTTTTGCAGAGAACAGGACTTGAGCCAGTGAACTGAAATTACAAGAAGGAATATTTCAGTTAAACATCTGCAGTTTCCTATTGGTATGAACTTTTTGGCAATAGAATAGACTTACTGAGGGCATACATAAGTTCTGTGTCAAGGTTGAATTGTTAGGATGCTTGCTAATCTCTGTCGCTACTCAACTTGCTATAGAAACAAGGGGGGAGGGAGAGCCTGGGAAAGAAATGGGAGTATCAAGAAGCCATCCACGGACCGTGAGACCCAAGGTCACAAAAGCAGGTGTCTGACAAAGAAGTGGATCATTCCCATAACGAAGCAAAGAGATGTGATTGGGCAACGTGAACATTTGGTGGGTGGGGATTATAAAAAAGTATTGTTAGCCAGATTTTCGCGTGGGAAAATTAGAGTTGATTTTGCTTCTTCAGTGCCGGATGTGTATTCAATAAAGTTTATGTCTTGTGGCACTTCAAGACCATTAGAGTTTCTTCAGTACTGAATTTGCTAGCCGGACAGTTGACATTCTGCTTTCTTCACCCTTTGTGGTCTGGATTCACACACTGGGGTAAAGCCTTTCCAGTGTGAGAATGCCACAACTTCTCCCATAATTAAAAATGCATCACACTCAACAGTAGGCACTGAAGAGGCAGCCATCTGTGATGATAGAAAAATATCCTAATGATGTGTAGGCCTGAATCTCTTCAGCACCATCTGTGTTTGTATCTAGCACATCATCTGGGATACAGAAAAGAGCAGGGAAGGCTGCATCAATTTTCGGTCTGGGGATGAGGCGGCTCCATCATACGCTGCCTAGGAGTGGGGGTCAAATTGGGGTTGTCATTCTGTGTGGTAACACTAAAAATTACCAATGAAGACTGCTCTTAATCCGGGGATGGTGTCAGAGCAGGTTGATACCAGCAATTTTATAATGAGAGTGAGGAGGAGAAGCGTCGGAAGTCAGCCAGATTATAAATACAAGTAATTTTAACTCTCTGAAGCTTTGAAGAAAGCAATTTGATCATTTAAGGCCTGTTCTGTCTAGCTTCAATTGTGAAGTGCCATTTTTCAAGCTAGACTTGTTCACCATTTCATTGATTTACCTATTGAGTTACATTTACATTTAATGGCTTATCGATTGATTTACCATTTTGATTCCACACATGAGTCAAAAATGGGTCTGTGACAATTTGCCACTGTCAACTCACCATGGACAACTCGCCACAGCTAACTCTCTGCAGCCAACTTGCTGCGGGACAAGAGTTACACTAATATCAAACAACTAGTGGAATAAAATCATTAAAGAAAGGCAGCAAAAGGAGAGACCCAATGAAATGTGAATGGCAAAAATTAAAATATTTTATTTATTTATTTTAAATAATTAACTAGAATTGTTAAATTGTCCTACAGCAAATTGTCCCATGGTGAGTTGGCCATGGTGAGTTGGCGGTGGTGAGTTGGCCATGATGAATTGGCCATGGTGAGTTGGTCATGGTGAGTTGGTGGCGGTGAGTTGGCGGCAGTGAGTTGGCGGCGGTGAGTTGGCCGTGATGAGTTGGCCGTGATAAGTTGGCCGTGATGAGTTGGCCATGGTGAGTTGGCCGTGGTGAGTTGGCGGTGGCGGTGAGTGGCCATGGTGAGTTGGCCATGATGAGTTGGCCATGATGAGTTGACCATGGTGAGTTGGCCATGGTGAGTTGGTTATGATGAGTTGGGTGAGTTGGCCATGGTGAGTTGGCCATGGTTGAGTTGGCCATGGTGAGTTGGCCATGGTGAGTTGGCCATGGTGAGTTGGCCATGATGAGTTGGCCATGGTGAGTTGGCCACGGTGAGTTGGCAGTGGTGAGTTGGCCACAGCGAGTTGTTCCACTCTGGTCAAAGATGGCTTTCTGAGCTGTCTACACAAAACAGCCCTTATTCTACAGATTTATCATCAGAAAGACACAGCTCGAAGGTGTAGCACTTCCAAATGTTTCATTATCAAGCTAAGTAACATCTTCAGCTGAGTTTAGGTGATGTCAGTGTCAGTGTTCTTCTGTTTATAAGGGCTTCGGGTGTGGGTGTGTCAAGTGAGGGCCTTGTGGGGAGGCTACATCAGGTCAGATCATTGGGAGGTGAACGGCAGGTGTGGGGGGGCTTGCGTGGGTTGGTTGAGGTTCGGTGCTGTCTCTGGTTGGCTGTGGGGTTGATCTGGATTCTGAGGGGTTCGTAGGCTGCTTGTAGGTTGATGTGTCCATTGATGGAATTCCTTGTGGAGTGCCAGCCTTCGATGAACTCACAAGCATGGCGGGTGGTACCGTGGCCAATTTTTGTGCTGCTCCAATTGAACTGGTGTTGTTTGGTGTCGGTGTGGGAAGAGATTAAGGGTTTGGGATCCTTGTGTTTGTCTGCCAGTGGATCCTGGTTTTTAATTGATGTGATGTTTGTCCTACGTGGGACAAATGGAACACCGACACTGCCATCCCCTAAACTCCGCTGAAGATGTTACCTAGCCTAGTAATGAAATGTTCAGAAACCAACCCACAAGCTCGAAGGAACCTTTACCAGGAGCTAGATATGTCTAGCACAGGGGTAGGCAACCTTGGCTCTTCTATGACTCGTGGACTTCAATTCCCAGAATTCCTGAGCCAGCATGGCTCAGCTTGGAAACCTCTCCCTTTCCCCTCAGCATGGCTGGCTCAGGAATTCTGGGAGTTGAAGTCCACGAGTCATAAAAGAGCCAAGGTTGCCTACTCCTGGCCTAGCCTAACGAAAGGACAGATTAGGAGTGATGTGATAGCTCTCTTCCAGTACTTGAGGGGCCATCATAGAGAAGAGAGGGTTGACTTAGTCTCCAAAGCACCTGAGGGTAGTAGGACTAGAAGCAGTGGGTGGAAGCTTGTGAAAGAAAGAAGCAACCTGGAACTAAGGAGAAACTTCCTGGCAGTGAGAACTATTAACCAGTGGAACAGCTTGCTTCCCAGACTTGTGGGTGTTCAAGGTTTTCAAGGATAGTCTGGACAACTATTTGACTGGGATAGATATAAGGTCTTCTGCCACACCTGGAACACTGCAAGCAATTTTGGTCACCATACTACAAAAAAGATGTTGAGACCTTGGAAAAAGTTCACAGAAGAGCAACTAAAATGATCAAAGGCCTGGAGACTAAAACATATGGAGAATGGCTGCAAGACTTGGGTTTGGCTAGTCTAAAGAAAAGAGGAAATAGGGGAGACATGACAGCAGTGTTCCAGTATCTGAGGGGCTGCCACAAGGCAGAGGGGGTCAGGTTGTTCACCAAAGCACCAGATGGAAGGACGAGAAACAATGGTTGGAAGTTGATCAAGGAGAGAAGCAACCTGGAATTGAGGAGAAACTTCCTGACAGTGAGGACAATCAACCAGTGGAACAGCTTGCCTTCAAATGTTGTGGGTGCTTTATCACTGGAGGTTTTTAAGAAGAGACTACACAGTCAGTTGTCTGAAATGGTATAGGTTCTTGAGCTGCAGGCTGGACTAGAAGATCTCCAAGGTCCCTTCCAGTTCTATTCTATTCTATTCTATTCTATTCTATTCTATTCTATTCTATTCTATTCTATTCTATTCCATTCCATTCCATTCCATTCCATTCCATTCCATTCCATTCTATTCTATTCTATTCTATTCTATTCTATTCTATTCTATTCTATTCTATTCTATTCTATTCTATTCTATTCTATTCTATTCTATTCCATTCCATTCCATTCCATTCCATTCCATTCCATTCCATTCCATTCTATTCTATTCTATTCTATTCTATTCTATTCTATTCTATTCTATTCTATTCTATTCTATTCTATTCTATTCTATTCTATTCTATTCCATATTTCTATTCTATTCTATTCTATTCCTATCTATTCTATTCTATTCTATTCTATTCTATTCTATTCTATTCTATTCTATTCTATTCTATTCCATTCCATTCCATTCCATTCCATTCCATTCCATTCCATATAAAGATTCTATTCTATTCTATTCTATTCTATTCTATTCTATTCTATTCTATTCTATTCTATTCTATTCTATTCTATTCTATTCTATTCCTATTCTATTCTATTCCATTCCATTCCATTCCATTCCATTCCATTCCATTCCATTCCATTCCATTCTATTCTATTTCTATTCTATTCTATTCTATTCTATTCTATTCTATTCTATTCTATTCTATTCTATTCTATTCTATTCTATTCTATTCTATTCTATTCTATTCTATTCTATTCTATTCTATTCTATTCTACCTTAAGCAGGGAATTTGACCAGCATACCTCCAAGGTCCCTTCTAGCCCTATGATTCTAAGACAGAAAATGTTGGGTAGATTTGGTGTCTCAGCAGAACTGATCTACTGAGTGCTACATGGTGGCCCTTGATGCGAAGAACCAACAAACATGTTGTCACAGCAGAATCAACCAAATGCTTCTGATTTATAGGGAAAAGGATCATGTAGCAGCTTTGCTAAACAACCAGTGGGGGAAAAAAATGCTGCTTTGATATTCTGTTGGTAACCTTGTGGAATTCCGGGTCTTGTTTTATTTCCCTAGGTTAGAAATAAAACATTTTACTCTAGTGGATAGCTATGCACCTTTATCAAAAAGTGCCTGATGAGGCCAAATGCAAAAATGCTAGGGAATTCCTGGAAGCTTGACACTCAGACGAATCAGCCATCAATAGACACAGAGACAAAACCACATTAAACCATTCAAAAGAGACATTTACATACCCTTCAAAAGTGGATCATTGAATAAATTGATCCAGAGTTCTTGCTTGAGGCATAAATGATCAGGCTCAAATTATTCTACTTCAGATACTTTATGTGAAGATCCAGCACTCTGGAGAATGCTGGGAAATATGGAAGAAAGAAAGTTACAATGATGATGGGTGCATTGGAAGACTTGAAAGAACAGGATAGGGATAGATTGTCTTGGAGAAAATCTATCTACAGTATGTGGTTGCCAGGCATTGCAAGCAACTTGATGGCACAAAATCAATCAAAAGACACAATTAGAAAAAAAAAACACACATTAAGAAAAAGACAACAGAACGTCCTCTCCAGCAGCCCCATTCAAATAAGTAGGGATCAGAACTAGGCAAATAATCCGGCATAAAACAATACTATAATCAAGAAATCACCAAGGGGGAAAGTACTGGCATGTCAAGCTACTGCCTATAACAGGCGGGAAACCCCACATTTACTTGCACTGATGATGTTACTTAGTTGGGTAATGCAATGTTTGCCATCAAATAACTAAGCTCATGAGCCAACAGTATGTGGCGGCAGCCATAAAAGCTAATACAATCATTGGTTTTATAAACAGAGACATAGAATCCAAATCATGTAAAGTATTAATACCATTTTATAAAGCCTTAGTAAGGCCACACCCGGAATACTGCATCCAGTTTTGGTCACCACATTACAAAAAAGATGTTGAGATTTTGGGAAAAGTGCAAAGAACAGCAACAAAGATGATTAAGGGCCTGGAGACAAAAACATATGAAGAACAGTTGCAGGAATTGGATATGGCCAGTCTAGAGAAAAGAAGGACTAGGGGCGACATGATAGCAGTATTCCAGTATCTGAAGGGCTGCCCTAAAGAAGAGGGAGTCAAGCTATTCTCCAAAGGAACAGAAGGCAAGACAAGAAACAATGGATGGAAACTAATCAAGGACAGAAGCAACCTGGAATTAAGGAGAAACTTCCTGACAGTGAGGACAATTAACCAGTGGAACAACTTGCCTCCAGAAGTTGTGGGGGTTTCATCACTGGAGGTTTTTAAGAAAAGACTGGACAGTCACTTGTCTGAGATGGTATAGGGTCTCCTGCTTGAGCTAGGACTAGAAGACCTCCAAGGTCCCTTTCTATTCTATTCTATTCTATTCTATTCTATTCTATTCTATTCTATTCTATTCTATTCTATTCTATTCTATTCTATTCTATTCTATTCTATTCTATTCTATTCTATTCTATTCTATTCTATTCTATTCTATTCTATTCTATTCTATTCTATTCTTCTACTCTACTCTACTCTACTCTACTCTACTCTACTCTACTCTACTCTACTCTACTCTACTCTACTCTACTCTACTCCACTCCACTCCACTCCACTCCACTCCACTCCACTCCACTCCACTCCACTCCAATTCTATTCTATTCTATTCTATTCTATTCTATTCTATTCTATTCTATTCTATTCTATTCTATTCTATTCTATTCTATTCTATTCTATATTCTTTATGCTCAGGAGGTAGAAGAACACAATGAACTGTTGCCCAATGTTCAGCTTGTGGATCACCAAGACATTCAGATCTTCTTTGCATGCTTTGCTACCCACTGTGGTTCCTAATATTGTCAGTAAGTATGTGGAAAACTATGAAGATAAGTGTGCATGAGAATGGTTTCCTGAATGATCTAGAATAGGTTAGATTCACATTACATACACCATTATAAACACGGGCTTATGAGCCACACCTTACCTATCAACAAACAAATGAAATTATAGTTGATGTATGTAAAAATAAGCAATAAGCTGCCGCTAGCCAGCCCATTGCTGGATGAAGCTCGCAGCTCCCTGGAGCAATATATTTCTACGAAAAATCCAGCCTCTGCAAAAGCATGTTGGGGAGTTCTGATAACTGGAATCCGGAGACCTGAATTAATTTGCATCCTGTACAGATCAAGCAAAACATTTGGAGACTTGTTCAACGTTCTTCACAAGACGCGGCTTATGAGCGAACCGTAAACAAGTCCTGTGATTCCAGTTTGAAGGTGAAACATTGACAAATCCATGGCATAGGTGTGCAAAGCAGAGATAAGCTGCAATCTGTGATACATCAAACACAACAGAAGTCAAGCCACGGTGCTTTGCTAGAGACAATTCAAGCTGCCATCTCAAAAGGAAAAAGAAAAATGTTGAACCTGTAGGCTGCTTGACCAAATCCCTGGGCCTGTTCTGTGCACAATGATGCCAGAGGTGAGATTGTCGGGCTGCTATAACTGGACAAGCTAAGTTGCAATTATTTCCTTCTGATGTTCACCATATCTCAAAAAAGCCAGAGAAAAACAGTCTGTCTCTGGCCAATAAAACTGCAGACGTCATATTTCATGTTGTTTATCTGGGCTAAAGAACGATCCGGTCTTTCTGGGATCAGTCAGAGCTTTGAGTGCCCAGTCAGTTGTGGTCTTGCCGGAGAAAGCTGGCATTTCACTGAAGCTTCATCAAAGTAAGATCTGGAGCAGACACTCTGGGTTCCCTCGAAGGAAAGAACTGCCAAATTTCAAGCAAACCACAAAGAACGTTGAAAATAGCAGCAAAAGTTTGTAAATCGATTCCTACTTCCAGGTTTCATAACAAACCTAGGCACCCCAGTGAGACTAGAAGTGAGTTTTGTTTAAGGAGAAGGAGAGAGAAAAGCCTTCAGATGGTTTACAGTCTTCTCCCAAATCTTACCAATCCTCTCTGGGTATTTTTACAGTGATGCTGCAAGCATTCTTCTCTTTGTTCTGAAGGTTGAACAGAGCTAATATTGAGAGTGAAGCTTCGTTTTCCGAGCTCCTGGGTTGGTTTCCGAATGTTTCGTTACCAGGCTGGGTAACATCTTCAGCGGAGTTTAGGGGACGTCAGTGTCGGTGTTCTTCTAATCTCTGCACACACCGACACCAAACAGCATCGGTTTGACTGGAGCAAGACAAGAATCATTGGCTACGCTACCACCCGCCGTGCTCCTGAGTTCGTCAAAGGAATTCCACTCCACAAGGAATTCCACTCCACAAGGAATTCACTCCACAAGGAATTCACTCCACAAGGAATTCCACTCCACAAGGAATTCACAAGGATGATCAGGGGACTGGAGGCTAAAACATATAAGGAACGGTTGCTGGAATTGGGTATGTCTAGTTTAATGAAGAGAAGGGTGAGGGGGGACATGATAGCAGTCTTCCAATATCTCAGGGGCTGCCCCAAAGAAGAGGGAGTCAAGCTATTCTCCAAAGCACCTGAAGGCAGGACAAGAAGCAACGGATGGAAACTAACCAAGGAGAGAAGCAACCTAGAACTAAAGAGAAACTTCCTGACAGTTAAAACAATCAGTGGAACAACCTGCCTCCAGAAGCTGTGAACGCTCTAACACTGGAAGTTTTAAAGAAGAGACTGGACAGCCATTTGTCTGAAATGGTATAGGGTTTCCTGTCTGAGCAGGGGGTTGGACTAGATCAGGGCTTTTCAACCAGTGGTATGCGTACCACTTGTGGTACATTAATGAGTGGCAGGTGGTACGCAGCCCTGCCTAGCCAAGTGTAGTGGGGGAGGGAAAAAGCCAGCACAGGCAAGGACTTACAGTGAGAGAGTCCTCTGGAGCTGCAGAGGCAGGGAGGAGAGAAGGAGGGAGATGGAGAGTGGAAGGATTCTTATGTGCTTTTGTGACTTTGAAGTTCTGGGATTTGTGCAATGAGGGCTTTGCATTCTTAAGGAGTGTTTGGCAATTTTTATTTGGCTGATGGCTGATGTCTCGTGTTAGCTTCTATTGCTCTGCTATTGTTAGCTGTAAGTTTTGCTGCAAGGGATTTTGAAGTATTTTTCTCCTGAATGGATTTTGCCTGTAGCATTCCTTATGAATGGAGCCATTTGGGGAGGCTGCCTTAGCCGGCAGCCAATACTTACAACATTTTCTTTCTTCCTTAAGTGCTGGCTGCTTTCCTTTCTAGCCAGTAGCTAATTCTTAAAGGGGAATGTACCTTTTTAAGCTAGTTCACTCAGCAGCTTGTCTTTTCTGTCTCTGGAGGCTTTTCCTTGTTTGATGAATATATAGAAGAGAGAAAATATGGGTTTTTTTTTTCAAATTCTTCCTTCAGAAGGAGGTGGGCATGAGAAAGAGGGAGGGAGGGAAGGAGGGAGGGAAGTCCCGCCTTGGCATTTGGCCACCAGCAGCCCTGCCATTGACTTTGCTTGTCAAAAGGTTGTAAAAGGGGATCACATGACCCTGGGACACTGTGACCATCATAAATATGAATCAGTTGCCAAGCATCCAAATATAAATCACATGATCCTGGGCCTGCTGCAATGGTCATAAGTGTGAAAAATGGTCATAAGTCATTTCAATGCAATTGCAACTTTGAACAGGTTTTTTTTTTTGGTCATCAAGTTTTTGACACCTTGCTAGGTGGTACTCGAATATTGCCATATCCTAAAAGTGGTACAATTGGTGAAAAGGTTGAAAAGCCATGGACTAGATGACCTCCAAGGTCCCTTCCAACTTTATTATTATTATTATAATTCCATCAACGGACACATTGACCCACAACCAGCCAACGAACCACTCAGGATCCAAATCAACCACAGAGCCAACCAGGGACAGCACTGACCCTCAACCAACCCACGCAAGACCACCCCCCCAGGAGTTCACCTCCCAATGACCCGGACCTTATTCTCCAAAGCACCAGAGGGCAGGACAAGAAACAACAGATGGAAACTAATCGAGAGAAGCAACCTGGAATTAAGGAGAAACTTCCCAACAGTGAGGACAATTAACCAGTGGAACAACCTGCCTCCAGAAGTTGTGGGTGTTCCATCACTGGAGGTTTTTAAGAAAAGACTGGACAGCCACTTGTCTGCTTGAGCAGGTCCTTTCCAGCTCTATTCTGAGTCTGAATATCTGGACTCTGTGTGGCTGTTACTTCAGCTCATGAGAACATTCATCCTATTGGAAGTTGCACAGCATTGCCGAATTGTATGGGGCTCCACACATTAGGCTAGGGCAGGGGTAGGCAACCTTGGCTCTTTTATGACTCGTGGACTTCAACTCCCAGAATTCCTGAGCCAGCCATGCTGAGGGGAAAGGGAGAGGCTTCCAAGCTGAGCCATGCTGGCTCAGGAATTCTGGGAGTTGAAGTCCACGAGTCATAAAGCGGCCTAGGCCTAGGACAGGGGTAGGCAACCTTGGCTCTTTTATGACTCGTGGACTTCAACTCCCAGAATTCCTGAGCCAGCCATGCTGAGGGGAAAGGGAGAGGTTTCCAAGCTGAGCATGCTGGCTCAGGAATTCTGGGAGTTGAAGTCCACGAGTCATAAAGCGGCCTAGGCCTAGGCCAGAGGTAGGCAACCTTGGCACTTTTATGACTGGTGGACTTCAACTCCCAGAATTCCTGAGCCAGCCATGCTGAGGGGAAAGGGAGAGGTTTCCAAGCTGAGCCATGCTGGCTCAGGAATTCTGGGAGTTGAAGTCCACGAGTCATAAAAGAGCCAAGGTTGCCTACCCCTGGCCGCTAGGGAAAAAAAAAACCTGGATTATTAATGTCTCAACCTATTATATTGGAATCTGTCCCTTGTTTTAGTAGTTGGATAAAATAGGCCGTCATTTGAACCCAAAACAGCAATTGCTCTGTCATCTGAACATAGCATGTGTCATGAACAGAAAATGGCAACAGGGTTTTTATTAAACCAGCTTTCGAACTTTTCATGTGACGGGAACCCAGCTTCTTTGCTCCCTGCTGGTGGAAATGTTTGCATTTTGCTATCTGATTTTTTTTTTTTACCATCATGATCTCAGCATCCAATTTATATGGCGTTTGCCATCTGCTGATGCCTTTTCCTAATTGTTTATCCTCCTTGTATTTATAACTTGCTGGCTTCGTAGCTTCAAATTAGGGAGTGGGCTCACTCAGTCTGCAGTCCAGCATGCTGCAATTCATTTTTAACAGCAGGGATCAAATACCTCCTCTCCAGTTTCCCAGAAATATAATTTCAAAAAACAAAAAACAAAAACAAAAAAACCAGAGACTGCTTTGATATTGAATCCTAGAGTGGGTCACTGGAGAGAGCTTCTTCTCAATGTTGAGGGTGTTAGGATGCATTTACATTCGTTATCATTACAAGATTGGTGAGGCCCCCCCCTCCTTTTTAAAGGGTTTAAAAGCAAGGAAAAAATAATCTAGAAAACTTTAAATTACTTCAATAGATGAAATAAATTGCATGGCGTTCACTTTTTTTTTTTTTTTTGCATGATTAATTTTCTTTCCCCCAGTCTTCCAGGGAGTTAATTTATCCCCATCTGTTTATAAAAAAGGGTCAAATTCTAATTAAAATAGTGGTGCTACTTATTTAAGTCTTTATTATTAATACATTATTGAAGTTTTTTGATGATGGTTAACAAGCCACACGAGAAGAATAATTTTTCTGCTCGCTGAATCAACCCTCTCTGCCCCTTCTTTTTCCCCCCTCTCTTCATCCTTGATTGCTCTGATTTGAAAATTACATATCATAGCAAAAGACATTTGATTCTTTTGTGCTGGATAATTACATGGGTTAACAATCCTTCCACTTTAGCTGGGAATTCTGCTTAATGACTTCCATTCATGCATTAAAAAAAAAAATGGCTGGCAAACTTAAATTTGAAGTGTCTATTTGATGGCTGATGGCCGACAGTCTGTAAACTGAGTGGATCCATCACTGAAGGAATCCTGCAAAGGGAGAGAAAAAAGAAGCTTTTAAATATCGGCAAAGAAAAAGAACAAAACAGGAACAAGGACATCAAAAGTAGCTTGAACATGTCAGCAGGTGTCAAGATGCACACCTAGGTGGGCAGAAATCAGAGAGAGAGAGTTCCAGCTTGCATTTTACTCTGCTGATTCTCATTCAGTCTTATGAAAACATTTAAAAAAAAATTCTTTCAGAGAAGAGAATTTCAGTGAGGTCTTTCTGGGTGGAATGTGGTGGCTTTGCCCTGGTCTTCTTTACAAGAGGGAGGGCTGAACTTTGTGTAAATATTCTTCCATCTTTGTGGCTCTCCAGCACACCTGGGCTTGTCCTCACCCTCCCATTTAGCCCCAAGGACAGACATGAAGGGGAACCCTCCCCGGGGCCATTTCCAGTAAAGAATAGAATAGAATAGAATAGAATAGAATAGAATAGAATAGAATAGAATAGAATAGGAGTAGAGTAGAGTAATAGAATAGAATAGAATAGAATAGAATAGAATAGAATAGAATAGAATAGAATAGAATAGAATAGAATAGAATAGAATAGAATAGGAGTAGAGTAGAGTAGAATAATAGAATAGAATAGAATAGGAGTGGAGTAGAGTAGAGTAGAGTAGAGTAGAGTAGAGTAGAGTAGAGTAGAATAATAGAATAGAATAGAATAGAATAGAATAGAATAGAATAGAATAGAATAGAATAGAATAGAATAGAATAGAATAGAATAGAATAGAATAGGAGTGGAGTAGAGTAGAGTAGAGTAGAGTAGAGTAGAGTAGAGTAGAGTAGAGTAGAATAATAAAATAGAATAGAATAGAATAGAATAGGAGTAGAGTAGAGTAGAATAGGACTCCAGAAGATGGTAGAGGACAGGAAGGCCTGGAGGAACGTTGTCCATGGGGTCGCGATGGGTCGGACACGACTTCGCAACTAACAACAACAAG
Source organism: Azemiops feae (assembly GCA_023970755.1). Taxonomy (NCBI): domain Eukaryota; kingdom Metazoa; phylum Chordata; class Lepidosauria; order Squamata; family Viperidae; genus Azemiops; species Azemiops feae. The sequence continues at coordinate 531,488 of JALGBA010000734.1, read as the reverse complement.
AGTAGAATAATAGAATAGAATAGAATAGAATAGAATAGAATAGAATAGAATAGAATAGAATAGAATAGAATAGAATAGAATAGAATAGAATAGAATAGAATAGAATTGGAGTAGAGTAGAATAGAATAATAGAATAGAATAGAATAGAATAGAATAGAATAGAATAGAATAGAATAGAATAGAATAGAATAGGACCCTAGAGGTCTTCTAGTCCAGCCCCCTGCTCAAGCAAGAGACCCCTAGAGACCATTTCAAATAAGTGGCTGTCCAGTCTCTTCTTAAAAACCTCCAGTGATGGAGCGCCCACGATTTCTGGTGGCAAGTTGTTCCACTGGTTAATTGTCCTCCCTGTCAGGAAGTTTCTCCTTAATTCCAGGTTGCTTCTCTCCTTGATTAGTTTCCGTCCATTGTTTCTTGTCCTGCCTTCTGGCGCTTTGGTTACAGGAGAGTGCCACCCTTGAAAAATGATAAAAAAAAAAATTGATCACAAATGTCATGCAATATAAAAAGGGAGAAGCTTTTATTGGGTAGTTGTAGTTGCCACCTTGGGTTTTTTTTATTCCCTCTGATATCAATAGCATCCACTCTTATCAACAACAAGGAAGCAGGCTAAAATATTTTCTACTCCAGCCCTTCTGAAATTTCACTGCTGTCTCTGCTGGGATCATGCCTTTTTTTTTTTCCAACCTAGGTGGGGAATTTTGCATTTTGGAACACGATGGACTTCAAAGTGGGTTGAATTTGCAGCTGCCGAAGCCCTGCTTAACGCTGGGCTATGCCGATAAAATCTGCTGTCTTTGGCTGTCAGCTCTTATTCAGCGGGATAAAAGAGACCTGCGCTTTTGAAGCATCCTTTAAAGAAGGACGGAATTTGGGGGGAAATGCCATCATGTGGTCAGTGTTATTCTGACACTTAAAACTACTGAGGAGGTGATGTTCTGTTTTCCATCCGTGCCTTGTCTGGCTCCCACTTTTTCCTTGAAAAAGAGACCCCACAGCAGTGAATTCCTTCCAGGAACCTTGCTCAATTTAGGAAAAAGGAGGGAGGGAGGATGCAGGATGCATCTCAGGAATTTGGAATACAAAATTTTGCTCACCAGCAGCTGACAAACTCCTGAATATTGTTTACACAATATTTGTTGTCAGTCTGCGAATTCTGGCTGTGGAGGGGCCTTCGGTAGCCCGCCCTCATCCTGTCTTATTAATTTTTTTTCCTGCATAAGTTCAATACGTTATTGTCGAATCAGTCCAAGCAGGTGGCCATTCCTGCTTCATTTCAGTACAGGTAACTCCTCGACCTGCAGCAGTTCATTCAGTTCAAAGTTACAAGGGCACCGGAAAAAGTGACTTAGGACTGTTTTTCACAATTGCAACCTTTGCAGAATCCCCATGGTCCTGCGATCGGAATTCAGATGCTTGGCAACTGATTCATACTTACGACGGTGGCAGGTTCCCAAGGTCATGGAATCAATTTTTTGCAACCTTCTGATGAGCAAAGTCAATGGGGAAGGCAGATTCGCTTTACAACTGTGTTACTATCCCAAAGGTGCTTTTTTTTTTTCAGGAGGCAACTGGACTTTCTTGTTTTTCCTTTGAAGATGTTTCGCTTCCCATCCCAGAAGCTTCTTCAGCTCTGACCGGATGGTGGGGAACGGAAGGATTTATACTCCTTGCAGACAGCTGGTCATTTGCCTTCTTTTAGAGAGTCGTTGAGGCCACCTGGAGGCTTATCTGTGTCCTCAGGGTCACCTGAGCAGTGCAAATGGGTGTGGAGCCTTCTTGGAACTGTTGAAAGGACGGTGTTGTAGACTGTAGATAGATGATGTCATGTCATCTATCTCCCTAGACTGACTGAGAATCAGAGAAGACCTATATAGGATGGCTCTGTGGAGAAATTAAACGGGGAAATGACAAAAAAAAAACAATGTGATTTTAAAGGCCATCGCTCCACCCTATGCCATGTAGGGCACAAAAGGACACTATCCGGAACCAAAAACAGTTGAATAGAATAGAATAGAGCTGGAAGGGACCTTGGTGGTCTTCTAGTCCAGCCCCCTGCTCAAGCAGGAGAACCTATGCCATCTCAGACAGGTGATTGTCCAGTCTCTTTTTAAAAACCTCCAGATTTCTGGAGGCCAGCTGTTCCACTGGTTGATTGTCCTCACTGTCAGGAAGTTTCTCCTTAATTCCAGGTTGCTTCTCTCTTTGGTCAGCTTCCATCCACTAACTTAACAACTGCAGTGATTCACCTAACAACTGTGGCAAGAAAGGTCATAAAATGGGACAAAACTCACTTAACAACTGTCTCACTTAACAACAAAAAATTTGGGCCCAATTGTGGTCGTACGTCGAGGGCTACCTGGAGTGAGTTTCACAGCTTAACTCTGTTGTGTCAAAATGCACAGCCTTTTCCATCCTGAATTCCCCATCACTCTTCATCTCTGCACGACTCACCCTCTCCCATATTTAAGGAGATGCAAACAACTCTCTTTCCCGATGCATCTCATAATGCCCAAACTTTTTATTACATGCCTCCTTCGTCCTCTTTGCATATTTGCATATAATACAATTGTATAGTGATGGGCTGCTCGGTGGATTGCTATGTTTACTAATGGTGATACACTTGCTGAAATTGCCCATTACAAAATGGTGCTTGGTGTGCAAAAAAAAGAGAAAAAAAACCCCCAGCACAACACAAAGCAAAGAATACCCTTGCCTCGTTCTTTTTCGACGCGTTTGCTGATTTATTAATTTATTGCTTCTGATGCTGCCTGCTAGAAAGCCTTCAGTGATATGCAAATTAGATTTTATTCATTAGCTGATCTCCCGGCTTCTCCTGAAGTTGCAAGAGAAGATTTGCAAAAATCAAAAGACTGTGTGAGAAGGGCAAGAAAGGTGTGGGAACGTTCTCTCTTCTACCTCCTCCCATATCATTTATTGATAAATCGTGAAGCTGAACATTTCAACAGTTGAAAATGTGTTTGCACATTAACCCGGTGTGCTACCGGTAGTAAGTTAAATGGTAAGTGGTAAAAAGATGAAAAGGGCTCCTTTTCCACCTGAGAAAGGAACAGAGAGAAAGAGATAAATTTTAAAGCCTGGTGATGTAGAGAATCTTCAATCAATCAATCAATCAATCAATCAATCAATCAATCAATCAATCAATCAATCAATCAATCAATCAATCAATCAATCATTGAAAGAAAAATCTTCAGGGTCCAGTCCAAGCCGGGAATAAACAAAATGGAGGCTGTTTGCAAAGAAGGTTCTTTATTGAGTTGCAGAACCAGACAGAAATGTGGCTCTGGGGCAGCTGACCTCATGGGATCTGGGAGTGATGGGTTTTTATACCTTCTTGGGCTTTTGCGTTTGGAGTTGTTCCTGTTCCTGTGGCATGAACTTTTTACCTGAGCTTTTGAGTGTGTCATTTTGGTATTCCGATGGTGGTGGGTTAATCCTATTATGTCCTAAAGGTCATGTCCTGCTTCTCTGGGGCTGTGGCTGGTGGCTGGTGGCTATGTCCTGTGTTGGATTTTGGGGTGAGGGGCTGCTGGTTCTAATTCTATCACTCTGCCGTTGTTAGCTATCAATTTTGCTGCAAGGGATTTCAAAATATGTTGTCTTGAATGGGCTTCTGCCCGGTAGTATTTGCTCATGAATGGGGCCTCAGTCTTTTTGAATGGGATGATCAAATCTGTATTTCTACAGAGCTGGCCTCTGCATGGGGCTATTAAGAAAAACTGGGCCTGCTTTTCTGCCTTTAAGATCCCTGTACGTTCCTTGAGCACAAGTCCAAAAGCTTGGAAAACGGAACATCTGGTCTTGGTGACTGACCCACGTTGGATCCTGATGGAAATCGGCTTAGATCCTGTTTTCCCCATCCCTGCAGTGCTGATAAGAGGAAGGAATCAAGGCAGCAGAATAGAATGAAACCATTCAAATGATTTTCTCTGCAGAGTCCCTCCCCATTTGTCTTCTGTTCTGCCTCTAATTGGGTGGGAGACTTCCTGCAAGACCCCCCATGAGTAAACAGAGGGCAGGGGGTGCTTCACGCTAACTTGGAGCCTATCAAATTCGCCATCATATTTTGGTTTCATGAACTTCTAGCGCCAATATATTTCACCCCTAGGACTTGACCCATCACCTCCTCCTCCTCCTCCCCAATTGAGTTTTGGGAGTTGGAATCCAGATGTTTGTTTGATATCCTTTCTCCTTTGGTAGATTTTCACCAAAATTAGAAATTGAAAGCTTGGGGTTTGAAAATGTGTTCACCTTCAGAATTTACAATGAGAATTAAAAAGGGATTTCCCCCCCCACCCTTATTCTGGTTCTGCTCAAACACAGTAATAGCTTTATTAAAATTTCATTTCTGAAGTATGACTGAGAGGCTTTAACATTCGTTCCATGGATTTCTTCCTTTGCTGCCTTTTGAGATCTGGATAATGTGCAGATTGATGGGAGTTTGTGTTTCAGATGGTAGAAAATGGATCAATCAATCAGAATAGAGCTGGAAGGGACCTTGGAGGTCTTCTAGTCCAACCTCCTGCTCAAGCAGGAGACCCTATACAATTTCAGAAAGTGGCTGTCCAGTCTCTTCTTTAAAACCTCCAGGGATGAAGTACCCACAACTTCTGAAGGCAAGCTGTTCCACTGGTTAATTATCCTCACTGTTAGGCAGTTTTTCCTTAGTTCCAGGTTGCTTCTGTCCTTGATTAGTTTCCATCCGTTGTTTCTTGTCTTGCCTTCTGGTGCTTTGAAAAATAAGTTGACCCCCTCCTCCTTGTGGCAGCCCCTCAAACACTGGAATACTGCTATCATGTCCCCCCTAGTCCTTCTTTTCTCTAGACAGGCCATACCCAATTCCTGCAATCGTATAGAATAGAATAGAATAGAATAGAATAGAATAGAATAGAATAGAATAGAATAGAACAGAATAGAATAGAATAGAATCTGAAAGGGACCTTGGAGGTCTTCTAGTCCAACCCCCTGCTCAAGCAGGAGACTCTATACTATTTCAGACAAGTAGCTGTCCAGCCTTTTCTTAAAAACCTCCAGTGATGAAGCACCCACAACTTCTGGTGGCAAGCTGTTCCACTGGTTAATTGCCTTCACTGTTAGGAAGTTTCTCCTTAATTCCAGGTTGCTTCTCTCCTTGATTAGTTTCCATCTGTTGTTGCTTGTCCTGCCTTCTGGTGCTTCCTGTTATCTTGACCCTATATCTCTGCTTATGCAGCCCAAATTGCATTGGCTGTTTTGGCAGCCGTGGCACATTGCTGGCTCATGCAAAATATATGATCTTCCATGATGTTCAGATTCTTCTCAAAAGTGCACAACCTCACATTCCTTACAGTTGAATTACGTTTTCTTTGTCTATCAAAATCTTTGGAATCCTGAGCCTATAGGCTGGGGCCCTAGAGATCTTCTCCAGTTTGTGTCCTCCACAGATTTTATGAACATCTCTTCTATTCCTTATGTAGTTATTTATGAAGCTGTTGAAGAGTCCTGGGTGTCAAGCTTGGAGAAGACCCCTTTGCTGTTTTCTCCACTTTGCTTCATAGCTTGCCTACAGACTTGGGGGGGAGGAGAGGGATGAATGGAATGCAGACCTCAGATAGCGAGCTGCCAGTCCGTGGGAACCCAGGTCACCTGAATGCTGGTTCCTGAGAACAAATGTATGATGGCTTCTTGGACAATGTGACCTGCTGGGTTAAGGGGAGGAGACTTCTATGCTTTTAATATACTGATTTTGGCACCAACCAACCAGAGCTGGTTTTCCTTTCATCTGTGCCAAAATGATTTGCTCAATAAAGTTTTGCATTAGACGTCTCAGCTGTGCTTACTTTGTTGTTGTTCATCAGTCGGAACCGTGACACTGGGTCCAGCATAGAACCCCTTCCTCCTTATGGACACAGACCCATTAAGACCACATCTTCTAGATTCCAATTACAGCATCTGGCTGGTGGAAAGCCCTCCCCAGGAGTGCCTTCATTATTTCCTCGCCTTACTCTATCATCTCTTGTAATGCTTTGAAGGGAGATTCTTATCGATAGTGTTTGTTTCTTGAAAAATACCTTGTGCGGCTTTTGCAAAAGCTGTTTTGCTTCCCATTCCTTAAGTTATTATTCTCCTTTGTAAGCAGCTGAGAGAATATCAATTGACTGCTGGCAGGTGAAGTGTTCTTTTAAGAAATAAATATGGACAGGCTCCTGGGACTGCAGCAAGATAGATTAGCTTCATCTGAGAATTGAAGAAGAATTCGGCGTCTTGCAAATGCAATGATTTAGGGTGCGTTCGAAGGACTTAAGGGAAGACTTCAAATATGCCTGCCAAGAACTTTTCTCCTTGAAATGGAGAATGTAAATGAAAGTCCTACATATGGGGAGAACTCTCCCCGGAGCCCTGGATGCAATTCCCAACTACTAACTGTCAAATGTAATTTTTAACCTGTCTCAAGGGAGAAATGATTAAATATCCGATGGGAGACTATTCGTAACTCTTTATTCTTAATTAGAGTCAACGTTAAAAAAAAAACTCCTTTGCAATTGGGTGTATGAGAGGTCCCAACCTGTTTTCCTTCCCTCTTCTGACAGCTACCTGTCAGAATTGCTGTGAATTTCTATCCTGAAGGATGTTGACTAGGTGATCTCCAAGATACCTTCCAATAAATCTAACTAGAGCAATTCCCTTATAATTCAATGGTCCTGTCCTGCCCTTTACAGAAGGATCTTGACAGACTTGAACACTGGGCGCTATCTAACAAAATGAAATTCAATGGTGAAAAAAGAAGAAAAACCAAATGCACAGATACAGTATAGGGGGTACCTTGCTCAATAGTAGCAACTGTGAGAGGGATCTCGGAGTCCTAGTGGACAATCCCTTAGATATGAGCCAGCCGTGTGCTGCAGCTGCCAAAAAAGCCAACACAGTACTAGGCTGCATTAACAGAGGGATAGAATCAAGATCACATAAGGTGTTAATACCACTTTACAATGTCTTGGTAAGGCCACACTTGGAATACTGCATCCAGTTTTGGTCACCACGATGTAAAAAATATGTTGAGACTCTAGAAAGAGTACAGAGAAGAGCAACAAAGATGATCAGGGGACTGGAGGCTAAAACATATAAAGAACGGTTGCTGGAATTAGGTATGTCTACTTTAATGAAAAGGACTAGGGGTGACATGATAGCAGTGTCCTGGGGTCAACCTCTTCTCCAAACCACCTGAAGGCAGGACAAGAAGCAACGGATGGAAACTAATCAAGGAGAGAAGCAACCTAGAACTAAGGAGAAATTTCCTGACAGAACAATTAATCAGTGGAACAACTTTCCTCCAGAAGTTGTGAATGCTCCAATACTGGGAGTTTTTAAGAAGAGATTGGACAACCATTTGTCTGAAATGGTATAAGGCTTCCTGCCTAAGCAGGGTTAGACTAGAAGACCTCCAAGGTCCCTCCCAACTCTGCTATTCTATTCTATTCTATTCTATTCTATTCTATTCTATTCTATTCTATTCTATTCTATTCTATTCTATTCTATTCTATTCTATTTTCTATTCTATTCTTTGAAACAACTGAGAAGTTCACTCCTTCTGACGACCCTTAAGATTTTTGAAAACTGCTTTTCTATATCATACTCGGTCCCCTTCTGCATACTAAATACAGTATACCCCAAACCTTTCCCCATAGGCCTTGGTTTCCTGACAATCTTCACAATTATCTTGGTAGGCCTATTTGTTGCTTTCCTTCTTGAACAGTAGTGCACAGAGTCCAAATGGGGTCTGACCAAGCTAAACACAATGAAACCATCCTTGTTTGTGATCTGGACTCATTATTCCTATTAATGGCAGCCACTGAGCTTTTCACCTCATTAAGCTGTGCTTAATTATATTAAAATACGAGTACAATTTGCTTCTGGATCATCTGTGTGACTTGTTTAATATATGCACGAAGACTTCATATATATACCTAATTATTTAAAGGTGTTACTGTTCCCTTAAACCAGGGGTCTTCAAACCTGGCCCTTTTATGACTTGTGGACTTCAACTCCCAGAATTCCTCAGCCAGGCAGGCACGCTGGCTGAGGAATTCTGGGAGTTGAAGTCTACAAGTCATAAAAGGGCCAGGTTTGAAGACCCCTGCCTTAAACACAGAGAATGGTATCAAGAATGAATGCAAATTCTCTCTCTGCCTCTCTCTGTCTCTCTCTCTCTCTGTGTTTGTGTGTGATTTATTAAGAGTCTCTGAGAAGCTGTTTGGCACAAAGAGTACAAGACCCGACGGTGCACATTTTTGGAAGTGCATCGCAGATGCCAAATACCACATTTTTGCTTTTCAGTCAATCACTGAAAAATGCCCAAATGTGAGGAAATTCAGACAAAGTGTATAGAAGAATGATTAGGCTTGACTGGTTTCTCAGTGTGATAAGAGAGCAGTTTATTTTCATTCTACAATAAAGAGGGCTGAGAACTAATAGAGTACTTAATGTTCATCATTGCGCATGGAGTAAGACAAGGCTATTGATGTGTCTTTCATTCTTTGGTGTATAAATGCAACAGTGGAGCAGTGGACCAATCTGTCGGGAAGGGTTGTGGGGAACTCCATGTCTGGAGTTTGAAGAAGAGTTTCAAGGATGGTTTAATTGATTTTTCTGCCTATTGTAGAGAGTTGGACTAGAGCAGGGGTCTTCAAACTTGGCCCTTTCATGACTTGTGGACTTCAACTCCCAGAATTCCTCAGCCAGGCACGCTGGCTGAGGAATTCTGGGAGTTGAAGTCCACAAGTCATCAAAGGGCCAAGTTTGAAGACCCCTGGACTAGAGGATCCTTGCATTCCGTCCTGCCATTCTATGATTCTATGGAAGTCTAAGCAAATGTTGGAGGCATGAACGTACTTTGGTATGCAAATGATGTACTGTTGTCTAAAAATATGAATTATATGCAGCAAATGTTAACTACCTGATACAACAAGGAGCATGGCTCTGAAAATTAATGTATCGGAGATCAAGGTAGCTGTATTTGACAGAGAAAATGGAGTCAACAATTGCACATTATTATACATAAATCAAACAAAAATTAGAACAAACAGAATAATGTGTGTGTTTCGATAATTTTTCCCTAAAGATAAGAAAAAGGATGGATAAATGTTCAGGAACACATGCTCCGGTAGAAAAACAATGCTCTGTCCTGTGGAATGCATTTCTTGTCAAAAGATTGTACTGATTTTCTTCCGTGGAAGGAGAGTTGGATGAGTCTAGAAGAAACATAAAGAAACTTGAATGAATGATTTTAAGCCAGAATTATTTTTGTTAGGCATAATTGTAGGAAATTATGAGAGTATATACATCTAATTTTACATATATTGACTGCAGCGAGAATTGTATTTGCTCAACATTGGAAAAAACAAAGATTTACCAACAGAGGAAGAGCTAATTAAAAAGATTTTGGATGGTGCAGAAATGGATAGATTGACATTGAAAATGATTCAGTATATTTTAGAACATGGGATACCTTTTATCAATGGCTAGAAAAACGAGGTAGAGAGAAAGGAATTTAACATGTATTAGTAAGTTAAATGTTGGAAACCCAGACAATATGTTGCTGATAAAACTTGAATGAAGAGAACCAGTTACTCTAGCAGTGTGTGTATGTGTGGGTGGCTAAACAAGAAAAAAAAAGTGTCAAGAGTGAATTGGATGGAGGTAGGATGAATGTCTGGAGAAGAGCCTAATGCTGGGAAAGATTGAGGGCAATAGAAGAAGGGGACGACAGAGAATGAGGTGGCTGGATGGAGTCACTGAAGCAGTAGGCGTGAGCTTAAATGGACTCCAGAAGATGGTAGAGGACAGGAAGGCCTGGAGGAACGTTGTCCATGGGGTCGCGATGGGTCGGACACGACTTTGCAACTAACAACAACAGAATGAATGTGGACTCAATGGAAAGTGAGCGACGAGTATGAAAGGGCTACATGGAGGCAGTGGCCTTTTATGCTTGTCTTATGCTTGGTCCATCCGAAGCTTTAGTTGATGCTCGGAATAAGAGGATCCTGAGACTTTGGATCAGATGGTGCCCATGCAACCTCTCCCCTCTTGGGGATCCCCTCACTTACTGTGGTTTGCAGAGGGGTTGAGGGAGATGAAAAGAGAGAAGAGACGTGTTGTCAGGCCTGCCCCAGCCCTCGATCTTAGGAAAGAAAGAACTTCGATTCCATTTGGTTGAAGGGATAGGTTGTTGTTGTTTTTACTAAGGATAAGTGGTTGCAGCAAAAAGAAAAGTTAGATCTGAGGTTCCCATGCAAAGCGTTACAAATTTTATCTCTTGTCCCCAGCCCTCCCCCCTTGATCATACAATGGTGTGCCGTTGGGAACAGCTCGGATGTTTGGTGCCCTCGGTACAGTTCACATTCCTGTCCCAGGCTAGGTGTCAGGTCCACCAGCGTGTCCTGCCATTCTGTGGAAAAGGGTGGGGTGGGGGTGGGGGGTGGGGAAGAACGTTTGCTGGCATTTTTTGCATGCTCTCCCTTTTGCTATAACTGCTTGGGAATTAGGGAGGGGGAATGTCTTCGGAGACGGAGCAGACTCCCTTTCCAGCCGGTTCCAACCTGGTTCCAAGGCCGTCGTGCCCTAAGGGTGCCCTGCTATCTGCCCAGCACCTCAGCGTTCTCAAAACAACTTTGTGGCATCACATTGGCTGCCAGCGGACTGGTCAGGATGGGGTGGGTTTGGGGAAATTCTCTCTTCTATTTTGTGTGTGTTTTTTTAAAAAAATATTTCAATAAGGACTGCATTTTATATATTTATGTTTTGATTAATTGTTGAATGCTGCCCGGGACCTCATTTTGTGAGATGGGCAGCTATATAAATTTGAGAAATAAAACTAAATAAGCAGCCTGGCCTGAGTCCAGCTGCAGGAACCTTGCACGCCTGGTGTCTCTCCTTTCAAGCAAGCTCCCACACTGCCCTCTCAACTGGAGGCTTTGTGAGATGACATCAATTTTTTAGCTTCATTAAATCCCATTACGAACAACTGACGCAGGCCATAGCAGCAGCTTTAGGCAGCCCAGCTCTCCCCCAGCCTGGTGTGAGAGCTTTGCTTGCTTTCTCAGCTAAGTAGATGTGTGTACGTGTGTGATTTCTGCACACCTCTGCACGCACACACACACTGCAGCCTCTTCTCTCCCTGGACAAGCTACTTAGGCAACTGCCTTCTTCCTTTTAACAAGCAGCAGGATGCTGGGCTGGCTCCAGGCAGAGCCACAGCAATTGTAATTCTACTCCTCTCCCCACTTGGGGAAGGAAATCCAGCTCCTCCATCAGCAAGCCAGGTGAAAAAGGAGGAGGGGGAGAGAGGGGGAAAGACCACCCTTGCCTCTGGTCTCCAGTTCCATCCATAATCAAAGCCCAAAGATCCCCCAGGGAATGAAGGAATCAGATGCCCCCAAGTTCTCTCTCCAACACCCTCCCCACCCTCTTTCTGCCTTCTTCCTAAATTTATATGGCAGGCGAGGGGGGCTATTTCTTTTTAGGATTACAGTTGGGCTGGGGTCTTTTTAATCAGATTTACAAGCTATTCCTTCTCAATCTCAGTGCTGTTAATTGATTCTGCTGGAGCAACAGCCACATCCTCACCCTGGATCTGAGCTCTGCTCTCTCGGATGTCCCTCGGAGATGGGAAAAGCAGCCTGACCACACGTGCCAAGCATACACAGACTCACGAAGGGATCTTGCAGATTCCTGGCTTTTAGAAATGGCTGCTGAAGGGGGAAACTACCTGAGGGAGAAGGAACATGGAGAGCAAGAAAGGGGTGGAAGAGCTCCTCGTGAAACACACGCTTGGCAATTTTGCTGAAACTTCTTCCCAAGTGGAAGAGGCTTGTGTTTCTTTTGTCAGCTTGAAAATGTCTTTCAGGTTCTCTCAGGGGTGCTTACTAGGCTGTGTTGAAAGAAAAAAAATCATCAGGTCCATGTCCAAGCCGGGAATAAATAAAATGGAGGCTGGTTGGAAAGAAGGTTCTGTTTATTGAAGAACAGAACCAACAGCATGAAGAGAAGGACAAGGGGGGACATGATAGCAGCCTTCCAGTATCTCAGGGGTTGCCACAAAGATGAGGGAGTCAAGCTATTCTCCAAAGCACCTGAAGGCAGGACAAGAAGCAATGGATAGAAACTAATCAAGGAGAGAAGCAACTTAGAACTAAGGAGAAATTACCTGACAATTAGAACAATTAACCAGTGGAATGACTTGCCTCCAGAAGTTGTGAATGCCCCAACACTGGAAGTTTTCAAGAAGAGATTGGACAACCATTTGTCTGAAATGGTATAGGGCTTCCTGCCTGAGCAGGGGGTTGGACTAGATGACCTCCAAGGTCCCTTCCAACTCTATTATCTGAACTGAATTGTTTTGAAGGTTTGATTCACTGAAATATATTTGTGTGCGCACATCCCCAAAAGTCCACTGAATCATCGGATTGATTTGTATGCACTTGATTTGATTTAATAACTAAATTGACTCTGTTATTTGACTTGAGTTCATTCTAAGCTATGTTTCATTCAAATCACCTGCAAATTGACATCTCCCAATCGAAGCTTCTCATAGCCCTAACAACCACTGTGATAAATAACCAAAGTCATAATTTAACTGTAGCCCTAGTGAATAAGTATTTTCAATCTGCTCTAAATCTCTCATAATTCTGCTTCATTGATAATGCCTGGGTTTCAGCACTTTGAGAGATGTGGGAAAATTCCCCGTTGCTTTGCTCTGTATCACAAAGCTGCTATACAAATGGCTGCAGTATCTCTGTCTAAAGTAAATTTCAGTAACTCTGTACCTCTTCTCTCTAGGAAATTATTCCAGCCTTCGAATAATTTTATTTACCTCTTTCGGCATGTTTTTCAGTTCCAAAGAGCCCTATCAGCATGCGCTATGTATCATCTTAATATTGTGTGTGTGTACATGTACATAACATAATCACACAACAGAGAGCACACCAAATTGCCCAGAGGGGACATAAGGCTTAGCTATAAAATAGACTTTTGAAAATATTCAAATAGTTAAAAGCCACAGTTACACAACGAGGGCTGCAGGCTGAGTAGATTTTTTTTCTCAAATGAAAAACTGAATATGGCAAGATCATTTTATATTTGCTGAGAATACTGTGTGGAAATGGAAGCAGAGATGGGATTATTATTATTTTGTCCAGTCTTCCTTTACAGGCAGGTGTATTGCTTCAATTTTAGGGTAATCTGTAGCAATAGTGATTTTAAAATATACAATTTACACAGAATCTAGAGGAATAAAGGCTCAACCTATCCCCAGCCCAATTTCTGTTTAATTTCTGATCAGATACATGGGTGATTTTATCCTCATTTGAAAAGGCAATAGAAGTGAGTGGTTGGACAAGAGATTCTGTATAGTCCTTGTGGGGAGGTTTTTTGGCAAATGGAATCTGGAACAAAAGACATCACAATTTCTCTTAAAGAACCTTTATTTGCTATTTCAGCCAGACCTTCCTGGAGCCAGGGGTAAGGGCTGTGCTATACAGCAGCCTCACTCCGTTGTGTAGAAAACAACATTTGTACCCATTAATAAAGCATATTAGGAAGACTTTGCCATCTATCCATGAGAACAAAAATCAATTTGTGGTGCATCGCACAAAACAAGTTTAGCCTGCTGTGCGCACAAGATGAACAGCAAAAAATCTCTCTTCGGCGAAGACAGGCAAGGAGGGGGCCAGACAGTAACATAGAATTGTAGAATTGTAGGGCTGGAAGGGACCTTGGAGGTCTTCTAGTCCAACCCCCTGCTCATGCAGGAGTCCTTATGCCATTCTGGACAAATGGTTGTCCAATTTCTTCCTTGAAAACCTCCAGCGATGGCGCACCAAGAAGCTGTTGTACTGATTAATCCTCCCCACTGTCAGGAAATTCCTCCCTAACTCCAGATTGGATCTCTCTTTAATGAGCTTCCACCCATTGCTTCTTGTCTTGCCCTCAGGTGCTCTGTGGAATAAGTTGCCTCCCCCCATCTCTGTGACAGCCCCTCAAGTGCTGGAAGACAGCTATGGTGTCACCCCTAATGTCAGTCAGTTGCCAGGAGAAGTCAAATTAGGAAGCTGAGGCTGGTGAGGGTAGAGGGCAGGGAACTGATCAGTCGAGAGCCAGCCCATGCTGGGACAAGATGGCTTGTTATCTCCAAAAATTATATGTTTTTTTTTGTTGGTTTCATTCCAGAACTGCCATTTCCAAGTTTGAACATGGGAAAAAGAACCACTGGTGCCCAGAAGAGCCAGGTTAGATCACCAATAGCATTTCAATCAATCAATCAATCAATCAGAATAGAGCTGGAAGAGACCTTGGAGGTCTTCTAGTCCAGCCCCCCGCTCAAGCAGGAGAACCTATACCATCTCAGACAAGTGACTGTCCAGTCTCTTCTTGGAGTGATGGAGTGCCCACGATTTCTGGTGGCAAGCTGTTCCACTGGTTAATTGTCCTCCCTGTTAGGAATATTCTCCTTAATTCCAGGTTGCTTCTCTCTTTGATCAGTTTCCAACCATTGTTCCTTGTCCTGCCTTCTGGTGCTTTGGAAAATAAGGTGACCCCCCCCCTTCTTTGTGGAATACTGCTATCATGTCACCCCTGGTCCTTCTCTTCTCTTGACTAGCCAAGCCCAAGTCCTGCAGCCGTTCTTCATATGTTTTAGTCTCCAGGCCTTTAATCACCCTCATTGCTCTTCTCTGCAACTAAGAAGAGTTGCTTGTGGGTGACCCAGATTTAAGTCCTGCTGGAAAAATCCTGGTGTGATTTTGGGGCACAGGATGTTGTTGAGATCAAAGGAAGGAAATCAGCAGGAAAAGCTGCCTTGAGTTATTGGAGAAATGCTGGAATATAAATCTAGCAAAGAGACCAATCACAGCCAAGAATGCAAAGGTGCTTGCTGTGAGCTTCTTCTGAAACACTTTGATTAAAAGGGCTCATAAACATGGGCAATAAATTGTGTTACATAAATTACTCAGCATTTATTCTCAAAACGGCATTTTTAATATATTTGAATGCACACAGCAATAAAAAAAAAAACTGGTTAGAAAGGCAACATAGTTTAGACAAATTGCAATTAATTTAACGAAATAGAAAGCTACCGTGACTGCCTCAGGCTTTGTGAATTATCTTTCCATTTCACCTCCGTCTGATCCTGGTGAGGAAATCCACTTGCTGCATCAAAGTCAAAAGGCTTCACTTGTTTCGTAACAGTATCAAATATTTATAAAGATTGTCCGAAAATGGAGGGCATCTGCATTCAGATACAATAATCATCACGTAGCTTATTTAACACCTGGGCCAGGTATTAAAAAGAGACGTTTGGAAATCAGATTTGTGCGGCTGCCACAAAGAGGAGGGGGTCAACTTATTCTCCAAAGCACCAGAGGGCAAGACAAGAAACAACGGGTGGAAACTAATCCAGGAGAGAAGCAATTTGGAATTAAGCAGAAACTTCCTAACAGTGAGAACAATTAACCAGTGGAACAGCTTGCCTCCAGAAATTGTGGGTGCTTCATCACTGGAGGTTTTTAAGAAGAGACTGGACAGTCACTTGTCTGAAATGGGATAGGTTCTCCTGCTTGAGCAGGGGGTTGGTCTAGAAGACCTCCAAGGTCCCTTCCAGCTCTATTCTGATTGATTGACTGAAATGTGAACATGAGGCAAACAGTATTTGCCAAAAAAAAGAGAGAAAGCAATTGAAATCCTAGTTTTATAAATGGAAGAATTAAGTTCAAGATCAAGAGGTCACATTATTCCCCTTAGTCTATACTGGTCACCTAAATTGTTAATCCATTTCTGGCACCGCAGAATATTGACCAGCTGCAGCATATCCAGAAGAGACTTAAGTAAATGATAAGACGCTTGAATGAAAAAAAAACATACTAGAAATAGAGTTTTGGTATGCTTATCCTGGGGAACAAAAGATCGCAGGAAAACCTATTAGCTTTGAAAGGTGTCATGTAGAAATGTGTCACAATAGTATAACACTCTTCTAGAAAGGTGTCATAACAGTATCGGATGGGTAACGTGTACAAGATGGGGCAGAATTGCTGAGAAGAGAAGAAACAAATGGTTCAAAGTACAAGGAGGGACATTTCAGTTGGACGTCAATAAGAATGTTCTAACTTTAAGACTGCTCAACAATTGAGTACAATGTCACAAGTGGTGATGGACTCGCCTGTGGAGAGCTGGCTGGCAATCTGTGGAGGATGCTGTAGGAGGGGATTCCTGCATGACATACGGGATAGACCAGGGGTCCCCAACCCCCAGGCTGTGGCCCCTTTGGAACCAGGCCGTGGAAGCGGCAGTTGAGGAGCGGGAGCTTGCGTGCACAGCTCCACTCCCCCACGCGCCTGGTGTTTGCGCTCCGGCGCTCAGCTCCCTTGCACAAGTGCTGGGTGCTTGTGCTGGTGTGTGCAGCTTCAGTCGCACAAGCGGCAGGCACTTGCGAGTGGAGCTTTGCAAGTGCCCACTGCTTGTATGAGTGGAGCTGCGTGTGCGAGTGGCGGGCACATGCGCTTGTGCAAATGGAGCTGTGCGCACATGCATGGGTGCGCCTGCCACTCACAGGAAACTATCTAACTATCCATCTATCCCTCTATCCCTCTGTCTGTCTGTCTGTATGTTTATCTATCTATTTATCATCTATCATCTATCTATCTATAATCTCTCAATTATCTATCTATCTATCTATCTATCTATCTATCTATCTATCTATCTATCTATCTATCTATCTATCTATCTATCTATCTATCTATCTAATCTATCATCTATCTCATCTATCTATCTATCTATCTATCATCTATCTCTCAATTATCTATCTATCTATCTATCTATCTATCTATCTATCTATCTATCTATCTATCAATTATCTATCTATCTATCTATCTATCTCTCAATTATCTATCTATCTATCTATCTATCTATCTATCTATCTATCTATCTATCTATCTATCTATCTATCTATCTATCTATCTATCTATCTATCTATCTATCTATCTATCTATCTCAGTCCTATCGGCCTAAAATTATCATCTTCTAAAAAGGGGCATTTATTATTAACTGGATTAATAAAGAAACGTATCTCTCTCTCTCTCTCTCTCTCTCAATTATCTATCTATCTATCTATCTATCTATCTATCTATCTATCTATCTATCTATCTATCTATCTATCTATCTATCATCTACCTACCTACCTACCTACCTACCTACCTACCTACCTACCTACCTACCTACCTACCTACCTATCTATCTATCTATCTATCTATCTATCTATCTATCTATCTATCTATCTATCTATTATCTATCTCTTATCTATCTCTATCTATCTATCTATCTATCTCTATCTATCTATCTATCTATCTATCTATCTATCTATCTATCTATCTAGATTGTTGGGGGCAAGAGGCTGACTCTGTAAACCGCTTAGAGAGGGCTGGAAAGCACTGTGAAGCGGTATAAGTCTAAGAGCTATTGCTTCTTCCTTCCTTCTTCCTTCCTTCCTTCCTTCCTTCCTTCCTTCCTTCCTTCCTTCCTTCCTTCCTTCCATCCATCCATCCATCCATCCATCCATCCATCCATCCATGGTACACAGTGGTTAGAATGCAGCATTGAAGACATACTCTGCCCACTGCCAGGAGTTCGATCCTGACTGGCTCAAGGTTGACTCAGCCTTCCATCCTTCCCAGGTCGCTAAAATGAGGACCCAGATTGTTGGGGAGGGGGGCAATAGGCTGACTGTATAAACCGCTTAGAGAGGCCTGTAAGGCACTGTGACACGGCATATAAGTTTAAGTGCTATTGCTCTTGTTTGGGGCCAATGCTAAATGAAGCATATTGTAAAGATGGCTTAATCAGATCTGCACTTGACCAGAAGTTGTTGATCATTTGATAGTCTCCATGAGACCTGCTGGCGAGTGTAGCTTTATTATTTCCAAACCCAGGTATTGGTGGGACAACTGCCTACTGTTTTCGCTGTCTATACGGATAATTGCCAGTAAATTAGCACACCAGAATTATGGCTGCCAATAAAGCATAAAAATGCATGCAATGCAAACTCAGCATGGTAAAGATAATCGTTCACAGAAGCCACCAGCACTGTTTTGATCAGACTCGGAGAGATTTAAGTCAGCAAGAATTAGCCCCGGAGTTTATCAATTTACAGTTCCCCAGTGCTTTACTCTCTGGCATGCTAAGACCATTTCCTTAAGGAGGCCAGAAAAAAATAACTAGGGGAGGAAGTAAAGGAGTGTGTGCCTGGAGGCAATGTTGTTAAAAATAAAACTGCATAAAACGTCCCAGTGTTCTTGGCATTGCTTTCAAGAAATGTGCACTTCGCCTAAATTTGAGGTTGTTTGCTTGGGATGCTTTCCGGCCAATAACTTCTTTGCGATGTAGGTGGGGAAGTGGCACTTCTCTGAATGTTTAATTTGCAAACTGACATCCTCCCTTGCAGGTATCAATGAATTCATCCCTGATTCAGGAGCAAAATGCCGTGACTCCTTGGCAAAATTTCTGTGATGGTGGGCTGAGCAAAATTGGATATCTAAAACCATCTTTCCTCCCTCTGAAGCCCCCCTCCATAGATTGTGCCCTGAATTTTATGAATGGTAATTCTGCTCTTTTCCCCCCCACAACTAAAATCCTCCTCTCCCCAATCTTACAAAGAAGATGGAGGACAGCAGTTTTAATAATAATAATAACAACATGAATACAAGGCTGAAAAAAGTTGCCCTTCTCGGCTCATTGGGAAAATGTCTACAGGAAAATAATCCCCAAAGGCTGCACCCATTATTTTGGGGAAACCACATTATTTTGTCTTTACCCTTTTGGGCAGAAAAGATATTAGCGTAATTTAAGCCACTCATTTGCTCACTTCCATTCCTGAAACACCAGGATTGCTAATTCTTGGAGTAATTGATGCTATGTCATAAACCCTTGATACAAATCAGGCCAACAAATAGGCTTTCCCAACCAGCATTAAGGAATTGGATTCCTTTCAGTTGCAGAGATAAAAAAAAACCCTTTACAGTAAAGCCATTAAGATTCTTCTATCACATTCTTGGCTCCTCAGTAGATTTCTGGGTTGGGTGCAAGCTGTGTGTGACGCATCCCAGGATTTGCAAGGACGCCATTTCAACAGGTATTAGATTAATCACTGCTCATTGGTGGACAAGCTTGGTTGGAAACCTTTCTCGTGAAAGGCTGGATGAGTTGTTCAGAAACCTGTAGAGAGGAAAAGTTACTGAACGTGTTTTGACAAGCTCCCACTTGTAAAACCCACAGCATCAGTGTAGCTTCTATTGTATGCAGTCCTTGCGGAAGGAGTCAAAAGGCTGATGTATCAGAAAGAACAAATAGGTGAAACCCCAAGTCCTTCCATGAGAGACTAAGGAGTTGGTCTTGTTTGGCGGGTAAGTATGATAGAACTCTAAATATTTAAAAGGCTGCCCCACAAACGGATGTCAAGGATTGCTCCTTCTTTTCTAGGGTGCAGGACATGGAATAAGAAACGACGTTGTAGGGAAACAGATTCTGATCAAATATAGGGGGGGAAAACCAACGTCCTAAAGTAAGTTGGCCTGGCGATAATATCCCAGAGAGGTGATGGACTCCTCTATTTTGGGTAAGTTCAGGCAAAGTTCAGCCACTTTGCACAGCTTCATCCATTGCATCAAATATGGTCTTTCCTGGATCAGGAGTCTTTCAATCAGCCACTCATTTCCTAGTCACTTTATGGCTTGCCTATTAGCACTTAGCGCTTAGACTTATATGCTACTTCACAATGCTTTACAGCCCTCTCTAAGCGGTTTACAGAGTCAGCGTGTTGCCACCCAACAATCTGGGTCCTCGTTTTACCGACCTGGGAAGGATGGAAAGCAGAGTCAACCTTGAGCCGGTCAGGATCGAACTGCTGGCAGTGGGCAGAGTCAGCCTTCAATGCTGCATTCTAACCACTGTGTACCATAGATGGATGGATGGATGGATGGATGGATGGATGGAAGGAAGGAAGGAAGGAAGGAAGGAAGGAAGGAAGGAAGGAAGGAAGGAAGGAAGGAAGGAGAAAAGGAAGAACAATACCACTAGCAATAGCACTTAGACTTATATAATGCTTCACAGTGCTTTACAGCCCTCTCTAAGTAGTTTACAGAGTCAGCCTATTCCCCCCCAACAATCTGGGTCCTCATGTTACAGATCTCGGAAGCATGGAAGGCTGAGTCAACCTTGATCCGGTCAGGATCGAACTCTTGGCAGTGGGCAGAGTCTACATTCAATGCTGCATTCTAACCACTGCATACCATGGATGGATGGATGGATGGATGGATGGATGGATGGATGGATGGATAGAAGGAAGGAAGGAAGGAAGGAAAGAGAAAAGGAAGAACAATAGCACTAGTAATAGCACTTAGATTATATACCGCTTCACAATGCTTTACAGCTGTCTCTAAGCGGTTTACAGAGTCAGCCTGTTGCCCCCAACAATCTGGGTCCTCATTTTATCCACCTTGGAAGGATGGAAGGCTGAGTCAACCTTGAGCCGGTCAGGATCGAACTCCTGGCAGTTGGCAGAATTAGCCTGCAATACTGCATTCTAACCACTGCGTCACCAGGGCTCTTATTGCAATTTATTCTGCAAATGTATTCTTAAGGCCATCGGAAGCTTCAAGTTATCCAGAATGCTGAAGCAAAGCAAGGTGATTTGCAGATTTCTGTGTAGCTGATGCTCCATTTATTGAACAAAGGACAATAATTCAGAATGCAGCTGCTTCTTCTTAGATGTCTGGAGGGTGCAGGTTTGTCAGACTTTACTTTGAAATTTCCCTTTTGACAAAATCCTGACAATTAGTAGGGAGTTTGTAAGAGAGGTGAGATAATTGTTTTCTTTTTCCTCCCCTTTGCCCCAAAAATATTTCTTTCCTCTGTGAAGTGTAATTCTATTTTCAACCTGACAGGCAAAGATGAATTGATCAGTGAATCATTAGTGATTGCTGTGTTGCCAGCAATCTTAATAGGCGCACATTCATTTTGTGCAAATCTAAGACAGTCCAAACAAGAAACATATATACCTTGGACTTTTAAAAGGCTAATAACTCAGAGCCAAAATCAATCAAAGAACGACTTTGCTTGATTGGGTTGAAATAGGAGTGGGGGAAGAGTCAGGAAAAGGAAACACTAACAGAGTGTTCTTGACATGATTTTTAACAAAAGAGTCCTGGAAAATGGAACCTCATTGTTGGGAAATATTGGGAGATGAAATGGCATCATTGATGAAAAGAGAAGGGGCTGCCACAAAGACAAAGGGGGTCAAATTATTCTCCAAGGCATCCGAAGGCAGGACAAGAAACAATGGATGGAAACTAATCAAGGAGAGAAGCAACCTGGAATTAAGAAGAAACTTCCTAACAGTGAGGACAATTAACCAGTGGAACCGCTTGCCTTCAGACATTGTGGGTGCTTCATCACTCGAGGTTTTTAAGAAGAGACTGGACAGCCACTTGTCTGAAATGGGATAGGGTCTCCTGCTTGAGTGGGGGGTTGGAATAGAAGATCTCCAAGGTCCCTTCCAACTCTGTCATTCTGTCCTTCCTTCCTTCCTTCCTTCCTTCCTTCCTTCCTTCCTTCCTTCCTTCCTTCCTTCCTTCCTTCCTTAGCTTTTAAGAAGAGACAGCCACTTGTCTGAAATGACATAGGGTCCCCTGCTTGAGCGGGGAATTGGACTAGAAGACCTCCAAGGTCCCTTCCAGCTCTATTCTGGTTAAGGCAGAAAGTAAACAAGCATAGAATACACTGCAGTGTTGAGTTTCCACACAAGGATCGCACAAAACTCAGACGATCTGAACTTTGTCTTCTAAAAATGAGACATATAGACACACTCCATACTATCTCTAATCATCATCATCATCATCATCATCATCATCATCATCATCATCATCATCATCATCCTGTGATCATAACAGTTATGGCCAAGTGGACTCACTGAAATGGGAGGCATCCATTCACTTTATATAATTCTTCAAGATAAGATGCCCACGGCGACTTCTGGCATCTTCTAGCATCCTCCAAAATTGTGAGGTCAAAATAGCAGTGAGGAGAGAATGTTGGTCACCTCACCACCTGGGTGATGACAAAAGAATTAGTGCAGATTCTTTTCTTAGAGTGCCTCACTCCGTTTTATTTCACTCTTGAGGCTTTGAGAATCTCCCGGTCAGCAACTTGCAGAAACATCTGAGCACACAAACACACAATGCGTGGCCAGAAGCTCTTAATGGACGTGCAAGCCAGGGTTGCCAAGTCAGGGAAACAAATTATGGCTGGCTTGAAGAGCCTGTGAAAAACTTGGCTGCTGAACGCGTTACAGCATTATAGATTTCATTTTAATTTTTGGTGTCATGGCCCTCCATACATGCTATGCTCAAGTTCAATAATACGAGAGTTAAAGAAAGAACAAACCTATATTCATTCCAGGCAGAATGAAGATGCTTTTGGTTAGTAAAATAAAAAAAAAAAGTGGACTTGGGGGATGGAAGTTTAGCCTGTTTGGAATGAGGCTGTTCTACCCCCCCCTCCCTAAAAGTGCAGGTGTGCAGACAGGCGGCCCTTCTTGATTCTTACTTGATTCATAGATAGCAAGGAGCACCTTTGCAACATTGGATCTAATCTCTTCGTGAGCTGGTTAATATTTGTTGGGTGGTATCCACACTGCGCTTACATTTGTCTTGACTACTGCAACATCTCACCTGTCTGAGACGGTATAGGTTCTCCTGCTTGAGCAGGGGGCTGGACTAGAAGACTTCCAAGGTCCCTTCCAGCTCTATTCTGGTTCTATTCTATTCTATTCTATTCTATTCTATTCTATTCTATTCTATTCTATTCTATTCTATTCTATTCTATTCTATTCTATTCTATTCTATTCTATTCTATTCTTATTCCATATTCCATATTCCATATTCTATTCTATTCTATTCTATTCTATTCTATTCTATTCTATTCTATTCTATTCTATTCTATTCTATTCTATTCTTATTCCATATTCTATTCTATTCTATTCTATTCTATTCTATTCTATTCTATTCTATTCTATTCTATTCTATTCTATTCTATTCTATTCTATTCTATTCTATTCTTATTCCATATTCTATTCTATTCTATTCTATTCTATTCTATTCTATTCTTATTCCATATTCTATTCTATTCTATTCTTATTCCATATTCTATTCTATTCTATTCTATTCTATTCTATTCTATTCTATTCTATTCTATTCTATTCTATTCTATTCTATTCTATTCTATTCTATTCTATTCTATTCTAATTCTAATTCTATTCTATTCTATTCTATTCTATTCTATTCTATTCTATTCTATTCTATTCTATTCTATTCTCATTGTGGTGGCGCAATGGTTAGAATGCAGTATTGCAGGCTAATTCAGCTCACTGCCAGGAGTTCGATCCTGAAGGTTGACTCCGCCTTCCATCCTTCCAAGGTCAGTAAAATGAGGACCCAGATTGTTGGGGGTAATATGCTGACTCTGTAAACTGCTTGGAGAAGGATGTAAAGCACTATGAAGCAGTATATAAATCTAAGTGCTGTTGTTATCCTTCCTTCCTTCCTTCCTTCCTTCCTTCCTTCCTTCCTTCCTTCCTTCCTTCCTTCCTTCCTTCACAGTAGTTAGAATGCAGTATTTCAGGCTAGTTCTGCCCACTGCCAGCAGTTTGATCCTGACCGGCTCAAGGTTGACTCAGCCTTCCATCCTTCCAAGGTCAGTAAAATGAGGACCCAGATTGTTGGGGGGGGGCAATCGGCTGACTGTGTAAACCGTTTAGAGAGGGCTGTAAAGCATTGTGAAGTAGTATTTAAGTCCAAGTGCTATTGCTATGTTACGTGTGCTCGCTCTTGAAGATTATCGAGAAATTGGAGTTAGTGAAAAATGTGGCTGCCAGTATCTTACAACTCTTTCCCGTCCAAGTCAGGTCCAGTGAGGAAGAATTCTCATTGATGTCAGTGCAGGGGACGTTCTGTGGATTTTATTATTATTATTTTTTGTCATATTACCCATCTCCCTCATAGAGTGACTACGAGTGGTGTTCACGGGGACTTCAGATCTGCAAGACGGTTCTTTCACTGTGATGCCATCTTGCTGATTTTATCTCCTCACCCTTCCAGCATTTACTAGCAGGTTACTTCCTCATAAATTGTGTGTACAATCATTTGGGAGTGGAATGGCGCAACCTGCCGCTGGCAACTCACCAATTCAACAATTCAGTTTAATTCTTTAAAATAATGAAAGGATTATTTTAATTTTTGTCAATCATATTTCATTTTGTTTCTCCGTTGGCCTCCTTTCTTTAATGATTCTGTTCCACCATTTCTTGGAAATTAGTGTAACTCTTGTCCCAGCTGGAAGACGGGGGGGGGGGGGGGGGGGCGCACACCAACCTGTGCTTGAAGTGACCAATAGGAAAACGCTTTGCCTGAATCTGATTGGCTACACTGGGAGCAACAATGAGAGGCAGTTAAGGGAGGGAAGAGTGGACCTTAGGGATTTGGGCGTGCGATTTTCAGTTCTGGCTTTGCACTACTGCAATACACTTGATCTCTAATACAGGGGTCCCCAACCTCTGGGCTGCAGCCCATTAGTGGGCTGTGAAATGCCAGGTGAGGATGTGCACACACGCATCCCCACTTGCACGAGCAGCGGGCGAGCGCATGCACACATGCTCCGTTTGCGTCAGCAGTGGGCACACATTGCACACCGCTCATGCAAATGGAACTGCACGCACACATTTTCCAGCTGTTCGCCTAGAACAGGGGTAGGCAACCTTGGCTCTTTTATGACTCGTGGACTTCAACTGCCAGAATTCCTGAGCCAGCATGGCTCAGCTTGGAAACCTCTCCCTTTCCCCTCAGCATGGCTGGCTCAGGAATTCTGGGAGTTGAAGTCCACGAGTCATAAAAGAGCCAAGGTTGCCTACCATCCCCTCTCCTTCCCCCTCCGCTGGTCCCCAAGGCTTAAAAGGTTGGGGAACTCTGCTCTAATAAACTACATCTTTCTCAACAAATGGGATGAAGGATCATTTCTGTTTAGAGGTTTAACTTGTGGCAGCTTTGACAGCACCTTTGCATCACCAGCAACGAGGAGGCCACCTGTCCACGAGGCAGAGAATAAGCTTTTAGTGGCTTAGCTGGCCATTCCCTTGGCTGGCATTGATTTTCTCTGATGCTGCAGTGGTAAACTTTGCTAAGAAGTAGACAAACAAATTCGGAAAGGTTGTTTTGTTTTGTTTGTCTTTCCAAGCTTAAGAACATCACTGCTGGTACTTTCAACCCCAGACTCCTAAAATCCCCTTTGGTATATAAAAGTATTAATTCCTCTGGTTTGTGTCAGGAGATGGACCTCAGCTGAAAATGAACAGAAACTGCCCTATTTCTTTTCCGTGACCCATCAAGATTACATAGGTAAACAAAAGGAAAAGGAAATTTTTTCAACTGCGCTCACAGACTCCTTCTTCATTTCGTGAGGATTAAAGTCAAGGATCTCATATCTCCTTCATCTGCTACAAAATTAATTCAAAACCAGTAGGTTTTGCACATAGAATACCATTGCACATAGAACACCAAACGTCCACAGGTTGCATGCTTAAGTTAGCAATATGAGGCTATTTCCCTATTTCCCTAACAGGAGGATGGTCATATTAGCGTTCCTACGCCCAGGAGGCTTTGCAGCGCTTCCTTTCTTGATGAGATTGTGCACAATTGCAGAAGTGGGCAAAAGAAGAAATAGGGATGACATGATAGCCGTGTCCCAGTATCTGAGGGGCTGCCACAAGGCAGAGGGGGTCAGGTTGTTCACCAGAGCACCAGAGGGAAGGACGAGAAACAATGGTTGGAAACTGATCAAGGAAAAAAGCAAACAGTGGAACAGCTTGCCTCCAGAAATCATGGGCGCTCCATCACTGGAGGTTTTTAAGAAGAGACTGGACAATCACCTGTCTGGGATGGTGTAGGTCCTCCTGCTTGAGTAGGGGGCTGGACTAGAAGACCTCCAAGGTCCCTTCCAATTCTATTCTATTCTATTCTATTCTATTCTATTCTATTCTATTCTATTCTATTCTATTCTATTCTATTCTATTCTATTCTATTCTATTCAACTGTTTTTGGTTCCGGACAGTGTCCTTTTGTGCCCTGCATGGCATAGGGTGGAGCGATGGCCTTTAGAATCACTATTTTTTTTTGTCATTTACCTGTTTAATTTCTCCACAGAGCCATCCTATATAGGTCTTCTCTGAAACAGGTCATACTAAGGTCAGGGGATCTTATTTCCAAGGAACAGAGGGAAGTCCATTGTTGCAATTTTAGGTACCATATGCCCTGACCTAATGCCCTTCTGGTGCCAGTCATTCGGTTGGCAGCCTGAAGAGTTGTATGGAAAGTACAAGCCAGAGAAAGTGACTTCAGGAAATAACCTAACTCCCACCTTAAGAATAGTACTGTACAAGGTGGACACAGGTGTCCTAGGAAGGGGAAATGGGGAGGGGGGACATGACCAAATCAGAGTTGTTTCTACTGCTATTTATTAGAACAGCTATAGCAGGGGTAGGCAACCTTGGCTCTTTTATGACTTGTGGACTTCAACTCCCAGAATTCCTGAGCCCGCATGGCTCAGCTTGGAAACCTCTCTCTTTCCCCTCAGCAGGGCTGGCTCAGGAATTCTGGGAGTTGAAGTCCACGAGTTATAAAAGAGCCAAGGTGGCCTACCCCTGAGCTATAGCAACCGAGTCTGAATGTGCTTTCCCGTTCCTTCACTTTATCTTTGTGTGAAAAAGGGAAGGGCCTACTTGACACATTTACTCAAGAGTGTTCTCAGAATAAGCCTCAACTGAGTCACCATTGCCTTGGAAACAGCTCTTCCCGCTGTCCCCCAAGGCCATTCCCTACTCCCTCCACACCACATATAGATTTCGCATGAGGACAATTCTGGGATTCTCATTTTTTTAAGCCATTTAACAGCTGGAAGTGATTGACACAACTGAACGCCTTTCTATAACTAATGAAATGCATCCTGACTTCTTTCTGGCGTCCTTTGACTTTCTCAATCATATTTACAAAATAACAGAATAATAGAGATGGGAGGAAAGCTATGGCAAATCTAGACAGCATACTAAAAAGCAGAGACATCACCCTGCCAACAAAAGTGCGTATAGTCAAGGCCATGCTTTTCCCAGTTGCAATGTATGGCTGTGAAAGTTGGAGCATAAGAAAGGCTGAGCGCCAAAGAATTGAGGCCTTTGAACTACGGTGCTGGAGAAGACTCCTGCGAGTCCCCTGGACTGCAAGGCGATCAAACCGGTCAGTCCTGGAGGAGATCAACCCCGACTGCTCTTTAGAAGGCCAGATCCTGAAGTTGAAACTCAAGTACTTTGGCCACCTAATGAGAAGGAAGGACTCACTGGAGAAGAGCCTAATGCTGGGAAAGATGGAGGGCAATAGAAGAAGGGGACGACAGAGAATGAGGTGGCTGGATGGAGTCACTGAAGCAGTAGGAGTGAGCTTAAATGAACTCCAGAAGATGGTAGAGGACAGGAAGACCTGGAGGAACGTTGTCCATGGGGTCGCGGTGGGTCGGACACGACTTCGCAACTAACAACAACAACAACAGAGATGGGAGGGATGAAGAATTTTCTACTCCAACCCCTTAGTAAAATAGGAGATCCTATATCCTTCTGGACAAATGGTTGGCCAATCCCTTCTTGAAAACCTCCAGTGACAGAACACTCACAACCTCTGGGGGAAGACATTCCATTGATTATTTGTGCTCATTATCAGGAAATCTTTCCTTAATTCTAGTTTGGATCTCTCTTTAATGATCTTCCACCCGTCACTTCTGGTCCTGCCCTCAGGTGCGTTGGAGAATAGCCTGACCCCCTTTTCTCTATGACAGCACACCTCAAGTATTAGAAGACTGCTATCATGTCACCCCTAGTCCTAGTTCCCATAACTGTTCATCGTACTGTTTAGTCTGCAAATCCTTTATCATCTGGACAGCCACTTGTCTGAAATGGGATAGGGTCTCCTGCTTGAGCAGGGGGCTGGGCTAGAAGACCTCCAAGGTCCCTTCCAGCTCTATTCTGATTGATCGATTGAAATGTGAACATGAGGCAACAGTATAATATAGTTGCCCAAAAAAAGAGAAAGCAATTGAAATCCTAGCTTTATAAATAGAAGGATTAAGTTCAACATCAAGAGATCACATTATTCCCCATAGTCTATACTGGCCGCCTACGGTAAATTGTTAATCCATTTCTGGCACCACATTTTAGGAAGAATATTGACCAGCTGCAGCATATCCAGAGGAGGCCAAGTAAGACGATAAGACACTTGAATGGAAAAATATTCTATTCTATTCTATTCTATTCTATTCTATTCTATTCTATTCTATTCTATTCTATTCTATTCTATTCTATTCTATTCTATTCTATTCTATTCTATTCTATTCTATTCTATTCTATTCCATTCTACTCTACTCTACTCTACCCTACCCTACTCTACTCTACTCTCTACTCTATTCTATTCTACAATCTTTCCTATTCCATTCCATATTTTCTATTCTATTCTATTCTATTCTACTCTACTCTACTCTATTCTACAATCTTTCCTATTCCATTCCATATTTTCTATTCTATTCTATTCTATTCTATTCTATTCTATTCTATTCTATTCTATTCTATTCTATTCTATTCTATTCTATTCCATTCCATTCCATTCCATTCCATTCCATTCCATTCCATTCCATTCCATTATTCTATTCTATTCCATTCCATTCCATTATTCTATTCTATTCTATTCTATTCTATTCTATTCTATTCTATTCTATTCTATTCTATTCTATTCTATTCTATTCTATTCTATTCTATTCTATTCCATTCCATTCCATTCCATTCCATTCCATTCCATTCCATTCCATTCCATTCGTGGCTCTTCTCTGCATTCTTTCTAGGGTCTCAGAATCTTTTTTGTATCGTGGTGATCAGAACTGGACACAGTATTCCAAGCATGGTCTCACCAGTACAACAAAAAGCAGCACTATCACTTCATGTGATACTATGCTTCTGTTGATGAAGATTATTGGACAAGATCCAGACATCACTCCCCTGAATCCGTATCTTCACATAAAGTCTTTGCTTATCTTCTGTCTCCTCTACCTTTTCTTTACATTTGCAGGAGATAAAGTCTCCTTCAGGTCCAGCTCAATTTCCTAGGATTACAAGCGCTCAACAATGGAAATTTCCTGGCAATGTTACAAACATTGTTCTCCTGTGACTTCTGGATTTTCTTTTTCACTTCTCAGTCTGTCCTACAGTGCTGAACTTTCCTGTTGGCTTGCTATCCAAATGCTAGCAAGTTGGCTTGTCCGTGCTTCCAAAATTATTTGAAAGAGGTCCCCTGAAACATGCTCTGGATCATATCATGGTCTGCATGTTCCAGAGCACCTTCTGGAAACGGCTACATCTTGTTTCAGCTTCTGTTACAAACTTGCATTAAAGACATTGTGGTTTTAATGAACGGCATTACAGAGACGGCTGTTTTAAGGAGTTGGATTAAAGACACAATGCCTTTCTTGAATCGACTCATTAAAGCAGCCATGTCTTTCCAGACTGCTTTAAAGAGATGCTGCCCTGCAGTCCTATGCATTCCGAAGCACCAGGTTTGCATTTCTGCAAAAGAGTCTTAATACTCAAAATAGAATCAAGATCACGTGAAGTATTAATACCACTTTACAATGCCTTGGTAAGGCCACACTTGGAATACTGCATCCAGTTTTGGTCACCACGATGTAAAAAAGATGTTGAGACTCTAGAAAGAGTGCAGAGAAGGGCAACAAAGATGATTAGGGGACTGGAGGCTAAAGCATATCAGGAACGTTTGCTGGAATTGGGTATGTCTAGTTTAATGAAAAGAAGGACTAGGGTGACATGATAGCAGTATTCCAATATCTCAGGGGTTGCCACAAAGAAGAGGAGTCAAGCTATTCTCCAAGTGCCTGAGGGCAGGACAAGAAGTAATGGATGGAAACTAGTCAGGAAAGAAGCAACCTGGAACTGAGGAGAAACTTCCTGACAGTTAGAACAATTAACCAGTGGAACAACCTGCCTCCAGAGCGGTGAATGCTCCAACACTGGAAGTTTTTAAGAAGAGACTGGACAGCCATTTGTCTGAAATGGTATAGGGTTTCCTGCCTGAGCAGGGGGTTGGACTCGATGACCTCCAAGGTCCCTTCCAACTTTATTATTATTATTATTATTATTATTATTAAATACAGAGTGGGGCTTCCAAGTCCAGCTGAGGGTGGTCAGGTGCTACATCTGTTTTTTCCATCTTCCAGAGGTTATGTTATAATTATTAAAATATGTATACTGCCTGACTCCCGGTTCCCAATCACTCTTGAAGGTCTTCTAGTCTTGTTACATATTACACTGTAAAAGAGATGCACCTTGGATCATTGAGAAAGCTAAAAACATACCAGACAAGAAGTTAGGATGTGCTTCATTGATCATAGGAGGATCTGTCATGGATCAATCAAGTAAAAAAAAAACTGTGGAACAGTTTTAGACAAATGGGAATCGTGAACATCTCACCGTCCTCATGTAAAATCTATACACAGTACAAGTCAGGTAGCCACAGCACCAAAAAAAGAACAAGGCTCCAGGTTGACAAAGGAGTGAAACAACCATCCCTTTACTTATTTATCCTGCGTACTGAATATATATTAAGGCGAGTTGGAATGGAAGAAGATGAGTATTTTGGGGGCACTACTATGATATCTGAAAAGGCAAAGGATCTGCAATAAAAGTCAAAGCAGCATAGTGAAAAAAGGGACAAATTAAATATAAAGAAGACTCAACTAACGGCAACTACCGATATGTTCACTGAAGATATTGAAATCACCATGACACAAAGAAGACACCGAGATCCTAGGAAGAGTGCAGAGAAAAGCTACAAGGATGATAAGGGGTTGAACAATGAATGGAGGAAACTAGGTGTGTCTAGTATGTCTAGAAGCAACCTGGAATTAAGGAGAAACTTCCTAAACAGTGAGGACAATCAACCAGTGGAACAGCCTTGCCTCCAGAAATCGTGGGTGATTTCACTGGAGATTTTAAAGAAGAGACTAGACATTCACTGGTCTGAGATGGTATGTTCTCCTGCTTGAGCAGGGGGCTGGACTAGAAGACCTCCAAGGTCCCTTCCAGCTCTATTCTATTCTATTCTATTCTATTCTATTCTATTCTATTCTATTCTATTCTATTCTGTTCTGTTCTGTTCTGTTCTGTTCTGTTCTATCCTATCCTGTTCTTTCTCTTCTCTTCTACAATGTCTATTCTATTCTATTCTATTCTATTCTATTCTATTCTATTCTATTCTATTCTATTCTATTTTCTATTCTATTCTATTCTTTCTCTTCTCTTCTACAATCTGTCTATTCTATTCTATTCTATTCTATTCTATTCTATTCTATTCTATTCTATTCTATTCTATTCTATTCTATTCTATTCTATTCTATTCTATTCTATTCCATTCCATTCCATTGTAACAAAGAGAAGGACTAGGGGTGATATGATAGCAGTCTAGGGGCTATCAAAGAGAAAAGGGGGTTGACCTATTCCCCAATAGGTCAACCTATTATCCTGCCCCCAATGAGGGCAGGATAAGAATCAGTAAGTGTTTTGGGGATCCTTAAAGAGAGCTCCAGCCTAAAACTTTCCTGACAATAAGAACAATTAGTGAGTGGAACGGATGGCTTCCCAGAGTTGTGGGTGCTCCATCACTGAAGGCTTTCAAGAAGAGACTAGACAGCCATTTGTTCCAAATGGTATAGGGTCTCGTGCTCCAGCAGGGGGTTGGACTAGAAGACCTCCAAGGTCCCTTCCATCTCTATATTCTATGTTCTAAGCGGTAGAGAGCTTCTGTTTTTTTAGGATCCACCGAACAGCAGTAATGGAACAAGCCATTAGCTAAACTTGGAAAACGTATTTAGATGCCATGATATTTCTATACCTATGAAGAACACAATAGTGCAAACAATTGTATTTCCTGGGCACTCTGTAGAAGTAAGTTTGTACTCTGAAAAAAAAAGCAGAAAAAAAAGAGTATTGGTGGTTTTGAATGTTAGTGCGGGAGAAAACTCCGGAGAGTACCATAGGCAGCCAAGAAAATAAATGAACGGATCATCAAACAAATCGGCCCAGCGTTTTTACTTGAGGCATAAATGATCAACTTCAAATTATCATACTTCATGAACATTATAAGAAAGCCTAAGTCTCTAGAGAATCCGTTAATGCTGGGAAAGGTGGAAAGGAAAGCAAAGAGTACGACTACTAATAGCAGGGTGGATAGACTTGATGGCACATAATCAATCAGTCAGTTAATTAGTAGTAGCTACCAGTGAGCAATCTGATTTTATTTCGTATATTATTGAATTATTTTTTTTCTGTCCCTGGATCTATTCCACATTTTTCTCCAGCACCACAGTTCAAAGGCATCAGTTTTTCTTTCTGATAGATACCCAGCTTTCACAGCTGCTACAACTGGGAGAAACACGGTTCAACAACGTGGACTTTTGGTGTCAGTGTGATGCTTCCGTGCTTTTAATAATTTTTCTAAATCTGTTATAGTCTTTCTCCCTAATGGCAGGTGTCTCTTTAGTTCATAGCTGAAAGCATCATCCCTGTGAATTTGTGAACCTATGAAGATGATGTCTCATTATTCCAACTTCTCCAAATTATTTGCTTCGAATTGGCATTGCCTGCTGACATAATTTTGAGTGGTGGTACTGAGGCTGGTGTCCCACATTAGAATGGTGTTTGTGCTCTCTTTTTTTCCTTTTCAACTTGAGAGTCATTAGATCATAGAATAATAGGGTTGGAAGGGACCTTGGAGGTCATCTAGTCCAACCCCCTGCTCCAGCAGGAGAGTCTATACTATTTCAGACAAATGACTGTCCAATCTCTTCTTGAAAACCTCCAGTGATGGAGCACCCACAACTTCTGGAGGCAAGCCGTTCCACTGGTTAATTGTTCTGACTGTTAAGAAATTTCTCCTTAGTTCTAGGTAGGATCTCTCCTTGTTTAACAGAATAACACAATTGGAAGGGACCTTGTGGAGATCTTCTAGTCCAACTCCCCACTCAAACAGGAGACCCTATACCATTCCACACAAATGGCTGTCCAATCTCTTCTTGAAAACCTCCAGTGATGGAGCACCCACAACTTCTGGAGGCAAGTTGTTCCACTGGTTAATTGTTCTGACTGTTAGGAAATTTCTCCTTAGTTCTAGGTAGGATCTTTCTTTAATGAGTTTCCACCTGTTAACTTCTTGTCCTGCCCTCCGGTGCTTTGCAGAATAGGTTCCCTCTTTCTTCATTAAATTAATTAGATCTTCCTCACTTCCAGCCACCTAGGTGGAGCCAGGAAGATACATGAAACTGTTGAAATTTCTGTCAACAATTTTAATTCCAAAATTTCTCATCATAGATTCATCATAAAAAATCAAATAAAAAAAAAAACTTTGGGACATTATTTCCCCAATTTTGAACCTTTTAAGTGTTCTATTATCTGTTTTAACTGTTGCTTCCTGGTGTTCTAGACATTATTTTAATAGGCAGATTGGGTGGCCCGGTACACCCATGTTTTTAAAAATAGGCTTTCATAATTTATTGCAGTTCACATAGACAAGCAAGCAAGATTTTTAAAAATCCTCCCCTGCCTTTTCCATCATCCATTGTTGTTAGTTGCAAAGTCGTGTTCCGACCCATCGCGACCCCATGGACAACGTTCCTCCAGGCCTTCCTGTCCTCTACCATCTTCTGGAGTCCATTGAAGCTCACGCCTCCTGCTTCAGTGACTCCATCCAGCCACCTCATTCTCTGTCGTCCCCTTCTTCTATTGCCCTGTTAGCAATGTGACTTCAGGTGCCTTTGCCTCTTCTGAATCCATTTTGTGCATGGGGTAAGTCGTCATTCCACGTATTGCTAAAGTCTAAATTTCAGAATCTTGAGCAATAACACACAACAGAAGTGCACACGACATGGGGCGCTTGAGCATTATTTCACATTATCCCATTTTTTTCATTAGAATCTAAATTTATTTAGAGCTTGGGTGGCGCACTGGTTAGAATGCAGTATTGCAGGCTAATTCGGCTTACTGCCAGCAGTTCGATCCTGACCGGCTGAAGGTTGACTCAGCCTTTCATCCTTCCAAGGTGGGTAAAATGGGGACCCAGATAGTTGGGGCCAAGAGGCTGACTCTGTATATAAGTCTAAATGCTAGTGCTAGTGTTATCGCTCCTTCCTTCCTTCCTTCCTTCCTTCCTTCCTTCCTTCCTTCCTTCCTTCCTTCCTTCCTTCCTTCCTTCCTTCCTTCCTTCCTTCCAGTGAGCAGTGGTTAGAATGTAGTATTGCAGGCTAATTCTGCTTACTGCCAGCAGTTCGATCCTGACCGGCTGAAGGTTGACTCAGCCTTTCAACCTTCCAAGGTGGGTAAAATGAGGACCCAGATTGTTGGGGGCCATAGGCTGACTCTGTAAAATTGCTTAGAGGGGGCTGTAAAGCACTGTGGAGCGGTATATAAGTCAAAGTGCTATTGCTATTACTATTTTCCCCCCGTCCCTGGCCATTGCTTTGTTTTCCATATCTGTTAAGCAGCACTTTAACTGCATTACTGTGTGTGATTTTAAGCAGCTCTGCTGGCATTTCGTGAACATTTTGTTTAGCAATATTTCTTTTAGGACACATTAAACGTCACCTTCCAGAGTATCTGACTTTAGTTCAACGATGAAATCTTCACATGCGTCATTAATTCGGGATCTAAAAGGGATTTTTTGTCTTTTTATCTTGCCTATCTTTGAATGAACACTTCCCTGGTTTGCATAATTTTCTTGTCATTTGATAGTTTCCCTTAGTTTTTTTAATTGTATATTTAAATGTAACTCTTGATTCTTCTGTTATCCAGAGCTCAATTTTTCACTGTCTCTGTTGCCTTTTACTTTCCTTGAGTCATTTTCAATGTATCAGCAGATCAACAGTTCCTTTCCTTTGCTTTTTGCAGCTCAGATATATATTTTTTTGCTGTCTTTAATGTCAGAAACTTTAATCCAGAGTCCTTCCAGTATTTATTTACTGCATCTAATCTATTACATCTATTTTTAACCGCCTCCATGATCAGAGACTAAAACATATGAAAAACAGTTGCAGGAACTGGGTGTCAATATCCAGCTTGAGAAGCCAAATAAAACTCCAGGTTCATTCCATCTTCGAAAATCTTACTGTTTATTGAATACACTGCATGGGTATGTCGAAGCAAAACCAACTCTGAGGTTCTAACTCCAATTCGTAGACTTGAACAGTAATTTTCCCAGCCAAATCCCCAACGCCTTATGTAGTTGATATAAACAAGTTCACTTTGTTATGGGAGCCGTCTGCTTCAAATCCACACCTGGTCTGATGCACCAGAAGGCAAGACAAGAAACAATGGGAACTAATCAAAGAGAGAAGCAACCTGGAATTAAGGAGGAAGTTCCTAACAGTGAGGACAATCAACCAGTGGAACAACTTGCCTCCAGAAATTGTGGGCGCTCCATCACTGGAGGTTTTTAAGAAGAGACTGGACAGTCACTTGTCTGAGATGGTATAGGTTCTCCTACTTGAGCAGGGGCTGGACTAGAAGACCTCTAAGGTACCTTCCAGCTATATGATGATTGGTTGGTTGCTGGAACAAGTTTACTATAAACAATAGTTTAGCAGGATCTCTGTCTCCTGCGTCCTTTCCAAAGCCAACTATGTCTCATTATTCCAGATGCTATTTTATTCCAACTTTAGCGTTCTAGTCCTCCATTTTTAGTATATGACTTTTATTTGGTGTGTGAGGTATCCTCAATTCCTGCTTCCTTTGTATCTGCAGCTGAAGCACCAACTTGGAACACGTGTTCTGGTTGACTTATCTTGGATCTTCCCGTCGTTTTGGGTTGCAGCTGACACCAACCTTGACCCTTTGGGTTATAAAGATGGCTGTTCCTTCTTTCCTATGTTTTTTTTCTTGGTCCACAATAGATCTATGCCAAGGGTCTTCAAACTTGGCCCTTTGATGACTTGTGGACTTCAACTCCCAGAATTCCTCAGCCAGCGTGCTGAGGAAGTCCACAAGTAATAAAAGGGCCAAGTTTGAAGACCCCTGTCATAAATTCAATTCAGTTCGTGTAATTATGATGCGAAAGCAGCTGAAGTAGATGTACTGTATTTCCCCAGGACTGATGGGGTAATTATTATTCCAAAGAATAAACAGAGAAATGGTCTATATCACTTCAGATTGCGGATACAATCTCTTTTTTTAGAAGGACTCTGCACACGCACACACACACAGCTAGCATTTCTGGAACAAAGGTATTAAAATGTAGAAAACTATTTTTTTTATTTCCTCAGCAGTATAAAATGTCACAGTTCATTTGATTAGTCTGAAGGCAAAACCCAGCAGGGTCATATAGAAAAAACTGCCTTGTAAATTTTCCAGTTTGATGAACTGCAGTCTCAGATATCTTGGAGAGCAAACCTATTGGACTGCTAACTGCTAATGGGTTGGTCTCTTAATCCCTCCAACTCATTATGGCAGGGGTCTTCAAACTTGGCCCTTTGATGACTCGTGGACTTCAACTCCCAGAATTCCTCAGTCAGGCACGCTGGCTGAGGAATTCTGGGAGTTGAAGTCCACGAGTCATCAAAGGGCTAAGTTTGAAGACCCCCTGCATTATGGTATTGCTGCCTTTCATGGATTAATTTGTGTTTCCAGCATTGAAAAGACTGACTACAGGTAGCCCTCGGCTTACGACCTCAGCCGAGATCAAAATTTCTGTTCTTAAGTGAGACATCTGTGAAGTGAGTTTTGCCCCCATTTTACAACTTTTCTTGCCCCAGTTGTTAAATGAATCACAAGTAACGTGGTGGTTAAGTGACTTTGCTTGTCAGAAGGTTGCAAAAGGGGATGGCGTGATCCCGGGACGCTGCAACCCGTCATAAATATGAGTCCTCTGAATTCTGATCACGTGACCATGGGCACGCTGCCACGGCCGTGTGACAAATTGCCATAAGATAAATCTTTTCAATGCTGTTGTAACTTTGAAGGGCGACTAAATGAACAGTTGTAAGTCAAGGGCTACCTGTGCTTTCCCATGCGTACCTTCCACGGTGCCTCTGAAACAGAAATTGCTTTCAAAATTCCTTTCACAAGGTAAAATATTAAGAGAAATTTCTCTTGGAAGCAGCGTGGTGTCCTTAACCAAATGGCCCAGGGAGTTGTGTGAATATGAACCTGTCTCCAGCCCACAGGCAGATTTCCAAGGTGATGTGTGAACTGCAGCCATCTGCACGTTCCTCTGTTACCTGAGCCAACAGGTACAAAGCTACAGCCACCTTACCGGTGCACAGCAAAATTTTTAATAAAAAGTGGAAGACGTTTCTGCCTCAATGAGCTGAGAAATTGGGTTCCAAAATGAAAGTAATCCAGTCATTGAGACGTCTGCAAGCCCGTGACGTTCCCTTTCGGTAACTCGTTGTTTGAAATTCTCTCCAGCTGCTTGCAGTTTCCCTGGCTTAACACCCATCCAGGAGGGAATTTTTCCCTGGGGAATTTAGAAAAAGTGGACACTTGGGGAATGTGCGAGGTGCCGGGAAAGACAAAAAGGGACACCTCGTTGCAGTCAACTCACTTGCTGTGGGACAATTTAACAATTCAATTTAATTCCTTTAAAATAAATAAAAAAAATATTTTAATATCTGTCATTCGCATTTCATTCTGCCCCTCCTTTCGCATCCTTTCTTTGACGATTCTATTTCTTTGCTGTTAGTGTAACTCTTGTGTTAAATTTAAACGTACCGACAAAGAATTAAAGGGAGACTAGTGTAGCTATTTCGGTCCCTTTAATTCTTTGTCGGTACATTTAAATTTAACACACAAATAGTTGGTCACAGGAGCAACCAGCTGTGAAGGCTCCTAGATTGGGGCAAAAAGTGGAAGCCATGTGCTCCGTCCCATATTTGGGGTAACCAGGTTGCCCTGATAGACCGGTTTCACCGGAAAACACTTAGCGTAACTCTTTGTCCTGTGGCAAGTTGCCCATGGCGAATTGTAAGGAGAAAAAAGCAGCATCACCAGCTCCCAAATGCCACCAAAGATGAAAAGCATGTCTCAAGCACCATGGGAATGAGGTAGAAAAACAGAAAGCTTTCAGGAACGGCCCAAAACGGAAGAAGCTGCATTTGACAGGAGGGTGATTTCATTTCATAAAAAAGATGTTGAGACTAGAGTGCAGAGAAGAGCAACAAAGATGATTAGGGGACTGGAGGCTAAAACATATAAGGAACGGTTGCTGGAATTGGGTATGTCTAGTTCAGGGGTAGGCAACCTTGGCTCTTTTATGACTTGTGGACTTCAACTCCCAGAATTCCTGAGCCAGCCTGGCTCAGCTTGGAAACCTCTCCCTTTCCCCTCAGCATGGCTGGCTCAGGAATTCTGGGAGCTGAAGTCCACGAGTCATAAAAGAGCCAAGGTTGCCTACCCCTGGTCTAGTTTAATGAAAAGAAAGACCAGGGAGGACATGATAGCAGCCTTCCAATATCTGAGGGGCTGCCCCAAAGAAGAGGGAGTCAAGCTATTCTCCAAAGGGCCTGAAGGCAGGACGAGAAGCAACGGATGGAAACCAACCAAAGAGAGAAGCAACCTAGAACTAAAGAGAAATATTGTGACAGAACAATTAGCCAGATCACTTATCTATTTATTTAGATAAGTGAGGAAAATTAATCAGTGGAACAACCTATCTCCAGAAGCGGTGAATGCTCCAACACTGGAAATTTTTAAGAAGAGACTGGACAGCCATTTGTCTGAAATGGTATATGGGTTTCCTATAGGGGTGGACTAGAAGACCTCCAAGGTTCCTTCCAACATTATTATTATTATTATTATTATTATTATTATTATTATTATTATTATTATTATTATTATCTTTTATTCATTAAACATGAACCTCAGTCAACTGAACCTTCAAATTGGCTGGCGCTGATGGTTGACACGGGTTGCTACCAGCATCCTAGGTGTCAACCAGGTACCTCCTTAAAATATAAGATGTTCCGAGTAGCGCAGTTTTTTGTAACATTGCTGGAGTTGTTGCAGGAAGCTGCAGTTTCTTGATGTATTTTGCAAAGTTTTTGGACATAGTTCCCAGTGCCCCGATGACAATGGGTACCACTGTTACACGTTTCATCCATAATCGCGCAGTTTCGATGGCCAGGTCGCGATATTTCGTAATTTTTCCCAGTTCTTTTCCTTCGACTCTGGCATCTCCTGGTACAGTGATATCAATCAGAACGCTTCGGTTCTCTACAACTGCGATATCCGGCGTGTTGTGTTCCAAATGGCGATCTGTCTGTATTCGAAAGTCCCACAAGATCTTCACCCTCTCATTCTCAACAACTTTTTCCACCCTGTGTTCCCACGACTTTTCGGACACAAGGCAAGTCGTATTTTTTACACAATGCCCAATGGATTAATTTAGCAACTTGGTCATGTCTAGCTTTGTGATCAGTTTGCGCGATTTTGCTGCACTCACAGATTAGATGTGAAAGTCATTGCAAAGTCGGCAATTTGGATTGTCAGTGGATTTTTGTATCTTCGTATATTATTATTATTATTATTTGCAAGCTGGAGTAGGAAGGAAGAGTTTGGGCACACGGGAGCAAAGGACTTTGTGAGGCTGACACATTTAGTGAAGCGCTGACAACTGCTCCAGCTTTTTGGTGACAACCTGAGTTGTAAGGTAGTCTTTGACTTACAGCCATGATGGAGCCCCAAATTTATGCTGCTAAGTGAGACATTTGTGAAGTGAGGTTTTTTCTCCATTTTATGACCTTTCTTGCCACCGTTGTTAAGTGAATCCGTGACTGTTAAGTTAGTAACCCGTTTGTGAAGTGAATCCGGCTTCCCCCCCCTTGACTTTGCTTGCTAGAAGGTCCCCCGGGACACGGCAACCGTCATAAATGTGAGTCAGTTGCCAAGCATTTGAATTAGATCACATGAACATGGGGATGCTACAAAGGTCGTTAACGGTGAAAATCGGTAACAAGTCACTTTTTTCAGTGCCCTTGACATCGAACGGTCACTACATGAACTGTTGTAAGCCGAGGACTACCTGTATTTTCCACCAAACGTTGAAAGAAACTGTGCTAGGAATGATGACCGAAGCCAACCATGTTCATTGCTTCTCCTGTAAACTAGATTGTGTCATTATTCTTGTCATTATTATGATTTGCTTTGAACGGTTACTATATGAACTGTTGTAAGTTGAGCACTAGCTCTGCCTGGCTAGTTCCTGAAGAGCTGCGCTGTTTGCTTCATTCCTAGGTTGGGGGGGGGGTTGGAAGGGGTTGAGGAGGGTGGGCAAATTGGAAAGCACCATCTGCCTGGCGTTCAGGGAATTGCCGGTCTCTGGAGGATTAAATTTCACCTTTGAAGAATAGAATAGAATAGAATAGAATAGAATAGAATAGAGTAGAGTAGAGTAGAGTAGAGTAGAGTAGAGTAGAGTAGAGTAGAGTAGAGTAGAGTAGAGTAGAGTAGAATAGAATAGAATAGAACAGAAGTAGAGTAGAATAGAGCTGGAAGGGACCTTGGAGGTCTTCTAGTCCAGCCCCCGTTCAAGCAGGAGAACCTATACCATCTCAGACAGGTGATTGTCTAGCCTCTTTTTAAAATAGAGTAGAATGGAGTAGAGTAGAATAGAATAGAATAACAGAAAGAATAGAATAGAATAGAATAGAATAGAGAAAGGAATGGAATAGAATAGAATAGAATAGAATAGAATAGAATAGGAGCTGGAAGGGACCTTGGAGGTCTTCTAGTCCAGCCCCCTGCTCAAGCAGGAGAACCTCTGCCATCTCAGACAAGTGACTGTCTAGCCTCTTTTTAAAATAGAATAGAATAGAACAGAACAGCTCTATAGCTGGAAGGGACTTTGGAGGTCTTCTAGTCCAGCCCCCTGCTCAAGCAGAACAGGGAGGCTGTTGTCTTCAGAAGACTGTCAAAGAAACATGTTCAAATGTCCTAGAAATAAAAAAAATGAAGGCTAGACTAGACATTCCAAAACACACACACAGACACCCATATCTACACACAGAGACCACTTTAGTTCAGCTTTAATAGACCTGCAGGAGACCGTCTTCTGTTTTCCTATCTCGCTTTCAATTATTCGGGTTGTGGCTGACTCTTGGCTCCCTGCTCTCTGGCGTCTAAGCCGCCTTGGCCCAAACCCCAATTTCCATCCTTGCTTGCTATTCTGAGCGGTCCGAAATAATTCACGATGCCAGCAGACCCTTCAGGGAGGCGGGGGGGGAGGGCACTGCACCATTAACAGAGTGGCGCTCGTGGGAGGGAATCCTTTGCTGATGCCAACTGGGAATTGCATACAGCTCAGCCGCTGTTTTTCCTTCCAGCAGGTGACGCTTCTCAGGTGCCTTTGCAGGTGTTTCGAGACACAAACCAGCAAATCCAGGAAGAAAAGGCCAACCCCCAGAATAGGTGTGAGCCGTGTGTGTGTGCGTGTGTGCGTGTGAAGGTGATAACACCACAAGGGGGAGGGGAAAAAAAAGAAAGAAATATTTATTTCGTATTTTTTTTTTGTACTTGTACACAAGTAAAATAAAATGCATTATCTATATATATATATATCTATATTCATATTTATATATATACTGCAGTCTCCGGCGAATGAAAAGGGAGCATTCTTTAACAAATGCCTCCTCCTGCAAACCCAGTCAAGTGGAAACAAAAGGAGGTTAAACCTCAAAATTCAGAAATGTACATATTAAAAATGCCACTGACGTGATTCTCGGCAGATGGGGAAAAAATGTGCAATACCTGATTTAGGACTTCAAATTACAAGTAACGATTTTGGGGCGAGGGGAACATTACAAAGATGTGGGGGGGGGGTTTGTACCTCTTATTTTTCTACTCTTTTCTTTCTTTCTTTCTTTCTTTCTTTCTTTCTTTCTTTCTTTCTTTCTTTCTTTCTTTTCTTTCTTTCCTTCCTTCCTTTCTCTTTCTTCCTCTTTCTTCCTCTTTCTTTCTCTTTCTTTCTTTCTTTCTTTCTTTCTTTCTTTCTTTCTTTCTTTCTTTCTTTCTTTCTTTCTTTCTTTCTTCCTTCCTTCCTTCCTTCCTTCCTTCCTTCCTTTCCTTTCTCTTGTTTCCTTTCTCTTTGGGAAAAGGGCAATTCCAAGGACAAAGGCAAGATCAACCCATCAAAATCAAACATATAAAATTCCAGAAGGAAGAAATAAATTATTTACACCCCTTTGTTGTTGTTGTTGATTTGTGTGTGTGTGTCTGTGTGTTTGAGAGAGAGAGAGAGTTTATAAAGGCATCCAGTAAATGTTTAGCATCACAACATTTTCTCTGGCCATAGCTTCACCTTCTCCTTCACAACCTTTGGGGCTGAGGCTTTGCCTCCCCCCCCCACCTCCTGTTTTCCTCTCTGAAAGGAAAGGGCTTGACTTCAAGAGAAGCAAAACAGACTCCACACGACGGGGGGCAGCAGAAGGCTTGGGAGGACTGGGGGGCTGGGACTGGCACTGGGAGCCGGCTGTGCCATGCGGCACTGGGACCTGGACTTATTCCTTCTAGAACATCCCTGCCTCCTTTTGGTCGGCGGGGTGGAGGGCTCCACGGGACCCGGGAACTCGGGTTTCAAGTTGGTCAAGGGGGGGTCGACCGCACTGGGGTACGTTCCAAAGGGCGAATCGTTGATGTGCTTGTTGCTGCCATTTTTGGGCAGATCTGCCTCCTCCCCTTGGTGCTTAGTTTTGGCCATGTTTTCCTTATCCTTGAGTGGATTGTTAGGGGAAGCCTGGTTGCTGTGAGAAGAAGGCCCCACTTTGGCTTTGGCTTCATAAATGAAAGATTTATCCGTCTCCGGCTGGCAGCATTTCGCCACGTTGTCCTGGGGACTGAGAGTGGGGCCTGCTGTGGGCAGCTTGCCGGACCTGGTCTTGGTGCTGAAGACGCTGGTTCGGATCTGGTTGAAGGAGTCGAGGCAGCCTTCCAGCTCGTTGCTTGGCAGGCGTTTGAGGTCCCTCCCTGCCAGGTGAGCAGGTACGTGGCACTCCAGTTCCGAGGAAGAGCCTTTGAACTGCTTGAACCAATCCCAGAGGGAGCGGGCCTGGCAATCGCACACCCACTGGTTGCCGTTGAGCCGCAGGTACTGGAGAGACCCCAGGGGTGCCATCGTCTCTCCCGTCAGCACCGTCAAGTTGTTATTAAAAAGGTACAAGGTCATCACTTTCCCGAGGTCGTGGAAGGCCCGGCGGTGCACCACGCTCACCCGGTTCTGATGCAACAGCAGCCTATCCAGGCTCACCACGCCCCGGAACACGTTTTCCGACAAACTCTTGATTTTGTTCCCGTGCAAAAACAAATAGGTGAGGTTAGCCAGGTCCAGAAACGTGTCGTCCGGAAGCTCCTGCAGGTTGTTGTCCTGCAGGTAGAGATACTGCAAGGAGAAAAGACTCCGGAAAAGACCCGTGGACAACTCCAGGAGTCCGCAGCGATCAAGGTGCAAAGTGTGCAGGTGGACGAGGCCCTGGAAGGTGGAAGGGTCAATGGACTTCAGCTCCACGTTGTCACTGAGATCAAGCTCTTCCAATTTGTCAAGCCCAGAGAATGCCCCGGGTTCAATAAGACTAATGTTGTTGGAGTGGATCCAGAGAATGGACAAATTCCGGCAGA
The DNA here is from genome assembly GCA_023970755.1 of Azemiops feae. Taxonomy (NCBI): domain Eukaryota; kingdom Metazoa; phylum Chordata; class Lepidosauria; order Squamata; family Viperidae; genus Azemiops; species Azemiops feae. The sequence goes on along the minus strand of JALGBA010000734.1, from coordinate 487,648 downwards.
AAATAAAGCTGGTGGACTGGATCAGGCTGATTCGGTTGTTGTGTAGGAAAATCCGCTGCGTCTGGACTGGGATCTCAATGGGGATGGTGCCCAGCCCTTGCTGCTGGCAGCTGATGGTGATTTTTGGCTCACTGTAGCACACGCATGCTCCGGGACACAATTCCACTTCTGATGGGAAGTTCAAGCACAGCACCAAAATCAGCAGTTTGCTTCCTGGAGGAAAAAAAAAAGGTCCCAAAGGAAAGGGAGAGAAAGAGAAGGAAGAGGCAGATTAGATCATTCCTGTAGACCCACGTGTCATTTGTCATTCACCAACACACACGTTTGAAAGGTACCGCTAGAAAAAGGCAGAAATTGCACCCAGTCTAGACAAATAGGAATAAAATGGCTTCAAACTGACCAAAGAGAGAAGCAACCTGGAATTAAGGAGAAAGTTCCTGACAGTGAGGACAATTAAGCAGTGGAACAACTTGCCACGAGAAATCGTGGGTGCTCCATCACTGGAGGTTTTTAAGAAGAGACTGGACAGTCACCTATCTGAGATGGTATAGGTTCTCCTGCGTGAGCAGGGGGCTGGACTAGAAGACCTCCAAGGTCCCTTCCAGCTTCTATTCTATTCTATTCTATTCTATTCTATTCTATTCTATTCTATTCTATTCTATTCTATTCTATTCTATTCTATTCTATTCTATTCTATTCTAATTCTATTCTATTCCATTCCACTCCATTCCATGCCATATTTTCTATTCTATTCTATTCTATTCTATTCTATTCTATTCTATTCTATTCTATTCTATTCTATTCTATTCTATTCTATTCTATTCTATTCTATTCTATTCTATTCTATTCTAACATGAAACATTCAATTCCCTCAGTCAATATTAGCAACAGATTTTGAAAAGAGAGAAAAAAATATGACAGGTATATTGCTTACCCCAGGGGTCCCCAACCCCAGGTCTGAGGGCCGTGAGCTGTTTGCGCATCCCCACTTGTGTGAGAAGCAGGCGAGCTTGTGCACGCGCACTCCATTCGCGTGAGTGGCGGGTGGCATGCCCGCCGCTCACACAAATGGAGCTGAGTGTGTGCACTTGTCGGCCACTCATGGGGAACCATCCCCCCTCTCCCCCCCCAGTCCATAAAGCCAGAAAGGTTGGGGAACTTTACCCCATTGCTTGCCCTTGTGCAAGTTTAAGTCATAAATTGATTTTTATGAAAAATGACAGGATATTGTGACAGGGTAGGATGTCACAGAAATGTTTATTACAACTCAAGTATCTGGAGCACGTAGAATAGAATAGAATAGAATAGAATAGAATAGAATAGAATAGAATAGAATAGAATAGAATAGAATAGAGTAGAGTAGAGTAGAGTAGAATAGAATAGAATAGAATAGAATAAAGATGGAACAGAACAGAACAGAATAGAATTAGAGTAAAGTAACATAGAATAGAATAGAATAGAATAGAATAGAATAGAATAAAGATGGAACAGAACAGAATAGAATAGAATAGAATAAAGATGGAATGGAATGGAATAGAATAGAATAGAATAGGAGCTGGAAGGGATCTTTGAGGTCTTCTAGTCCAGCCCCCCCCCTGCTCAAGCAGGAGAACCTCTACTGTCTCAGACAAGTGACTGTCTAGCCTCTTTTTAAAAATCTCCACCCTACACCATTTCAGACAAATGGTTGTCCAGTCTCTTCTTAAAAACCTGGAGCACCCACAACTTCTGGAGGCAAGCTGTTCCACTGGTTAATTGTCCTCCCTGTCAGGAAGTTTCTCCTTAATTCCAGGTTGCTTCTCTCTTTGGTAAGTTTCCAACCATTGTTCCTCATCCTTCCCTCTGGTGCTTTGGAGAATAACGTGACCCCCCTCTGCCTTGTGGCAGCCCCTCAGATACTGGAACACTGCTGTCATGTCTCCCCTATTTCTTCTTTTCTTTAGACTAAGCCAAACCCAATGTCAAATATGCAGCCTGACTTCCTAACTCTGGACTCCAGCCATTAACCTCTTTGTCTTTCATCTTTTTTTCCCCTGTTTGGGAGGGACAGAGGGGGGAGTGGGAAAAAAAAAACGTTTTGCTGAAGATCCAGCAGGAAGAAGGATAATTGGTGGGGAGAAAAACCCATTCACATCTCCTAAGAAATCATTCAAAAACTTTTGCTTTTATTTTCATCTCCCTGGGGTTTTGTTTTCTCTTCTGCTTCTTCTTTCATCTTCTCGTTTGTTCTTGAAAACGCAAGCTGTGCTTTTTGCACAGCAGCTGAATGTCTTGGATTGCCACCCGGTCTGAGAAGGGGGCTTCCCCACCCTCCCCTTCGGGAATCGAGGCAGAAGGTCCGACACCCCCACCCCCCCACCCCCCCCCAAAAAAAATCTGGCCTGGCCTAGCTCTGCGTTATGGGCTGGATCGAACCAAATCTCCAGGCTTGGCAGTTGAGCTGCCTCTCTTGCCTTCCAGCGTCATACAAAATTAGCCTAGAACTGAGGAGAAACGTCCTGACAAGTTAGAACAATTAACCAGTGGAACAGCTTGCCACCAGAAGCGGTGATTGCTCCAACACTGGAGGTTTTTATATTTATATTCCTTTTGCACAGGTCGTCCTCGATTTAACAACAACAGTTCATTTATAGTGGCTGTTCGAAGTTACGACAGGACTGAGAAAGGTGACTTATGAACCATTTTTCCGCAGGGGGCGACATTTGCAGCACCCCCACGATCACAGGGTCAAAATTCAGACGCTTGGCAACTGACTCATATTTATGACCGTCGCTGTGTCCCAAGATCACCCCGTTCCCCTTTGGCGACCTTCTGAGAAGCCAAGTCAACGGGAGAGATTTACCTCACAGCCGGGTTACCAACTTATGCAAGGCAGTGATTCACTTAACAACTGTCGTAAAATGGGGCAAAGCTCACTTAACGAATGTCTTACTTAACGACAGAAATTTTGGGCTGGATTGTGGTCGTGAGCCGAGGACTACCTGGATTTAGTATTTCTTAAACCGCCCTCTCCCCCAGAGACGGGCCTTCAAAAAGGGCCCTCGGAGTTGATGCCTTTGGACCAGCGTTTTGGCACTTTCCAGATGTGTGGACTTCAACTCCCAGAATTCCCCAGCCAGCGAGGTTCAGACACTCTGCTTTGGACTGCAGGCAGACAGTCTCACAGCGGGCAGAGAGGAAGTCCCCGGGCAAGGCTTATTTCCGCAGGATCCCTCTGGGGCAGGGAGCTACGGATTCATTTGTGCGATGCAGCCCGCGGAGGTGGGAAGGTTTAACTACGGTTTTCTGCCGCCGGAGTTAATTAACTGGATCCTGTTTGCACAACACGCTAACCTCTGCTGACCCAGTTTAGCATGCCATGCAAACAAGAGTCCAATCATAGGAGAACAGCTATTTTTGCCATGCCCTTGAGAGAGAGCAGAAAAAGGCAAGCACTTGGCACCACGCAGGCAAATTGCAAAGCCGCCCCAGCCTTCCTTCCGGGGACATTGAGGCTGTTTTCTTAATGAAAAGAAGGAACAGAAGCCAGCAGGGAATGCATGTTTAGCCTCACAACAACCTGGATGGGTAGTTAAGTCATAAGAGCAAAGAGCAGACAGAACTTGGCAATGCTGTAAATCATAGAACCTAGAATGACAGAGTTAGAAGGGACCTTATAGGTCAGTGATGGAGAACCTTTTAGAGACCGAGTGCCCAAACTGCAACCCAAAACCCACTTATTTATTGCCGGGTGCCAGGTGGGCGTGGCCCACTGGGTGGGCGTGGTTGTGGTGGTCATGGCAGACTGGGTGGGTGTAGCCAAGGTGGGCGTGGTCACCTTGATGTTGCTCGTGGGGAGGGACGCCTGTGGGGGCCGGGCAGGGTTGGGGGAGATCCAGGGGGTCTCTGGCAGGTGGGGCGGTGGGCAGGAGGCTTGTCCTACGGGGTGAGGCGAGGCAGAGGTGCCATTGTTGCAGGGCAAGGCGAGGCAGGGGCCGGGGCAGCTGCTGTCTGACACCATCGGACCCCGCACACAGAGGCCAGCGAGCGCATGGGGGCTGACAGTGTCCATCAGCAGCCACAGCCTGCCGGCCCCTCGACCGGCGCACTCTGGGACTCCACAGCCTGCCGCCAGCAGTTCAGAGAAGCTGCCTCTGAGCTGGACGGCCGGCTGACAGCTGAGGAGGCGATGCAGTGGGTCGTGCCCTGGAAAAGGAGAGCATGCGAGGCCAGGAGTGATGGGATGGGGGGAGGGAAACCATCCGGCCATGTGGGACCTCAGCGAGTTAGCGGGCAGCTGGTTAAAGAGGGATGGTTGCCATCTCTGGGGCATGGCGCGCGTGCCCACAGAGAGGGCTCTGAGTGCCGCCTCTGGCATGCGTGCCATAGGTTCGCCACCACTGTTATAGGTCATCTAGTCCAACCCCCTGCCCAAGCAGGAGACCCTACACCATTTCTGACAGAGGGCAGTCCAATCTCTTCTTGAAAGCCTCCAGTGATGAAGCACCAACAACTTCTGAAGGCAACTTCTGTTCCATTGTTCTCACTGTCAGAAAATTTCTCCTTCTTTCTAGGCTGAATCTCTCCTTGATCAGTTTCCATTTGTTATTCCTTGTCCGGCCTTCAGGTGCTTTGGAAAATAGGATGACCCCCTCCTCTCTGTGACAGCCCCTCAAATATTGGGACGCTGCTATCGTGTCTTCCATGACCTTCTCTTCACTACAAGCTTCAACCAGGACTCGCCTTCGATCGTGTGAAGCCCTCCAACTTCTCCACCCCACTGGCAGCTGACCTCTTCAATGCCTATTGGTGAGGTGGGAATAAATCTGGAGAGATCTCAGAGCCTGCTGGGGGAAGCCGGGGAAACGGGGGCTATAAATCTCCGTCAGTAAATTACGATCGTTTGCTCTGTCGATATTATAGAGATGGGTCAAATATTTTATCGGGGCATTGGGGAACAGCACCAAGGGACAGATAAGAACGAAGGCGCTTCCCTCTTTCAGGCAATCAAAAGCTGGAAAGCTAAGTCTTGTCATCATAACCCCCTCGGTGTGCTTAAGGAAGCCAGGAAGATCTCTTCGGAAAGGAGAGGGCACCTGCTAAGCAAACGGGGACAATTCGTGCCGAAGATTATTACGTGCTTCCAAACCCCTCAAGGCTGAGCACTTGGATCACGCTGGTGACACTGGCGGGCTGCTTGTCATGTTTTGACAACGCTCCAGATCATTGTGTGGAGCAAAACAAGGCACAGGTTCCGAGTGCCCGGCTGACAGCGCGTCACAGGGAGAGGCGTCTCTTGGGAAATTAAAGCAATTCTACCCAGCGGGACGGGGAAGGGGGGGTGGGAAGATGCCAAAAATGCAAGGAAAGACAAATCCTTTGGGAGATTGGTGAGTCACGCTAGGCATTAGGGCCGGGCGTGTGCGGGGAAACGGGGTTATTCTCCAGCCTTCCTCTCCTCTGAAACAAGGGATGGAAACTGATGGAGGAGAGAAGCAACCTGGAATTAATTTCCTAACGGTGAGGACAATCAACCGGTGGAACAGCTTGCCACCAGAAGTTTGTGGGTGCTTCATCACTGGAGGTTTTTAAGAAGGGACTGGACAGTCACTTGTCTGAAATGGTATAGGTCAGGGGTGGGCAACCTTGGCCCCTTCATGACTCGTGGACTTCAACTCCCAGAATTCCTGAGCCAGCATGGCTCAGCTTGGAAACCTCTCCCTTTCCCCTCAGCATGGCTGGCTCAGGAATTCTGGGAGTTGAAGTCCACGAGTCATAAAAGAGCCAAGGTTGCCTACCCCTGGTATAGGGTCTCCTGCTTGAGCAGGGGGCTGGGCTAGAAGACCTCCCAGGCCCCTTCCAGCTGATCGGGTAATGAGGGCATCAAACTCCACATGAGGCTGGCACTTCCTGGGACTTATCATTTGGATCTTTCCTCCCTGCTGTCTTGTGCAGGTTGCCCTCGGTTAACAGCAGTTCACTCAGTGACCGTTCCAAGTGACAACGGCACTGACCATTTTTCACACTTAGGACCGTTGCAGCATCCCCGTGGTCACGTGATCCAAATCTGGGCGCTCAGTGACGGACTCACATTTATGATGTCGCAGCATCCCGGGGGTGTGTGTGTGTGTCACGTTTTGTGACCTTCTGGCAAGCAAAGTCAATGGGGGAAGCCAGATTCACTTAACAACCAGGTTACTAACTTATCTACTGCAGTGTTTCACTTAACAACTGAGGCCAGAAAGGTTGTAAAATGGGGCACAATTCACTTAACCCATGTTTTGCTTAGCAACAGACATTTTTGGGCTCAAGGACGACTTGTCGAACAGTCCCAAACTGACTCGCAAATAAGCTATTTACAAGCAGCTGCCATGCCCCCGAGATTTGCCCTAATAACTCCCCCCCCCTCAAGTTTAAGGATCACTATTTTAAGCCAACAGGCTTGACATCCTTCATGTTAGCATAAGTCACTTTGTGATCATTTCATTAATCATAAGGCACAGATTCCCCCCCCCCAGTCAATCTTTCTCCAGTTTGACACTCTCCAGATGTGGGCCTACAAATCTCATGACAATAAAGCTGGGAATAAGGAGAATTGAAAGCCAGACATCTGCAGGGCACCAGATGGGGAAGGTTTTAACTGCTGGGGGGGGGGCGGTGTGTGTGTGAAAGACACTTGCTTGCAGGCAACAGAGCCAAAACTCTTGCAGAATGAATAGATAAGGGCAGCTGATGGGAGCAGGCCATGAGTAAAATTGTGTGAGGGGGGGGGTGTCTTTTGGGTGTACAGGGGTGGGAAAACATGCCACAGGGTTAGGACACTGCAAAGATGTTCCCGCTTTGAGCCATAAAATGTTGGCCCTCTGGAATATATATGGCCAATCACACTCTTTCCTTTTTAGGAAACATCATATAAAGTGCAGACGTAAGAGAAAGAATTGCCAGAAGGACAAACGGGAGCCTAGCTAAGCTGAGATTCTCAGTCAATCCTGGTCATGGTTGTCCCAAAGGTGCTTTTTTCACGAGGCCACTGGACTTTCTCGTTCTTCTTCTTCTTTTTTATATCTATATCTATATTATTAATTTTTATAGGGTCAGAGTTAGGTTTTTTTTAAAAAATAACATTCTTAATATTTAGCAAACAGCATATTGTCTGAGTTCGTGTATTTTTAAAAAAAGAGTAATAATATGTAGGGATGTGGGTCTATATATATGTTGTACATAGTATGTTTAGGCATGTGTCATGTATGTGTTTCACTTTGAGAGCGGGCAACTAAATTTCATTTTTGATGTGTGCCATTGTGCCCACAATATAAAAATGACAATAAAGGTTATCTTATCTTATCTTCATTAATTTCTATATTATCATAATCAATATGTCAGTTAATTGCTCAATAGTCTTCTTCTTACTAATATATAATCAATGTTATATAGTACAAATCACGTTCCTTTCTCTCTAACTCGTTTTTCTAGCCATTGACAAAACTTATCGCATGTTCTAAAGTACACTGAGTCTTCTTGCTCTTTTATCTTTAGGGTCAATCTGTCCATTTCTGCACAATCTAAAATTTTCTTAATTAGTTCTTCTTCCGTGGGTAAGTTTTCACCCCTCATACTACTTTCTCGCTCTTCTTGAAGACGTTTCGCTTCTCATCCAAGAAGCTTCTTCAGTCTCCACGAAAAAGAAGGAAGTCCAGTGGCCTCATGGGAAAAAAAAAAGCACCTTTGGGACTAGCCAAACTGAGTTTATACCAACCCCGCATCTCTCTTTGGCTTTCTATCCTTGTAACCCATCCTGGCTTCCCCGCTTTGCACCTCCTCCATGTCATAAGTATTGCCCATGTTCCACGTCCTGATGTCCATGAGTCACTCAACGTGATAATCCCTGGCTGTCCTCAGCTCACCGAGGACAGGGCTTTGACTGCCTGGTAGGGATCACTTCTTGACTTGGTGGATTTGGGTTTTGAACCGGGCCATCATTTCATACCGGTTCTCCTTAAGTGACAGGGTTAACCTTTAGCCACATCCACGAAGTCTGGCATGACTTAGAATGTGGAGCAATGAGAGAAGAACCCCTCATCTCCCTTTCCACCAGCCCCCAGGTGCTTGTCACATTGCCAGATTGGAGGAAAACCCCTGGGGGGATCTCTCATAGGCACCCCTCCATAGGTATACTTACAACAGTTCATTTAGTGACCGTTCAAAGTTACAACTTTGTGACTTAGGACTGTTTTTCACACTTAAAACCGCTGCAGCATCACGTGATCAAAATTCAGAGGCGTGGCAACCGGCTCGTATTTATGATGGTCACAGCGGCCCGGGGTCACGTGATCCCCTTTTGCGACCTTCTGACAAGCCAAATCAATGGGGAAGCCAGATTCACTTAACAACCGGGTCACTAACTTAATCAACTGCAGTGATTCACTTAGCAACCGAGTGTTGAAGAACCCTGGTGGCGCAGTGGTTAGAATGCACTATTGCAGGCTAACTCTGCCCACTGCCAGCAGTTCGATCCTGACCGGCTCAAGGTGGACTCAGCCTTCCATCCTTCCGAGGTCGGTAAAATGAGGACCCAGATTGTTGGGGTGTGTGTGTCAAAATGCTGACTCTGTAAATTACTTAGAGAGGGCTGTAAAACACTGTGTAGCAGATATAAGTCTAGGTGCTATTGCTCTTTTCCTTCCTTCCTTCCTTCCTTCCTTCCTTCCTTCCTTCCTTCCTTCCTTCCTTCCTTCCTTCCTTCCTTCCTTCCTTCCTTCCTTCCTTCCCTAGGGGTTAGAATGCAGCATTTGCAGGCTAACTCTGCCAACTGCCAGCAGTTCGATCCTGACCGGCTCAAGGTTGACTCAGCCTTCCATCCTTCCGAGGTCGGTAAAATGAGGACCCAGATTTTGGGGGACAAACATGCTGACTCTGTAAACTGCTTAGAGAGGGCTGTAAAGCACTGTGAAGCGTTAAGTAAGCCTAAGTGCTACTGCTATTGCTAACTGTGGCGAGAAAAGACATAAAATGGACGGAAGTTTGGGGCTGAATTGCAGTCGTAAGCCGAGGACTACCGGCGGTGCTCAGAGGCCCGAGCAAAAGGCCGAGGTCTTCCCCTCAAGTCTATCGATCTGGAGATGTGAGGATGCACTTTTCCTTCAGAAGAGTCGATAAGAATCCTCTCCTGCCTGGACATAAAGGGACTCAGAGGCAGCCCAAGGCCTTTTTTGCTGAGTCAGCAGCCTTTGCTTGCCTTTCTCCTCTGCAGGCAAGGAGAGAAGATGAAATTGTGGGGCAGCCCTTCAGCTTTCCCTCTAGGGCCATGAGGAAAAATGGCCTCTGGGTTGAGTCGGGTGGGAAGAGGCCATGCCAGACGCTGGAAGGGACAAGAGGATCAGGCTCAATATCCAGTTTTGGTCACCACGATTAAAAAAGATGTTGAGACTCTGGAAAGAGTGCAGAGAAGAGCAACAAAGATGATCAGAGGACTGGAGGCTAAAACATATAAGAAACGGTTGCTAGAATTGGTTATGTCTAGTCCAGGGGTAGGCAACCTTGGCTCTTTTATGACTCGTGGACTTCAACTCCCAGAATTCCTGAGCCAGCATGGCTCAGCTTGGAAACCTCTCCCTTTCCCCTCAGCATGGCTGGCTCAGGAATTCTGGGAGTTGAAGTCCATGCGTCATAAAAGAGCCATGGTTGCCTACCCCTGGACTAGTCTAATGAAAAGAAGGACTCGGGGTGACATGACAGCAGTCTTCCAGTATCTCAGGGGCTGCCCCAAAGAAGAGGGAGTCAAGCTATTTTCCAAAGCACCAGGAGGCAGGACAAGAAGCAACGGATGGAAACAAATCAAGGAGAGAAGCAACCTAGAACTAAGGAGAAATATCGTGACAGAACAATGAACCCGATCACTTATCTACCGTTTATTTATTTCTCATGTTTGTAAGACCACCAGTCTATCTGACAAATCCCAGCACAGCAAACATACCACATAAAACATCAACAATAACAAAACACCAACGCCCACACAGAATACATGGATCGAGGCCCCCTCATCAAAATTACAAAATGCCTACAGTAGGCAGGACGTGCACCCTGAAACTCTCAACTTAACAGCCTGTCCCCCCATGCCTGGAGGACACCACATCAATGACCACGTGTGCAATATTTTGGAAACACATCCACAAGCCACCATCCCATTCTTGATCTTGAAGAAAGAGTCAAGTTTTGATCCAGGAATTTGTTTTGTACCCAGGCTGGGAAACAGCATGTTATGGTTCCAAAGGAAGATTGCTTTTCAAAGAAACCCATTGACCCATCAGCCTGACAATTGGGGCCAACTGCATACCAGAATAACAGAGTTGGAAGGGACATAGAATTAACAGAGTTGGAAGGGACCTTGGAGGTCTTCTAGTCCAACCCCCTGCACAAGCTGAAGCACAAACCTCTACCTCTCACTGGCCAGGGATTTCACAATCCTTCTTCCTGTTCCAAGAACAACTGACTCAATTTGGTTTTTTTTAAAAAACAAAAGCCGGCATACACGTTCTCCATCAAAGTGTAGTCCCGTTTTGCCCCCAAAGCAAGAGGGGGCTTCATAGCTGAATGGCAATGAAAGTATTGTGTTAAGAGAATGCTTGGAGGTTGAAAAAGAAAAGAAGCATTTCCAAGCACGACGAGGGAAGAATAGATGGATAGTTCAGCCCTATTTGGGATAAGAGCCTTTACTGCTTCAGTTAAGCAATTAGAGAGAAAGAAGCTGAAACGATTCAGTGAGACTCCACCTTAATGAGTTCACTAATGAACGGAGGCTGGGATGTCACAGATTCCATTTTCAAGATTCTGCCTCCAGACTCTCTTTTTTTCCTGGCACTAACAGTGATTGATGAAGCTCCCTGAGAATCTTGCTTCTCCATTCATGAATTGCTGGGGCAATGTCAACCTGAAGGCAACAATTATCTGATTTGCCGTGGGTAGATTACACTCAAGCCCTCTGTCCCCGGGCTTACAAGATGGTTTCAGAGAAGCTGAAACAGGCTCAGAGAAGGAAGAAGAGGAGGGTGGGGGACCAGGAACAAGTCCTACGATGGAAGATGGAATACGGCATCCAGGCTTGGTCGCCGTACTATAGAAAAGATGCTGAGACTCTGGAAAGAGTGCAGAGAAGAGCAACAAAGATGATCAGGGGACTGGAAGCTAAAACATATAAGGAACGGTTGCAGGAATTGGGAATGGCTAGTTCAATGAAGAGAAGGGCTCGGGGTGACATGATAGCAGTCTTCCAATATCTGCCAAAAAGAAAGGGGCATCGAAAGGAAGGAGGACAGGGGGGAGAAACCTGCAGGGGTGACTTTTATTGGTGGAAGCCAAGGCACCCACCGGCAGCAACAGAGGATGGAGTTGGAAGAACTGGAGGAGGAGGAGGAAGAGTCGGGTGGAGAGCACGGCCAGGCCGACTGGATGATGGAGCAAGCTATCACATTCATGCAGGGGGGCTTTCGAAAATCTCAAGGCGCGCAAAGTCCTTGCCCGAGCTTTCCAACCAGACGATCAGTTGCACCCAGCATCAGTGCCCGAGGGGGGTGACTGCATCCACCCTTGCAGCAGTCAAAGATGGAGGTGGATTGCCGGCTGCAGCAGCCTCAGCAGCCCCAACACCTGGGGAGGGTGTATGTGTGAATGGGGTGCTAGAACCATACCTGAGATGCTACATAAATTACCAACAGGACAATTGGACCGACCTCTTGCCCTTTGCTGAGGTGGCCTATAATAACTTGGTACACCGCAGCACCAGATTCAGCCCTTTCAAAGTGGCCATGGGGCAGGACTTTGCACCCGTGCCTGAATTGCCCTTGGCCAACCCTCCCTCTCCCCCCATCTCATCCTTAAAGGACTGGATTGCCCAACTACAGGACTCGTGGCCTATAGTCAAAAAATCACTGGAGGAGGCTGATTCTCAGTCAATCCAGGTCATGGTTGTCCTGTCCTGTCCTATCCTATCCTATCCTATCCTATCCTATCCTATCCTATCCTATCCTATCCTATTCTAGTCAATGGGGGAAGCCAGATTCACTTAACAACCGGGTTACTAACTTATCAACCGCAGTGATTCACTTAACAACGGTGTCTAGGAAGGTCGTAAAATGGGGCAAAATTCATGTAACCCTTGTCTCAACTGTGGTCGTACGTCAAGGACTACCTATATGCTGCCAACTAAACATATTTTCAAAAAATCAACAACAGGAACAGCTGTACAGCTGCTTAATCTTACAGATTTCAGCAACACATTCCCTTTAATGCTCACTCAAGAGTTGGAAGCGGTTGCCAAAAGCCACAGCTGGAGAGGTTCAAAACGTGTCCCTCCCACCTGAGGTGAAATAGCTTGTGAGACTACGAGGAGCTGTGGGAAAAACAAGCCCTACCAATTCAGTGGACATTTCCATTTTCACAATGTCCATTCCTCTATCACAGAGGTCCCCAACTTTTTGGGCACCAGGGACCGGTTCTGTGAAGAAAGGTTTTTCCACGGACCGGAGAGTGTGTGGTTTTGTGTGCTGCCTGCATCCCGTGGATGGGGCTTTGCTTTTTTGTGCGGACCGGTTGCTGGCATGCCGTGGCCTGGTACCGGTCCACGGATCGGAGGTTGCGGACCCCTGATCTATCACCATTGTCATCATGTCACACTTAGAATTCATCACAACGCAACCACAGACCAAGTCAGACTAGTGTTTTAGACTTTAAGAGACCTGACAGCGTATCGGCTAAAAGAGAGACAAGGAAGGATTCCATGGATGGAATTCCTAAAAGGAAAAACGGCTCGTGGTGCTTGGGAAACGCTGAAAAATGAGATAATGAAGGCCCAAGCGAAAAAACGATCCCACAGAGAAAGAAAAACAAAAGACACCAGATGTGACCAGCATGGTTGCATAAAGAGCTTTTGGACAAATCGAGGGACAAAAAGATCAAATGCAAAAAAATGGAAAAAGAGAGCTAAAACAGCTAAAAAGGAATATCAGCAAACAGCCCGAATCTGCATCCAGTTTTGGTCACCACATTACACAAAAAAAATATTGAGATTTTGGAAAAAGTGCAGAGAAGGGCAACTAAGACGATTAAAGGCCTGGAGACTAAAACATATGAAGAACCGCTGCAGGACTTGGGTATGGCCAGTCTAGAGAAAAGAAGAACTAGGGGTGACATGATAGCAGTGTGCCAGTATCTGAGGGGCTGCCACAAAGAAGTCAGAGCTGCATAGTAGATTATGGGTTCAATCGTAAACAACCCTCTCAAGAAAGAAAAATGGGGGAAATAGAAAGAGGCCATTATGGATACACACAGGTAGTTCTTGACTTAAAACAGTTCAGTTCATTTGAAGTTACAATGGCTTTGAGAAAAAGTGACTTATGAACGTTTTTCACACTTAAAACCGTATCTCAGGAGTTGCCACAAAGAAGAGGGGGTCAAATTATTCTCCAAAGCACCAGAGAGCAGGACAAGAAACAATGGATGGACACTAATCAAGGAGAGAAGCAACCTGGAATTAAGGAGAAACTTCCTAACAGTGAGGACAATTAACCAGTGGAACAACTTGCCTCCAGAAGTTGTGAATGCTCCAACACTGGAAGTTTTCAAGAGAAGAGTGGACAACCATTTGTCTGAAATGGTATAAGGTTTCTTGCCTAAGCAGGGGGTTGGACTAGAAGACCTCCAAGGTCCCTTCCAGCTCTATTCTGATTCTGCAAGGAGGGAGTCAGGAAGGCTAAAACCCAGAATGAACTGGCAACTAATAGCAAAAATAACAACAAAAAAAGTATCTTTCAATATATAAGGAACAAGAAGAAAGTCAAGAAAATGATAGGTCCACTAATGGGAGTAGATGCCAAGGAGACAGCCAGAACTGCTTAATTCCTTCCTCACATCTATTTTTAAATAGCTCAACCTATCAACAGTAGCACCAAGAGAAATAGAACAGATATACAAGTCAAAATAGACAAGATACATTAAGATGTATCCTCTTACCATTTCCTGGCCTATTTTGACCTGTATACCTCTTCTGTCCACCCTGGACCAGGTGGTTTGCATCCCAGGTTTCTGAAGGAGCTGGCATCATCTTAGAACCACTGAATGTCAATTTTCCAAGCAACTCTTGCACAGAGAAACTACCAGAGGACTGAAGAAAAGCTGATGTGGTCCCAATCAACAAAAAGGGGAAAAAACGGATCCAGTTGACATGAATACATGGGAAAATCCTGGAAAACATAATCAAGCAGAGGATCCATGAACACCAAGAAATGAACAAGGTGATTACTAGAAACCAGCATGAGTTTGTTAAAAACAGACTGTGTCAGACAAACCTTACATCCTTTTTTAACAAAGTGGACCAGTAAAACGCTGTGCACATAGTATACTTGGACTTCAGTAAGGCATTTGACAAAGTAGACCACAACTTGGTAAGCTAGAAAAACGTGGGATAGACAATCACCAGACCAGATGGATTCATAACTGCCAAATTGTATGATAGCAATAGCTGAATATAGAATAGGATACAGAATACAAAATAACAGAGTTGGAAGGGGCCTTGGAGGTCTTCTAGTCCAAGCCCCTGCTCAGGCAGAAAACCCTATACCATTTCAGACAAATGGTTGTCCAATCTTTTCTTAAAAACTTCCAGTGTTGGAGCATTCACAGCTTCTGGAGGCAGGTTGTTCCACTGATTAATTGTTCTCACTGTCAGGAAATTTCTCCTTAGTTCTAGGTTGCTTCTCTCCTTGATGAGTTTCCATCCGTTGCTTCTTGTCCTGCCTTCCGGTGCTTTGGAGAATAGCTTGACTCCCTCTTCTTTGTGGCAACTCCTGAGATATGGTTTTAAGTGTGAAAAACGGTCATAAGTCACTTTTTCTCAAAGCCATTGTAACTTCAAATGAACTGAACTGTTTTAAGTCAAGAACTACCTGTGTGTATCCATAATGGCCTCTTTCTATTTCCCCCATTTTTCTTTCTTGACGAGGTTGTTTGCGATTGAACCCATAATCTACTATGCAGCTCTGACTCTTTTCAGTTTCCCTCCTCTGAACGTCATGAGTTCCACAATAAAATGATTACTTTTTCTCAAAAGGCCGAGCTCATATCTTCAACCAACCCTTTCCTGTTGGTGGAGTTTATGTCCAAAATGGCCGGGCCTCTCTTCTTTCTTCTGACAGAGATCAGCAATATAGGACAAAAATAAAATAAAATAAAATGGTTGGACCTCTGACTCTTGACAGATTTAGATTCCCAGCAGGTACCAAGATAATTGGAATCCATGGAATCTCTTTGAAAATCTGGTCATTTGAAGCTGAAAAATCTCCTTGGTATCTTCTGCCTGCCTAGATGATGTATAATAATCTCCCAGAATAAAATTACTTTTGTTTCTCTCTCCTTTTATTCTTACTCAAATACGTTCAACATGAATTCCATACTCCAGTTCCTGGGGGAAAAATACACACAAACACACACACACACACACACACTCACACCTCTTATGTACTTGCCACAATACAATCATAAAGGAGTAGAGCTAAGTTGTAAGGTTATGACATCCATTTTGACGACCGTTTCCAGTCAATAGGAACAAAGGCCTATGGATCATATATTGTCTCCCAGTGTGGTGGATTGTTGTCTGGATTCCCAGGAGGGAGGGGCTGCTTTTCAGAGGCAGAGGAACTTGGAATGTCTGGTAAGCAGGAAGAGAGCAAAGGAGGCTCCTCCCTAGCAGTTCCCAGAGTAGATCTATAGTGATGCAATAGTTGTTTTAGTCTGGCAGGATTGATGTCAGGCCCCAAGAACCAAGAACGACATGTGAAGTTTCCTTTACTGTTCTTCTCCTATAGACAGAATCCGCTACCTTTTCGTCCTCTGCAAAGAAGCCCCTCCCTCCGGAGACTCCAGACTACTGTGCCGCACACACACGCACGTACAGTAAGAGTTCTACAGGTGTTTATTCAAACTGCTCAAACAGGTCCTTGGAAAACACTCCCGTTGCGCAGGTCCGGATTCCAAGCTGAGCACAGGGTAACCGAGTCCAACGGGCACACACAAAGTCCAGGGAAGCAGTCCAGAGTCGAACACATCAGGATACACAGCACGTGCACACAAGCACAGAACTGGGCACATTGCTCCAGAGTCCTCAGGGCGAGATTAAGTAGGCAACGTGGTGCTGCCTCCTCGCGTGTAGTTTAGCTGACTGGCATTGTGCCTGTTTCCTCTCTGCTCTACATTTCCTTGGATCAGGAGGTATGAAACTCCAGCTCCTCCTCATTGCTAAACAGGTGATAGCTGCTCCTGGTCCTGGCCTGGAGCCTCCTGGCCAACTCACTGTAGCTGTGGCTCAGCCTCAGCCTGTCCCTCCTCCAATCGACCCAGCTGAGGCTGCTCCATCAGGCTAGCACTCTCCGAGCCCCGATCCTGACCGACACTCAGCTCCGTGCTTTCCTCTGCAGACTCACACTCGCCCTTTTCCTCCGAACTGGTGTCTGGAGAGGAGTCTGGAGGTGGATCGATGAGAACTATATCCCATCGCACCCAGTCCAAATTTGGGATGACGCTATACTACCTTGGCCTTTCTTTTCTAACAGCAACTGTTTATGTTATGAAAAGCACAAACCACACAGTGTGCATATAGGGCAGTCCTGGAAGTGCTTCCCTTCAACGGACAGTCGCAGTCCAGATTCATTCCTCTCCCTAAAATCAAACAGGGCCTTTGTTCCCTGTCTTGCCAGCTTGGAACAAGGGATTCCACGACAGGGAAGTACTGCAATAGCCACATATTCCTTCCTCTTTCTGTCGTTTGCCCCCACCCCTCCCGGCAATCTTCTCCCAGAACTCTGTGACGAGAAAGTACATTTAATGAGAGTGGCTCAACTGAGAGGTAGTAATCCAGATCTGCTTTTCTCACTGCTAATAAAATTATTAACGATTTAGCAGCGTGCAAAGGATGGTATTAAGCAGAGTGGGAGCATGGGACTGTGAGCTCACACCCTGGGTACAAAATGATCTATTATTTCTGCACTTATCTCCTCCTTCCTGCAGGTGGTCACGCAACTCTGCCAGTATCAAAGTTACTCAATTAAAAAAAACAAACCCATGCCTGTTTCTCCTGACAAATGCAAGGAGTATATTATATACCAGGGAGAGCTATACCTAAATCTGAATGGGTATGAATGATTCTGGGGAAAAAAAACACATCTGCAGGGTAAGAGGGTAACTGTATCCCAGAGATCTGGAAAAGGACAAGTGGCATACCCACATTTTTGGTTTCCAAGTTATATTTCAGTATCTTCACAGGCCTTTCAGGATGTATGCCATATGGAGGACTTGCATGAACTTGATGTCCCCAGGAAAAATGACACCCACAAAGACCTGCCTTTGCTATCCTATTGGGGGCAGACGTTGCCTTAAATGTTCTGTCAGATCTGCCATCTTCAATTGGGAACCTCGCTGGCATCCTGCCATCAACTGCTAGGGGAGAGGGGAGCGGAAATAGGCAATTGGTGTGTAGAGTGTAGAGATGACTTAGAACAGACATGTCAAACACAAGGCCCGGGGGCCGGATGCGGCCCGCGAAGTGGTTTCATGTGGCCCGCGGAGCCATCCTGGAAACAGTGAGGGAACGGCCCCCGCTGCCTTGGCCCCGGCCGCCCGGGAGCCAATGTACACTGTCCCACTCCTGCTCAGGCCCCCACAGGCACCCTTGATGCGAACGATGTAGAGCTGGCCATGCCCACCTAGTAGGCCACACCCACTCCAGCCACACCCACCCAGTAGGCCACGCCCACCCTGGCCACACCTACCCGCCCCCCCGAGGACAACCACAATGCTGATGCGGCCCTCAATGAAATTGAGTTTGACACCCCTGACTTAGCAGGACTTTGACGGAAACCAGAGGTATGAACCAGCTTGTTCCAGTCTTCAAGGCCGCAGAGCCTGAGAAAGGTATGTGGATTGAACCAAACACCCCAGCGGTTCCCAAAACACGTAAACAGCACACCATTGGTCGAAGATGAACTGGACAAGGGGGGGGAGGGCTGGGACAAGGGGGGAAAGGTTTGTAACCTTTTGCGCAGGAATTTTAGTTCTCGCCTGCTTTGCTGCAACCACTAATCTCTAGTAAAAGAACTCATCACTTCCACCAAATGGAGTCGAGTGTCTTTTCTTTCCCAGGGACCTAGCTGGGGCAAGCCTGACATGTACAGATTTAATTGTACAGATTTCGGCGAAAAGCCACGGATAATGAACGGCCCGCCGACCGTATAGGAAGCCAAGTGGATTAAATCAGCGAACCGAAATTAGGTAACGAATTAAATTAGAAAGTGCATTCAAAGCACTGGACTGACTTAGAAGTCCATGAATTGATTCAGATAAGCCTTGCTGCGTTGCACGTATTTATTCTGCTCAAACCGATGGGGCTATCAGAACTGGATCAAGGTCGAATTTCTAAATCAAGGCAAAAGTCCAGACCAAACATACATCGGTCCAGTGATTCAAGTCAGCGTCAGCTCTGCCGTCATCCTGCCATCAACTGCTAGGGGAGAGGGGAAGGGGAGCAGATGGGGAATAGACATGTATGGGGCATAGGTGGGGGAAAAGGAGGGGGGGTTGATAGTTTGACGGAAACCAGAGATGCAAGAAAACCAGCCTGCGCCAGTCTTCAAGGAGGTGAAGGTGAGAAGGGAATGTGGATTGCTCCAAACATCCAAGCGGTTCTCAAAACACCTATGCAACTCACCATTGGCCAAAGACGAACTGATAATGGGGAGGGAGGGCCGGGACAAAGGAGAAAGTTTTGTAACCTTTTGTGCGGGAAGTTTAGATCTAGCCCTGCTTTTACTGCAGCCAGCAATCCTTAGTAAAAGAGTCTATCGCTTCAACCAAATGGAGTCGAGGGTCTTTCTTTCCTAGGGACCTTTCCTGGGGCAAGCCTGACATGTTTTCCCAAGGAGAGGAACTTCCTGATGAAATTCTCCTGGGATAGGTCTGGTATGCTTACAACTGTGTCACGATGCAGTGGCCAAGTGAGGCAGGAGTGGGCATCAATCTTTCATGGAAGAGTCCTCTCTCTAACAGCAAGCAGCCGTCTTCATTAAAGTTAAGCTGCTTATTAAACTTAAAGTGTTACTTAAAGCCGCCATGAATCTTGGTTCAGACTGTCCGAGAAGCCAGAAATAAGTTAGGCTGATGAAAGTGGCAGGGGAACCTTTCCTGGGAATAATTTTCAAAGGCGGCTAACATCAAACGGAGCGAAGTTCAACAAAAATTGCTCTAAGCAAATTTCAATCCTATTGAAAACAAGCTTAAAAAAAGAGTTAGAAAAAGGGGGGGGACTTATTTTAGCCAGCTTAGAAAGATGCCGTTTTAAATGGAGTAAAAAAAAACCCCAACAACTTAAAAAGAGTTATAAAAGGGGGGGAGCTTATTTCTAAGCAGCATAGAAATGCAATTTCTGTTTCTCAGCAGCCACCGATTTTGTTTTCCTACAGTTTTCCTACAAATAGGGAAGAGTTCCTCAACCATTCCAGCTTTGGGTACCGGCATGTTGGGGGGGGGGGAAGAGGGGATGGTTTCATGTGAGCGGCGGGCAAGTCAACACACATGCAGCTCCATTCGTACGAGCGGCGGGCATGCGCAAATGGAGCAGGCGCACGTGCTTGTCTGTTGCTCATGCAAGTGGGGGTGTGCATGCATGCGCTTTTGCATGCCACTTCGGGTGGCCCGGTTCTCTACAGCTCACGGCCCAGGGGTTGGGGACCCAGAGGTTGGGGACCCGTGAAATGGGGTTACCATTCTGGGACTGTAAAATTTGGATGGACCACCAGGAGGGCAGCGATGGGATACCAAACAGTTGCTGCCACGGTGAGGTCATCTAGGTTTTTACAACCCAGATCAGGCAGCTTTTGTGAACATCCCACTTTGGGTTGGTTCAAGGAGATAAGGAAAGGGAACCCCCTGGGTATCTGGTTAGCTTCAAATATTGTCCAACGAGAATGGGATAATAATAACCACAAAAATTCCACCTATCCTTGCGAATGACTCAATAGCAGGGCAAAAATGCCATATCCACTCTAAATACCTGGCTGACGGTGTGGCCAATCATTATAATAATAATTTGTGCTATTTAGAAGGCTACCAATTCAAAGAAATTAAAGGAAGGAGATAGCTTGAGAACTCAATCAATCAGAATAGAGCTGGAAGGGACATTGGAGGTCTTCTAGTCCAGGGGTCACGACCCACTACCGGGCCGTGGCATATTGGCAACCGGGCTGCATGAGTGGCGGGCCGGCATGCACGCACAGCCCAACGTGCGCAAGCGGTAGGCGCCAACGCTCCCAGCCTCACTCCTGCGAGCGGCGGGTGCCGGAGCTCGCAGCCCCACTGAGCTTGCCGCCCACACAAATGAAGCTGTGTGCGTGCACGCCGCTGCCCCTCGCACAAAACCACCCCCTCTTCCCCCCCACCAGGACACCAACCCTGAAATGTTGGAGGAAGACTGTTCTAGTCCAACCCCCTGCTCAAGCAGGAGACCCTATAGCAATTCAGACAAATGGCTGTCCAGTCTCTTCTTAAAAACCTCCAGTGATGAAGCACCTACAACTTCTGGAGGTAAATCGTTCCATTGATTAATTACTCTCACTGTTAGGAAATTTCTCCTTAATTCCAGGTAGTTTCTCTCCTTTATTAGTTTCCATCCATTGTTTCTTGTTCTGCCTTCTCGTGCTTTGGAAAATAAATTGACCCCTTCCTCTTTGTGGCAGCTTCTCAAATACTGGAACACTGCTATCATGTCACCCCTAGTCCTTCTTTTCTCTAGACTGGCCATACCCAATTCCTGCAACCGTTCTTCATATGTTTTTGTCTCCAGGCCTTCAATCACCTTAGTTGCTCCTCTTTGCAATTTTTTCCCCCAAAATCTCAACATCTTTTTTGTAATGAGGTGACCAAAACTGGATGCAGTGTTCCAGGTGTGGCCTCACTAAGGCTCTATAAAGCGGTACTAATACGTCACGTGATTTTGATTCGTTGCCTCTGTTATACAACTCCATTGCCCTACATTTAAAGACCCGCACCAAAGGTCACAGGGGATTCAGAGGCATGAAATCCACCTTAATTTACCCCAGACCATGATGTTCTGTCTCTAGGATGTCTTGTGAGCTAGAATAATTAGAAGCAGAGTCTGTTCATTGGCAATCTCCTCACATTCAAGAATACTGTGGACCCAGCCCGCTTCTCATGCCTTCTTTCTAACACAAAGGAGTGAAACTCAATTCTTGTTTAAAGATAAGGCAGGCTTTGGATAAAAAATACTGATGAATAAAAGAACAAATGGGTAGCATTTGAAGAGAGATAGCCATGGACTCTGTTCTAACAAGATGCTTTATTAGCTCATATAAAGATCCCCTACCTGTATTTGTGCAACCTACTCTGTGGCACCCAACCAGCCGAGTTAGTTTATAGCTAAATTGATTGTGCCAATCCAGAAAATGGAATGATTTAGGACTTAAGTGAAGCATATGAATGTGGTCACTATGCCATAGCAGCTAGTGTAGGTTCAAGACTACACTATGGAATCCCCTAGGGCAGGGGTGGCTCAAGAATTCTGGGAGTTGAAGTCCACAAGTCATCAAGGGGCCATCGTTCCCCACTCCTGCCCTTGGGTGTCACAATCCCTGTGCCAGATCCACCGCCTAGGGGAATAAGGGGAGCTCCAAGCCTCAAGATATAGAATAGAATAGAATAGAATAGAATAGAATAGAATAGAATAGAATAGAATAGAATAGAATAGAATAGAATAGCATAGCATAGAATAGAACAGAATAGACAGACTGTAGAATAGAATAGAAAGATTGTAGAATAGAATAGAATAGAATAGAATAGAATAGAATAGAATAGAATAGAATAGAATAGAATAGAATAGAATAGAATAGAATAGAATAGAATAGAATAGACAGATTGTAGAATAGAATAGAATAGAATAGAATAGAATAGAATAGAATAGAATAGAATAGAATAGAATAGAAGCTGGAAGGGACCTTGGAGGTCTTCTAGTCCAGCCCCCTGTTCAAGCAGGAGAACCTATACCATCTCAGATAGGTGATTGTCCGGTCTCTTCTTAAAAATCTCCAGTGATGGAGCGCCCACAAATTCTGGTGGCAAGCTCTTCCACTGGTTGATTGTCTTCACTGTCAGGAAGTTTCTCCTTAATTCCAGGTTGCTTCTCTCTTTGGTCAGTTTCCAACCATTGTTTCTTGTCCTGCCTTCTGGTGCTTGGGAGAATAACCTGATCCCCTCGTCTTTGTGGTGGCCCCCCAGATACTGGAATACTGCTATCATGTCTCCCCTATTTCTTCTTTTCTTTAGACTAGCCAAACCCAAGTCCTGCAGCCATTCTTCATATGTTTTAGTCTCCAGGCCTTTGATCATCTTAGTTGCTCTTCTCTGAATTCCCCCCCCCCAAACTATCAACATCTTTTTTGTGATATGGTGACCAAAATTGGCTGCAGTACAACACAAGAAAAAGACTAAGAATAGTAACCTGGCTTATATATAACAATAGCACTGGGCTTCTCCCCTGCCATTTTACAGCCTCATTGCCCCATTCTAACCCAGATTTCATGCCCATTTTATATATATAAAATACACGCATGCATCCATGCATGCACACCCACGTCTGACTGTAACCTGCAATGGGCGAAACGGTGTATCGCAGGCAACAATGTTTGCATTATCCGTCTTCCAAAGTACAGGAGCCAGGCCTCCCGTGGGCTTGATACTTGGCAAAGTTGTGGCCACTTCAGTGCTGCTGTGTTGCTACATTGCTACGGTCAGTTGCGGTCAGATGACAATCACTTTTAATCCCCCTTGCCAGCTTCCCTGAAGAAAATTCAGTGGGGAAGCTGGCAGGAAATCGGAAATGATTTCCGTTGCCAATGCTTCTCTGCCACCTGTGGGGCATTCTGTTTTTCTGTGTAGATAAGGAAATATCTCTTGAAACGATGACCCACCAGAGCCGTGCGCGCAGGCGTTTGTGTACATATACGTGCATACACAAATGCACCCTCCCACACAATTTCCCTCTCTGCTCATTGCAATTCAAGAAATGGAGAAAAGCGGCAGCGAAGGAGGAGGCAGCTTCTGAAATTAATTACTTTCTAACTCATTTGCTCAAGAGCTACTGTGCTGGGAACATGTAAAGAATTATAACCTTAATTAGGGAGTAAACGACCCCTAACTCATCACCCTGTCTGCCAGCTCGGGGAGCTATTTGCTAGCAAGAATGAAAAGTATCCGGCTTGATCTCCTAACCCAACAAGGGAGACACAGCGGCGTGAAATTGGATCCAATGGCTGTGATTTCTCAACCATCCCTAGGGATCCCTCACTGGAGCTGATCTCAGAAGACACGAGGGTGGGAGAGGCACTAAATGGGGCAAAGGGTCAACTGGTACGCTGAGCGTATCTCATGAGCAGACGTAGAAAACGACTGCTTTAAGAGACTGGGCAAGTCACAATAATGGCTGCCGATGCCAAAACGGCCAGTTAGAAAATCTCTCTTGACTGTAACTAGCCCCTAGGAAGTTCTCCAGCATCTCCGTCTGACTGCTGGAAGGCCCAAAGGATGGCTGAAAATAAATGGGAACCTCTAGGCTGGTGCTTTGCAGGAGTCCAGCTTCCTATTTCTTTTATTTTACTTAAATAATTCTTAAGAATTTGGGCACGGCAAAGATCCTACAGGCACTAAGGAGATGTCTGCACTCAACGTGGTATGTTTTTTCATGCTGTATGAACCATTCTTCTTCCTGGATATAAAAGTGGGTAAGCTCAGTTCACACATGGCACAACTGGAGAAGAAGTAAATAGAAGCATGAGCCAGCAGTGTGCAGCAGCAGCAGCCAAAAAAGCCAATACAATCCTGGGTTGTATAAACAGAGGCATAGAATCAAGATCATGCGAAGTATTAGTACCGCTTTATAAAACCCTAGTAAGACCACAACTGGAATACTGCAGCCAATTTTGGTCACCATATCACAAAAGAGATGTTGAGAGTTTGGAAAAAAAAATTCAGAGAAGAGCAACTAAGATGATCAAAGGCCTGGAGACCAAAACATACGAAGAACAGCTGCGGGACTTGGGTTTGGCTAGTCTAAAGAAAAGAAGAAATAGGGGGGGACATGATAGCAGTATTCCGGTATTTGAGGGGCTGCCACGAAGAAGAGGGGGTCACATTATTCACCAAAGAACCAGAGGGCAGGACAAGAAACAATGGTTGGAAACTGATCAAAGAGAGAAGCAACCTGGAATTAAGGAGAAACTACTTGACAGTGAGGACAATTAACCAGTGGAACAGCATGCCTCCAGAAATCATGGGCGCTCCATCACTGAAGATTTTTAAGAAGAGGCTAGACAGTCACTTGTATGAGATGGTATAGGTTCTCCTGCTTGGGCAGGGGGCTGGACTAGAAGACCTCCAAGGTTCTATTCTATTCTATTCTATTCTATTCTATTCTATTCTATTCTATTCTATTCTATTCTATTCTATTCTATTCTATTCTATTCTATTCTATTCTATTCTATTCTATTCTATTCTATTCTATTCTATTCTACTCTTACTCTCTACTCTCTACTCTCTACTCTCTACTCTACTCCAATTCCATTGAAGTCTATGGAAACTCTCAGCCGCCCAGGTCATGGTTGTCCCAAAGGTGCTTTTTCAAGAGGCAACTGGACTTTCTTGTTTTTCTTTGAAGATGTTTCGCTTCTCATCCAAGAAGCTTCTTTAGCTCTAACTGAATGGTGGGGAATGGAATGATTTATATTCCTTGCAGACAGCTGGTCATTTGCCTTCTTTTAGAGAGTTGATGAGGCCACTTGGAGATTTATCTGTGTCCTCAGGGTCACCTGAGTGGTACAAATGGGTGTGAAGCTTTCTTGGAACTGTTGAAAGGACTGTGTTGTAGACTGGAGATAGATGTTGTCGCATCCCTCAACAACACAGTCCTTTCAGCAGTTCCAAGAAGGCTCCACACCCATTTGCACCACTCAGGTGACCCTGAGGACACAGGTTAAACCTCCAGGTGGCCTCAATGACTCTCCAAAAGAAGGCAAATGACCAACTGTCTGCAAGGAGTATCAATCCTTCCATTGCCCCACCATCCAGTCAGAGTTGAAGAAGCTTCTTGGATGAGAAGCGAAACGACTTCAAAGAAAGCAAGAAAGTCCAGTTGCCTCTTGAAAAAAGACACCTTTGGGACAAGCAAATAGAAGGCAGCATGGATTGAGTTATCCAATTTCAGTTCTGAAACAGATTCAGCTGGGGGCACACATAGAGTTAAAGATTTCCTCGGTGTCCCTCTTTCGCTGTCATTTTGCCTCTTGTTTTCTCTAGGACAGTGTTTAAACTTGGCAACTTCCAAGATGTATGCACTTCAGCTCCCAGAATTCCCCAGCCAACAACTGCTCACCTGCTGGTATTTGGAGATCAAAATGCCCTTCCTGCACGGCAGAGAGCCTAATAGCTCCTAAAAAGACCCTGAAAAAAGTCATCTTTTTGTTAAGGCATTTAACCACTGGATTTGTTACCTTTAATTATTAATTCTATTTGCCTCCCTTGTTTAATTGCTATTTTAAAGGTTTTTAATGTCTCGATTCTAAAGTTGTTGTTTATTCTAAACCTCTGAGAAACTTTGATCATCAGCAAATGAAAAAATAAATGTCTGGGGGGGAAAAATGCACTTTACAGATCAGCTAGAGACCTGGTGACAAAATTGCCTGTGAAATGAAACTTTCTGGAAAGAAAAATGCTACTTGCAACACACACCACAATCAACACCGAGAAGCATTTTTCCTTATCAAATGTACCTGGATCAGCACCAGGACAGAGAAAATAGCAACAGAATGAATCAGAATAGAATGAATCAGAAGAGAGCTGAAAGGGACCTTGGAGGTCTTCTAGTCCAACCCCTGCTCAAGCAGGAGACCCTATACTATTTCAGACAAGTAGCTGTCCAGTCTTTTCTTAAAAACCTCCAGTGATGAAGCACCCACAACTTCTAGAGGCAAGCTGTCCCACTGGTTAATTGTTCCCACTGTTGGGAAGTTTCTCCTTAATTCTAGGTTGCTTCTCTTTGTGATTAGGTTCTATCCATTGTTTCTTTTCTTCTGGTGCTTTGGAAAATTAGTTGATCCCCTCTTCTTTGTGGTGGTCCCCTCAAATACTGGAACACTGCTATCATGTCCCCCCTAGTCCTTCTTTTCTCTGGATTGCCCATACCCAAATCCTGCAACACTTCCTTCATATGTTTTAGTCTCCAGGCCTTAGTTGTTCTTCTCTGCACTTTTTCCAAAGTCTCAACATCTGTTTTGGTAATGTAGACTTATATACCGCTCTACAGTGCTTGACAGCCCTGTCTAAGCGGTTTACAGAGTCAGCATATTGCCCCCAACAATCTGGGTCCTCATTTTGTTGACCTCGGAAGGATGGAAGGCTGAGTCAACCTTGAGCCAGTCAGGATCGAACTGCTGGCAGTGGGCAGAGTCAGCCTTTAATGCTGCATGGAAGGAAGGAAGGAAGGAAGGGAGGGAGGGAGGGAGGGAGGGAGGGCGGAGGGAGATCGAAGGAGGGAGGCAGGGAGGGGGCGAGATGGAAGCAATGAGTCCAACCTGAGCCCGAGGTCAGATCGAACTCCTGGCAGTGGGCAGAGTCAGCCTTTAATGCTGCATGGAAGGAAGGAAGGAAGGAAGAAAGGAAGGAAGGAAGGAAGGGAGGGAGGAAGGAAGGGAGGAAGGAAGGGAGGGAGATGGAAGGCTGAGTCAACCTTGAGCCGGTCAGGATCGAACTCCTGGCAGAGTCAGCCTTCAATGCTGCATTCTAACCACTGTGCCAGGGAGCCTGGCCAATGTTCACAGTTGAGAGGGAAAAGGGACTCAATCCGCTGATAAGCAGGATTATTTTTCTACTCTGCACTACATCATCTCCAGATAATTTATCTGGAGAGGACAGACAGTAAAGGGAGGCTGCGTAAAGCAGCTTGCACATGGAACACCACAGTGGCATCCATAAAAACTTTGTGACTTTCCTAAGCAATGTCACTCAAGCTTTCCACAGGAGAACAATTCTGCCTCAGATGTCACAGGTGATGAAGTTCTCGGAGAAACGAGAACCCTACCAGAGAGAACTGCCTAACAGGATCAGCTCAAAAAGAGAACAAAGGGTGATCCTTACCAGCCCTGTCAGTTCATCCACCTCCAGAGATCTCCTGCTTTACCCCCCCCCCCGCCCGTGACCCAGGATTTAGAAGACAGAAATTCAAGGGCAGCTCCATCCAGCAAGAGGGGAGAAGATCATTTAAAGCAGGGGTCTTCAAACCTGGCCCTTTTATGACTTGTGGACTTCAACTCCCGAGTACCGGTACCCGGCCCCGGAATGCCAGCAACCGGTCCGCACAAACAAGCAAAGCCCCCCATCCGTGGGATGCAGGCAGCACACAAAACCACGCCCCCTCCGGTCCGTGGGAAAACCTCTCTCCACGGAACCGGTCCCTGGTACCCCAAAGGTTGGGGGCCTCGGGTGTAGAGGATTTTCCTCCATTACTTTTGTAGGCAAAGAAAGAATTTCTCCAGGTTCTTCGGGGGGATCGCGGAGAGAAATTCTTCAGTTAAGTTCTGATATAGCCAAATCCGGCCTTAGGTTCTGCCTCGGTTTACCTTCCCAATAGTCGGAAGATCGTTTAAAAGCAGTTTATTAGGGAACCTTGATAAAGTGGGATCTCTCTATGAAAAGGAGAGAGTCCCGAGACCCATCTTACATTCCCTTTTTTTATAGTTAACCCGAGAAAGAAAAATGAAAGAGGAATGTTGCTTGGACAAGATAAGAGCCCTCCTTGCACAGTAAATCAGCTACAAAGAAGTTAGATAAACTGGTTGAGACTAAGAAATCTTTTCTCACCAGGAGATGAGTTTCCAGACCTCCTTGTGTAAATTATCTTTTCAGTTCAGGAATGTTAAAAGCTATCTAATCAATCCGTACAACCATAGAATAATAGAATAGCAGACTTGGAAGGGGCCTTGTAGGTCATCTAGTCCAACCTCCCCCCACCACGCCCAAGCAGGAGACCCTACGCCAGTGGTGGCGAACCTACGGCACGGGTGCCAGAGGTGGCACTCAGAGCCCTCTCTGTGGGCACGTGCGCCGTCGCCCGAGTCCTAGGCCTTCAGCTGGGTTTTATAAAACCTTTTCGCTTTAGGCCTCCGCCGCCGTGTGCAAAAAAAAAAAAAAGGTTCAATCAATCAGTCAATTTCAACTTCTCGTGGGAAAAAAAAAGATCTCGCAAAGTTGGAATTGATTGAACTTTTTAGTCCCACCCAGTCTGCCGTTACCACCGCAGCCATGCCCACCCAATGGGCCACACCCAGCCAATGGGCCACACCCACCCGGCACCCGACGATGCATAAGTGGGTTTTGGGTTGCAGTTTGGGCACTCGATCTCTAAAAGGTTCGCCATCACTGCCCTACGCCATTTCTGATAGGTGGCAGTCCGGCCTCTTCTTGAAATGGTGTGGGCTTCACATCAGTAAAGGCTTATTAGCACACGGGATTACATTCTAATCTGTAATGCACCTGAACATTATTTTAAAAGAGAGAAAATCAGTCAAATTAAAATGCAAAATAAACGCGTGGGTTAACAAATTACAAAATCCAGGTCGTGGGCCCCCCAGTTCCCAAAATTAGGACTCAGCCCTTAGTGGTATCAACTTTCCTAAAAAAAGGCTCTGAGCAGATTCTCCTCGTTGTGGAAACGAAGCTAGGAGGGCTGCAGGCTGCACACTCTTTGGTTGCCTCGTCACAAAGTATATATAGCAACATCTCTCGCCTGGAAATTTCACTTAAACTGATTCTTTTTCCAAACAACTTCAAAAGCAAATAGTCTTTTTATCTAACTGCATGGGTACTATTGGAATGCTACCTCATTTTTCTCGAGAAGCAGTATAAGTTTGAAAATGATAATGATAAGACTAAATTTGATGTGGAATTGTATAGAAATGACGACCATATTATTGCTAAGACGTATGCACTGTTATTGAAAATGGAAACAAAAGGCGAACAAGCTAAAGATTGTATGATAAAACGGGCAAAAATATACCGTTGGGTCAATGGGAGAATATGTGGAAGAAAGGATTGAAATTTACATGGAATTACAGTATATATATATCTTAAAGAGAACTTTGTAAAATGATGTAGCATTGGTACTTGACACTGGATAAATTGTCAGAAATATATAATGAGATTTCAAATAGTCACTGAAAATATAATCAAACTGAAGATACATTATTTCAGCTCTGGTTGACAGGTAAGAAAGCTAAAAACATTGGGATCATCAAATATGTATTCCGATTCAGAAGATTTGAAAAGTTAAATGTATAGTTGTAACCAGAGATTTTCCTTTTGGGGTTAATGGACAAACAGATTGAACGACCTTAAGGAAAATTATTTTTATAATTTTAACGATGGCACGAGTCCTTTATGCACAAAAGCTGTAGGGCCTAGAAATAATACAATGGAAGAATGGATGATTAAGCTGATAAAAGTTGGCGCAGATGGCTAAATTGACAATTTTGATTAAAGAAAAGATTGGGACCAATTTCTATCTGGAGACCACTTTGGGACTTTTCTGCCAGAAAGTGAAAGAAATGAAATTATGATTTGGGGATTTGATGATTAGAACTGTACGGATTTATAGGAATAAAGCAGACGATTGTTGATTTTAAAGTAAGAGTTTGATGTATTTTTATCTATATCTATACCAAAATGTTAAGCAAGCCCAACTCCTTGTCACTGCATCACCCCCAAGAGAAGACTGTCCAGCCTCTTTTTGAAAACCTCCAGCCAAAGGAAAGACACCAGGTGGTAACTTCTTCCATTGATTGACAGCTCATCCTGTGAAGAAGTTCTTCTAACTAAGGGAAGTTTTTAAGTTATTTGCCCAGAATGGTATAGGGCCTCCTGCTTGAGCAGGGGGTTGGACTAGAAGACCTCCAGAGTCCTTTCCAACTCTGTTGTTCTGTATTCTGGAACAATGGCTTCCCACAATCTAGCCTTGCTGCTCCTCAAGATGTTGTTGGTCTTCTTTGCAGCTGCATTACACTGTGGGGATATGTTGTGATGCAGTAGCACACCCAAGTCTTTCTCACACATGTTGCTCAAGCCAGATTTTCTCCATCCTATTCCTGTTGCTTTAGAATAGAATAGAATAGAATAGAATAAGGAATAAATAGAATAGAATAGAATAGAATAGAATAGAATAGAATAGAATAGAATAGAATAGAATAGAATAGAATAGAATAGAATAGAATAGAATAGAATAGAATAGAATAAGGAATAAATAGAATAAGGAATAAATAGAATAGAATAGAATAGAATAGAATAGAATAGAATAGAATAGAATAGAATAGAATAGAATAGAATAGAATAGAATAGAATAGAATAGAATAGAATAGAACAGGGGATGGAATGGAATGGAATGGAATAGAATAGAATAGAATAGAATAGAGTTGGAAGGGACCTTGGAGGTCTTCTAGTCCAGCCCCCTGCTCAAGCAGGAGAACCTACACCATCTCAGACAGGTGATTGTCCAATCTCTTCTTTAAAATTTCATTTTTCTTACCTAGACTCATAACTTTAGATTTCTCCATGTTAAATTTCATTCTAATTGTTTCTGCCTGTTTTTCTAGCCCATGTTTTTTTTTTAATTTCCCCCCCTCCTTCTTCCAAGTACAAGTACTCCTTGACTTATGACCACAATTGAGCCCCAAATTTCTGTTGCTAAATGAAACATCTGTTAAGTGAATCTTGCCCCACTTTACGATCTTTCTTGCCACAATTGTTAAGCAAATCACCACCGTTGATAAGTTAGTAAAACGGTCGTTAAGAGAATCAGGCTTTCCCCCCACCCACCCATTGACTTTGCTTGTCAAAAGCTTGCAAAAGGGGATCACGTGATCCTGGGGACACCGCAACCGTCGTAAGTATGAGTCACTTGCCAAGCATTTGAATTTTGATCACATGATCACGGGGATGCTGCAAAGGTGAAAAACGGTGTGAAAAACGGTTGTGACTTCGAACAGTCACTAAATGAACTGTTGTAAGTCGAGGATGGCCTGCATTAGCCCCTCCTCCCTGTTTTGTATCATCTGCAAATTTGGTAAGCATTCCTTCAGTGCCCTCACTCAGGACAAGAATAAGATTTCTGACAAATATCTGTTAAAACCGCCCGTAAAAATCACAGCCTCACACTTCCTTCATAGTTGCGTCATTTGGCGCAGAAAAAAAAAATTCATCTTCCTCCTTTTCAGTTTGTCTTGAGGACCTATAATCAGCTCCCACCATGGAGTCCTTTTTATTTCTTTTTTAATTCTTGCCCAGACCCTCTCAACAGAGCTCCTACGCCCCAAATCCTGAATTTCTGTGGACTCCTACATTTCCCTCACACATTAAGGCAGTTCTTCCTCCCCGCTTGCTGAGCCAATTTTATTTGTATAAATTGTAGCCTTCCAGCACTTTATTCCACTTCGGTGTGTCATTCCACCAATGTCTCAGCAGTACCTGTGGTATTATAGAATAACGTGGAAAAACAGATTTGGAAGTGACCTTGGAAGTCTTCTAGTCCAGGGGTCCCCAACCCCCGCTCTGTGGACCGGTACCGGGCCGTGGCATGCCAGCAACTGGTCCGCACAAACAAGCAAAGCAGCACGTGGGATGCAGGCAGCACACAAAACCACGCACCCTCCGGTCCGTGGAAAAACCTCTCTCCACGGAACTGGTCCCTGGTGCCCAAAAGGTTGGGGACCTCGGTTTTAGTCCAACCCCTGCTCAAACAGGAGGTCTTATACTATCCTGAACAAATGATTATCTAGTCTGCTGTTGAAAACCTCCAGTGAAGGAGCACCCACAATTTCTGGAGACAAGCCATATCCACTGATTAACTGTTCTCATTCTCAGGAAATTCTACTTTTGTCTCTCGCTGCAACAATCTTTCTCCCTTCGCTTCTTGTCCTGCCCTCAAGTGCTTTCTGCCACGTCTAGCTACAGTCAATTTTGCATTTTTCAAGAAGTAGGAGTTGAGGGTCTAATCTTCCAACTCCCATGCCACCTCATGATGTTGCAAATGGGCTCACCTCTGGAAGGAATTGTATGCAGGAACTGAACATAAGTAGGAAGGAACAGGCTCCCCTCAGTGATGTTGAAAGCAGAGTTTTGACTCCATTTCAATGGATCTCCATTTATTAGAAGTCGAAGGAGTGGGGGCTGCTTTAAAAGGGTGGAAGAGAACTGCCAAGTCATCACTTACCATCTTCATTTGGCTCAGGGGATCCCTCAATCTGGCCAGACCAATTTCTAATTGATCCCTGATCGTTATAATGCAGTGGTCTCCAACCTTTCCGGATTTATGGGCAGGCGGGGGGGTGGGAGGGAGGAGAAGGGATAGTTGCACACGTGTGGCAGGAAAGCGTGCGTGTGTGCACGCAGCCCCATCCACGTGAGCCCCATCTGTCCATCTGCAGATAATTCTTGAAAAACCCAATGGAAGGGACCCAATGTGGTCCGGAGTGAAAAACAAAGCAAAAGAACGGTCATTTTCTTGAAAATGGGCCAAAATATCCATCACATGATCTTGAATCCCAAGGGGAGATCCGAGTCCTTCCGGGGTGGTGTTGGGACAAGCCAGAGAATGCAAAACGTGTCCCAGAAAGCCAAGTGGCACCAATAGCACCTTTTATAGCAATCATGGATGCTATAAAAACACTACTGAGGAATTCAAAATAAATTCTTAAAGCGCATTGAAAATAAGGTAAAAGTATAAAGTCATTTTCAGGAGAAGAAAACTAGAGAAATTGCACGGCACAATTTAGCACTGCTTTAGAGAAACTACTTCAGGAATGGCTTTCCAGCTTCAAACATCAAATAATCATTGTTTCTTATAAATAGCCTAATCTCTCTCTCTCTCTTTTCCTGGAACTGATTGGTATGGAATATCTGCCCCCAGATAGATCAGTAATGGGTGACATTCAGCTGCTAACTAATGCAGAGGTCAAGCCCTTTATTAGCCTTGATTTCAAGGTCTTCATTCCTGTGTGTGTGTCTCTCTCTCTCTGTGTGTGTGTTTCTTCAAGTTATTGTTGACTTCTGACAATTGTCAGGACAAGTCCCTGCAGTTTTTTTGGTAAGGTTTTTTGGAAGTGATCTGCTATTGTCGGCTTCTTAGGGCCAACATAGGGACTCTCCCAGCTGGCTTTGTGCCCAAGGCAGGACTAGAATTCATGGTCTCCTGGTTTCCAGTTGGTGCCTTAACCAAACAGGCCAAAGTGGATCTCTTTGAATGAGAAGGATGCTCAGGATGGAGAAAGCTTCTCCCTTCTGCAAGACCTAACAATCGCGGAAACGACTTGCCTTCAGAAAAGTGTGGGTGCTCTTATCACTGGAGGTTTTTAAGGAGAGATTGGACAGTCACTTGTCTGAAATGGTATAGGGCAGGGGTAGGCAACCTAGGCAACCTTGGCTCTTTTATGACTCGTGGACTTCAACTCCCAGACTCGTGGACTTCCTGAGCCAGCATGGCTCAGCTTGGAAACCTCTCCCTTTCCCCTCAGCATGGCTGGCTCAGGAATTCTGGGAATTGAAGTCCACGAGTCATAAAAGAGCCAAGGTTGCCTACCCCTGGTATAGGGTCTCCTGCTTGAGCAGGGGGCTGGACTAGAAGACCTCCAAGGTCCCGTCCAACTATGTTATTTTGTTACCTAGGTGAGCCTGAAGAGGTAGGGAATCTGCTCTTCAGAATAGATCTGAATTAGCTGTCCTCTCACGTCAGTCCTTTGAGGTAGATGAGTCCATGAGAGAGCACCCCAATCTTTCTGGCTTTGTGGACTGGTGGAGGGAGGGGGCGAGAGGGGATAGGTCTGTGCAAGTGGCATGTGCTCGGCCATTGCAAGCGCAAGTGGGGATGTGAGTGTGCACGTACACACTCGCCCGACATTTTGGCGGCCCGGTTCCAAACAGCTCAAGGCCCGGTAGTGGGCTATGGCCCGGGGGTTGGGGACCCCTGCTGTAGAGATTTCAGCACTAACAGGATGCTGAAAGCCTAAGAGCTGCAAGATCAAGGTGGAGCTGCCTCTTTCTCACACTTTCCACTTTCCCAAGAGCGAGCAGCCATTTTGCTCTCCTTATGATTAAGGGACTGGAGGCTAAAACATACGAAGAACGGTTACAGGAACTGGGCATGGCTAGTCTAGTGAAGAGAAGGACCAGGGGAGACACGATAGCAGTGCTCCAATATTTGAGGGGCTGTCACATAGAGGAGGGGGGTCAACCTATTTTCCAAAGCACCTGAAGGCCAGACAAGGAATAACCGATTGAATCTGATCAAGGAGAGAAGCAACCTGGAAATAAGGAGAAATTTTCTGACACTGAGAACAATCAACCAATGGAACACTTTGCCTTCAGAAGTTGCGGGAGCTTCATCACTGGAGGCTTTCAAGAAGAGACTGGACTGCCATCTGTCAGAAATGGTGTAGGGTCTCCTGCTTGGGCGGGGGGTTGGACTAGATGACCTACAAGGTCCCTTCCAACTCTGTTATTCTAATTCAAATTCTTCCTTTTCAATGCCAGAGCTACATTCCTCCAGATTTCAAGAAAATTTCTTTATAGGGTTGCTTTCTCTCTCTCTCTCTCTCTTTTGCAATTTGTGAAAACAAATTTGTGTTATTGTTTTACACAATCAGGGGATCTAAGAGGACATTCTTTCTCTGAAATGTGTGAGGTTCAGTAAGTTGTGAATATGTACGCCGAGAATAACCCTGTTTGTTCAGACTCCCAATTTGCAAAAGTGCAAAGGAAAGTTTGAAGAGAACATTTCGCCCCCAAAGCAGACCCCAAAGCTTTTGAAACTTCTGCTCTCCAGTTCAATTCCGAGGCTTCATTCGGAAGCTGAAGTTGCTTTATGGATTGATAAGATCAATGTATCATCACGCGGCTTGCCAGAAAGATCCCTGTATCAAAGATCCCTGTTATCAAAAGGGAAGCTACTTTTCACCAAAAAAGTTTTGACTGTTGTAAAACAATGGATTAAATTATTGAAACTGGGCTCTGCGGAGGCATTTGGAGCTAGTAGCCCTTTTGGATGAAGGAAGCCGACAGAAATGTTTTCATGCAGCCATTCAGACAATTCAGCATTTTTCCCCCGCCATTTTTATAATTACATTCATTCTCAGTGTGTGTCGTAATCATTAAAACCCCATTTAGTTCCATGTAAATTAGGACAATGCATGGTCATTATAATATGCAGCCTTTGATTTCATTTGTTTGTTATTTCCCAAGTTTGTTTAACTTGGTTTGTGCTGCTTTGCTGGACAGAAAAGCTCCTGATTAGTTCTGTCCCTCGTCTGGAAATATCTCAGCTTGGTTGGGTCATTCACTCAACTTGCAAAGCCATCAGCCAGGGGGTCCAGCCTTTCCCTTTATGGCCTTCCTTTAAGGCAGGGGTCTGCAACCTGGAGAACTTTAAGACTTGTGGACTTCAGCTCCCAGAATTCTTTAGCCAGCATAGCTGGCTGAGGAATTCTGGGAGTTGAAGTCCACAAGTCTTAACATTCTCAAGGTTGCAGATCCCTGTTTTAGGGAGACTATGGTAGCTGCTCTACTCACCCAGAAGTATCTCTTGGAGAGCAACAGAATAACAGAGTTGGAAGGGACCTTGGAGGTCTTCTAGTCCAGCCCCCCCGCTCAAGCAGGAGAACCATCCTATACCATTTCAGACAAGTGGCTGTCCAGTCTCTTCTTAAAAGCCTCCATTGATGGAGCACCCACAACTTCTAAGGCAAGCTGTTCCACTGGTTAATTGTTCTCACTGTTAGGAAGTTTCTCCTTATTTTTAGGTTGGTTCTCTCTTTGATTAGTTTCCATCCCTTGCTTCTTGTCCTGCCTTCAGGTGCTTTGGAGAATAGGTTGACCCTCTCTTCTTTGCATTCTTTCTAGAGTCTAAGCATCTTTTTTATATCGTGGGGACCAAAACTGAATGCAATATTCCAAATGTGGTCTTACCAAGGCATTATTAAAGTGGTATTAATATTTCCACATGATCCTGATTCTATCCCTCTGTTTATACAACCCAGGATTGTATTGGCTTGTTTGGCTGCTGTCACACACTGCTGGCTCATGTTTAAGTGATCGTCCACTAGGGCTCCACGGTCCCTCTCGCAGTTACTGTTTTTGAGCCAGGTTTCACCTAATCTGTACTTGTACCTTTGGTTTTTCCTGCCCAGGTGCAAAACTTTGCTTTTCTCCACATTAAATTTCACAATTGTTCGATAGGGGCCATTGTTTTTGGATCCTGAGCTTGTCTTCTGGGGTGTTGGCTCTTCCTGCCAGCTTAGCGTCATCTGCAAATTTGATGAGTTCCCCTTCTACTCCCTCATCTTCATTAAATAGTTTTCATTTTTTCATTAAATAGTTTTCACGTTAGCTTTCATTTTTTTCTTTAAAAAAATAGTAAAATAAAATGGCCAAAATCTCGCATGATGACAGTACATAAACATTCAGATCTCCTTTCAGATGTAAATTTCCAAAATCTTGCCAAGATTTCCTGCCTTCAGCTAGAGGGTAGGACAACAAGACCTCCCTGGTTCCATCCAAACCTATGATTCTACGTTCTATGTTCCCTGGCTTCATTCAGGCTACTATTTCAGTCTTTCCCAAATGAATACATTTACCCCTTGGGTAGTCAAGCCTGAATTAATTTATCCAGGACCTCAGTAGCATCAGGAATTGTATTTTGTGTTGTGCCGATGACACCTGAAGCACCTTATAATCCAGTGACAAGAAGAAAGTTGAAAGATTTCTTCTTAGGCTGAACTTTTCTGAGACTCTTTTAAGACTCAGATTTAAGATAAGATAACCTTTATTGTCATTTTTTTACTGTGGGCACAACGGCACACATCAAAAATGAAATTTAGTTGCCCGCTCTCAAAGTGAAACACATACATTGGGTCTTCTCAAGCTCTTCGCTTCTGTTTTCGAAATTAGGAAGACCCAGAGCATACTGCAGACAATTTTGGTCACCATATCACAAAAAAGATGTTGAGAGTTTGGAAAAAATTCAGAGAAGAGCAACTAAGATGATCAAAGGCCTGGAGACTAAAACATACGAAGAACGGCTACGGGACTTGGGTTTGGCTAGTCTAAAGGAAAGAAGAAATAGGGAGACATGATAGCAATGTTCCAGTATTTGAGGGGCTGCCACAAAGAAGAGGGGGTCACGTTATTCTCCAAAGGACCAGAGGGCAGGACGAGAAACGATGGTTGGAAACTGATCAAAGAGAGAAGCAACCTGGGATTAAGGAGAAACTTCCTGACAGGGAGGACAATCAACCAGTGGAACAGCTTTGCCTTCAGAAATTGTGGGCGCTCCATCACTGGAGGTTTTTAAGAAGAGACCGGACAATCACCTATCTGAGATGGTGTAGGTTCTCCTGCTTGAGCAGGAGGCTGGACTAGAAGACCTCCAAGGTCCCTTCCAGTTCTATTCTATTCTATTCTATTCTATTCTATTCTATTCTATTCTATTCTATTCTATTCTATTCTATTCTATTCTATTCTATTCCATTCCATTCCATTCCATTCCATTCTCTATTCTATTCTATTCTATTCTATTCTATTCTATTCTATTCTATTCTATTCTATTCTATTCTATTCTATTCTATTCTATTCTATTCTATTCCATTCCATTCCATTCTCTATTCTATTCTATTCTATTCTATTCTATTCTATTCTATTCTATTCTATTCTATTCTATTCTATTCTATTCTATTCTATTATTATTCTGTTCTCCGTTCCATTCCATTCCATTCCATTCTATTCTATTCTATTATTATTCTGTTCTCCGTTCCATTCCATTCCATTCTATTCTATTCTATTCTATTCTATTATTATTCTGTTCTCCATTCCATTCCATTCCATTCTATTCTATTATTATTCTGTTCTCCGTTCCATTCCATTCCATTCCATTCCATTCCATTCTATTCTATCCCATCCCATCCCATCCCATCCCATCCCATCCCATCCCATCCTATCCTATCCTTATCTCCTATTCTATTATCTTCCATTCTATTCTATTCTTATTCTTATTCTTATTCTATTCTTATTCTATCCTCCGTTTCAAAGCTCCGTGTGAATCAGAGAAGGGAGGCTGCTTTGCCTTCCTGGCCCTGCTTTGAAGTGCATCGATAACAATTTGCTAACTTCCCTGAGAGAGAAGAAAGGTTTTTTGCTCCGGAAATGGATGGGGTTTGTGACTGTCTGCGGAATTCCTGGCAGAAGCCTAACTTGGGAATTGGCTTTTGACCAAATGATCTGAAGTGCTCCTGGAAGCACGAACCCATTTGGCGCAAGGGTCCATTTGAAGGGGACGGGCAAGCTAAGAAGCCGGTCATGAAAGCACCTTTGAGGCATGCCAAGACCTTCAAAGGCTGCAGCGTTCCCACCGCGTGTGCGTGGGAGCGTGCTTTTAAACTTCAGGCAGATCATGTTTTATTTAAACACAAAGGCCCAAGATTCCAGCTTATTTCAGATATATCCTCCAGTGGCACCGGGTGTGGGGGGGGAGAATGGGGGGAAAGGAGACCGCCAATGCTTCTCCCCCCCCCAACACAAATCCATTTTCCTCCATCCTTCTCGCAGATTTAATTTACTTCTGTGCCCAAAATTTCTTATCTGCAGGAATGCTTCCTAATTCTGCAATTCCGACCTGGGCTTTTTAATTTCATGTTAGGATCATGGCTGGAAACAAATTTATTAGCCCAAGCAGAGTAAACAATCTTCCCAGCCTCTCTTTTGTTATTAATATTCTCTCTGCCTTTTATTCATTTCCCAGGAGCCCGACTAAGAGGGGAGGGGAGTATAAAAATACCCCCGCATTTGGCGAACAAGCTAGATCATCCAAAGACATTCTCTGCAACGGGAAAGGGCCCTTTTCTGCAGGTTCTCCAAGTGTGTGTAAAATACAAGACCTACTTGCAGCTTTCAATTATTGGGGGAAAAAGGGGGGGAAACATTCACCCTTGTAGCCGAAAAAAGGTTACTTTTTTTTTACTAAGTGCTACAAATATAGGACACTTGTTCCAAAGGCATCAGATCGAGCCGACACACGTCGTAGA
Source organism: Azemiops feae (assembly GCA_023970755.1). NCBI lineage: Eukaryota > Metazoa > Chordata > Lepidosauria > Squamata > Viperidae > Azemiops > Azemiops feae. The sequence continues at coordinate 448,457 of JALGBA010000734.1, read as the reverse complement.
GATTTCGGCGAAAAGCCACGGATAATGAACGGCCCACCGACCGTATAGGAAGCCAAGTTGATTAAATCAGCGAATCGAAATTAGGTAACAAATTAAATTAGAAAGTGCATTCAAAGCACTGGACTGACTTAAAAGTCCATGAATTGATTCAGATAGGTTTTGCTGCGTTGCACGTATTTATTCTGCTCAAACCGATGGGGCTATCAGAACTGGATCAAGGTTGAATTTCTAAATCAAGGCAAAAGGCCAGACCAAACATACATCGGTCCAGTGATTCAAGTCAGCGTCAGCTCTGCCGTCATCCTGCCATCAACTGCTAGGGGAGAGGGGAAGGGGAGCAGATGGGCAATAGACATGTATGGGGCATAGGTGGGGGGAAAGGAGGGGGGTTGATAGTGTGACGGAAACCACAGATGCAAGAAAACCAGCCTGCGCCAGTCTTCAAGGCCGTGAAGGTGAGAAGGGAATGTGGATTGCTCCAAATATCCAAACGGTTCTCCAAACACCTATGCAGCTCACCATTGGCCAAAGACGAACTGATAATGGGGAGGGAGGGCCGGGACAAAGGGGAAAGTTTTGTAACCTTTTGTGTGGGAACTTTAGATCTAGCCCTGCTTTTACTGCAGCCAGCAAGCCTTAGTAAAAGAGTCTATCGCTTCAACCGAATGGAGTCGAGGGTCTTTCTTTCCTAGGGACCTAGCTAAGGTAGGTCTAAGAGTCAGATTTTGCCTAAAGAGCACACTGTTGGTTACATCCCTGTTCTCTCCCCAGGGGTTTTTGATGGAGCAAATGAGTCATGTGGTAGTTGCACCATCCTTACAATGATGCCGAAAGATCCTTTAAATGAAGAGGTATTTTGTTCGTATGTCCCAGGCTCGCTTACCACCCAATCCCAGCTATGAGTTTCTACCTTCACGGGACCCCCCATAGCCTTGGACAATCCCAAAAGAACACAATGTTCAAGAGAGATGTGTTTATTGTCAGATAGGGTGATGTCACCCATGCCCCTTCCCTTAAATGCTGCCTCCTTGCAGGACCTAAGCAGGGATGGACCCTATCCCTATGGAACAGCCTTTCCTGGTGATCTGGCATGCCCCACCTCTCCAGACTTCTAGAAAACCATAAAGTCCTGGCTCTTTCCCAGGCACAGGGTGAGATTGGGACGTAAGAATGGTTGGTTGGGGAGAATCATCCCAGGAGAATGTCTGAGGCACCAGATTTATTGGGTCTGTTCTTTGGACTTCGGTTTTTACTGTTCTGTAGTTATATTGTTGTTGTGAGCCACCCAGAGTTCTGTTCAAAGATAGCACTAGCACTTAGACTTATGTGCCACTTCACAGTGCTTCCACAGCCTTCTCTAAGCGGTTTAAAGCATGTTGCCCCAATCAATCTGGTCCTCATTTTACTGACCTCGGAAGGATGGAAGGCTGAGTCAACCTTGAGCCGGTCAGGATCGAACTGCTGGCAGTGAGAGGAAGGAAGGAAGGAAGGAAGGAAGGAAGGAAGGAAGGAAGGAAGGAAGGAAGGAAGGAAGGAAGGAAGGAAGGAAGGAAGGAAGGGGAAAAGGAAGAGCAATGGCCTTAGATTTATATACTGCTTCACAGTGCTTTCCAGCCCTCTCTAAGCCATTTTACAGAGTCAGCATTTTGCCCCCAACAATCTGAGTCCTCATTTTACCGACCTCGGAAGGACGGAAGTCTGAGTCAACCTTGAGCCGGTCAGGATCGAACTGCTGGCAGTGGGGAGAATTAGCCTGAAATACTGCATTCTAACTACTGCGCACCATGGATGGATGGATGGATGGATGGATGGATGGATGGATGGAAGGAAGGAAGGAAGGAAGGAAGGAAGGAAGGAAGGAAGGAAGGAAGGAAGGAAGGAAGGAAGGCAGGCAGGCAGGCAGGAAGGAAGGAAGGAAGGAAGGAAGGAAGGAAGGAAGGAGAAAAGATACAGCAATAGCAATAACAATAGAATCTAGACTTATATACTGCTTCAGAGTGCTTTACAGCCCCTCTCTTAAGAGGTTTACAGAGTCAGCATTTTGCCCCCAACAATCCGGGTCCTCATTTTACCGACCCTGGAAGGATGGAAGGCTGAGTCAACCTTGAACCGGTCAGGATTGAACTCCTTGCAGTCGGTAGAATTAGCCTGCAATGCTGCATTCTAACCACTGCACTACCACAGCTCACAAATCTCTCAAACAAATACATATTTGCAACAAAGAGGGAAACGCTTGGTCGCCCTTTTAATAATTCAGTCCCTGAACCCATTTTCCCTGTCCCAGCAGCCCACTGAGAAAATACTGGTTTGCAGTCAGATTTAGCCTTCAATTTCTAATGTAAGGAAATGCTTTTGCAAAGCTCCCAACTTCTAAAAAGGCAGAAAAAGTAGCTGAGTCAGCTGCTAGATAAACTGAAGGATCAGCAAAAATGGCCTGTGATACGTAAGGCCACACTTGGAACACTGCATCCAGTTTTGGTTGCTACAAGGTAAAAAAGATGATGAGACTCTAGAAAGAGTGCAGAGAAGAGCCACAAATTACCGGGAAGGAGGCTAAAATATATAAAGAACGGTTGCAGGAATTGGGGATGTCTAGTCTAATGAAGAGAAGGACGAGGGGGGACATGATAGCACTGTTCCAATATCTCAGGGGCTGCCCCAAAGAAGAGGGAGTCAAGCTATTCTCCAAAGCACCTGAAGGCAGGACAAGAAGCAACAGATGGAAACTAATCAAGGACAGAAGCAACCTGGAACTAAGGAGAAACTTCCTGACAGTTAGAACAATTAACCAGTGGAACAACCTGCCTCCAGAAGTTGTAAATGCTCCAACACTGGAAGTTTTTAAGAAGAGATTGGACAGCCATTTGTCTGAAATGGTATAGGGCAGTGGTGGCAAACCTATGGCACGGGTGCCAGAGGCGGCACTCAGAGCCCTCTCTGTGGGCACACGTGCCGTTGCCCCAGTCCTAGGCCTTCAGCTGGGTTTTATAAAACCTTTTCACTTTAGGCCTCCGCCGCCGTGTGCAAAAAAAAAAAGGTTAAATCAGTCAATTTCAACTTCTCACGGGGAAAAAAAAGATCTTGCAAAGTTGGAATTGATTGAACTTTTTAGTCCCACCCAGTCTGCCGTTACCACCACAGCCATGCCCACCCAATGGGCCACGCCCACCCAATGGGCCACACCCACCCAATGGGCCACACCCAGCCAATGGGCCACATCCACCCGGCACTCGATGATGCATAAGTGGGTTTGGGGTTGCAGTTTGGGCACTCAGTCTCTAAAAGGTTCGCCATCACTGGTATACGGTTTCCTGCCTGAGCAGGGGGTTGGACTAGAAGATCTCCAAGGTCCCTTCCAATTCTGTTATTCTGTTCGGCCCCAGAGATATATAGGAGAACATCCTGAGTGGCTTTCTACCCTTTACGTATTTAAATGAATTAATACAGATACATTAGTTTTGGCTTTCCCCTAAGCTCCCCACATCTCTTCCCATCTGGCCTGTCTCTTTTTGTATTCACGTTGATTGGGAATATTTGCTGTTGGCAATGGAGAACAGGGAACCTGAAAAGAGGGTGGATCTAACCTAATGTCTGAATAGTATTTCCAGTCTTTATTGACCTGGTTCAAACACAATTCCACATTCTATGTTTTGTTTTGGGGGGTTCGCGTGATCTGAACCTAGCAATGTCAGTTTATAAAACAGCGGTGTGTATCCATCATGCCACATCTGCTTCACACTGTTGATTCGACAAGTTGTGTTAATGCGATTAGGCCCTCCTGACTCACTTCGACAAGTTGACGCCAACTTGTCATTTTGAGTCACCAAAGAAATATTGTACTTAAACACATGCAAGATTTAATCAACTTGTTTAACGTCGCAACTCAATGAGCGTGGTGGCTGCGGGGGGGGAGGGGGGAGGAAGCAGACTCTAGAATTCCAGATGTGCATCTGATTTCCCAAGGAACCCACCACTCCCCCACCCCTTCGTAAGAAACGCATTTATCTTTACGATGTCAACGTTTCCACCGGCAAACATCAGATTCTAATTCAGCCATTGATTTTTCACGATTTTTCCCCCCAGTGGGCAGGAATTAACAAGGTGTGGAAGGCAGATTCCAAAACAATGAAGAAGCACAACTTGGGGAGTACAGATGGCTTTAAAAACAAATGTGACAAGTTTATGGGATTGCCTACCAGCAGCTGTTAAGCATCCAGGCTGTGTAGCTAGAGCATCTGTTGAGCGACTTAAGCCTTCTGAACTGGAAACCGCTTGGGACTGGCAGCGTCTATAGCTCTTCGCCACCCTCACCGAAATCTGGGGAAATATATCTGGTAGGCTCCAGGTTGGGACGGGTAAGGTCCTGAATTGGGCAGTGGGGGAGGGGGGAGGCAGACGAGAAGGACCAAATATGCTTCTTGTGTTCCAATGGAAATGATGCAAATACGTTGTCAGATCTGCCCTCTTCAGCTTAGCGTATTGCTGGCCTCTTGTCATAAATCAGGGGGTCTTCAAACCTGGCCCTTTTCTGACTTGTGGACTTCAACTCTCCCAGAATCCCTCAGCCAGGCACGCTGGCTTGTGGACTTCAACTCCCAGAATTCCTCGGCCAGCGGGCCTGGCTGAGGAATTCTGGGAGTTGAAGTCCACAAGTCAGAAAAGGGCCGGGTTTGAAGACCCCTTGGCCCTTTTCTGACTTGCGGACTTCAACTCCCAGAATTCCTCAGCCAGCGTGCCTGGCTGAGGAATTCTGGGAGTTGAAGTCCACAAGTCAGAAAAGGGCCAGGTTTGAAGACCCCTGTCATAAATGGTTAGGGGAAGGTAGGGAGAGGAAGGAGGCAACTGGCATGCAGAGGGTAGAGATGAGCAAGGGCTGTGTGTTTCTGTGTGTGTGTGTGTGTGTGTGTGTGTGTGTGTGTGTGTTTTACAGGCTTGATGGAAGCCAGAGGTGTGAGAACTAGCCTGTTCCTATCTTCAAGACAGCGGAGCCCAGGAAAGGAATACGAAATGCACCAAAATTGCACCAAACATCTGAGTTGCTCCCAAAACACCATTGGATGAAGACAGACCAGTTTTTTTTTTTGGGGGGGGGGAAGAGGCCCGGGGAGAAGGGGAGATTCTGTAACGCTTTGCGTGGGAACTTCAGTTCTGGCCTTGCTTTTGCCACAGCCAGTATTCCTTGGGAAAAGATCCTATCACTTCCAACAAATGGGAGTCGAGGGTCTTTCTTTCCCAGGGACCCAGCTGGGGCAGGCCTGACCACAAGGAGAACCTGACTAGCACAGTGCAGACCTAGTGCAGAGAGATCTAACAGACTTTCTCAGCTTATTTTTCTTCTAGTCCTCCACTCGAGTTAGTGGCTGGGAAATTGTGGGCTTTTCTCCGAATCTCCCTGAGAACAAGAGAGTTTCTCCTACTGTTTCCCAAGATCAGATCTCGCCCTTTAGCGAGAGTAGTAAAACTACTGAAGAAGCCCATGGAAGGAGTTCCTTCCTGGTGTCCCCAACACCTTCATATATGACTCTTGTCTGATCTAAAACCAATTCTCACCCTTCCCTGGATCCTGCCATACTCCCAAGGGGGAGGGGGGGATATGCATGTGGGTTTATTACTTTCACTTCCTCTATTCACTACAAAGTAACCTTTTGTTTATTCGCCTTCCTGTCTGCTAACCATTACAATGCAACAATTTGCCTCTTATCCTACGCCCCCTCTGAACTTCTCCTCCTTACCGGGCACCTAGGAAAAGGGGGGGGTGAAAAGATACAGACCTCCGGGATCTGGTTTATTTCTCCGTCATCAAAATAAGGTGTGAAGAGCTGTTGAATGATCGTGCACAACGGAACCGGATTGACGTTATCTTTCCTGGATTTAACACCTAGAAATTTGCCGGTCTGAATCGCCCGGAAGAACTGTGGGGTGGGGTTTGCTTAGGGACACTTTAAAACATCGATTTGTAAGGGAATCCCTCAGATCCTGTCTATCATGCCTGCTCTCAATTTCTCTTAATAAAAGTTCCTGTTGGAAGAGATTGTTTCCAAGAGTTCTGCTTCCTTAAGATGTGGATTGAAGTGGTTCCTTACACCATAGATGAACCATTTTATCAATGGTTGTTTTTTGTCGTTGCTGCTGTTGAAAGTGAATGTTCCTTCATCATCAGATGGAGAGAAAAAACATGCAGAGGAGTCATGCTGTGGTAGAGACACTCAGCAAACCCAGAGAAACAACAAGGGAATTGAGGCAACTCATGCACTTCTGACAAGGGCACCTCTTTGGCAGCTGCTTCTGACTTAAAAGGAATAACACCAGCCAAGGAATAGGCTGCAGGAACGATCCGGAAGACTGGAATTGATCTCACTTGGCCAGGCCATCAGATAACAGAAATATGGAATGAAAGAGTTGGAAGGGACCGTGGAGGTCTTCTAATCCAACCCCCTGCTCAAGCAGGAGATGCTATATCCTTTCAGAGAAATGGCTGTCCAGTCTCTTCTTAAAAACCTCCAGAGTTGGAGCATTCACAGCTTCTGGAGGCAGGTTGTTCCACTGGTTAATTATTCTAACTGTCAGGAAGTTTCTCCTTAGTTCCAGGTTGCTTCTCTCCTTGATGAGTTTCCATCCGTTGCTTCTTGTCCTGCCTTCAGGCGCTTTGGAGAATAGCTTGACTCCCTCTTCTTTGCGGCAACCTCTTAGATCAGGGGTCTTCAAACATGGCCCTTTTATGACTTGTGGACTTCAACTTCAGCATGCCTGGCTGAGGAATTCTGGGAGTTGGAGTCCACAAGTCATAAAAGGGCCAAGTCTGAAGACCCCTGTCTTAAGATATTGGAACACTGCTAATATATGTCACCCCTAGTCCTTTTCACCAGACTAGACATACCCAATTCCTGCAACCATTCTTTATAGGTTTTAGCCTCTAATCCCCTAGTCATCTTTGCTGCTCCTCTCCACATTCTTAGATTTAAAACACTCGGCAGTCTCCTAGAATGAAGAACTGCACATTTTAAAAGCAGTGCTGCCTGAAGATCTTAAGGACTGGAAGCCGAATGCTTCAAACCTTATATAATCCACTGGAGATCTAAACGAACAGGCCCTGAATGTATGTTATCGGTCAAAGAAGACAGGACTGGCTAAAATTATAGTTGGCTGTTCTCCAGATGTGTTCAATCACGTCCTCCAAAATCCACAGCCAATATAGGAAAAAGAAAAGAAGGCTATTTTCAACCTGGAGGTGGTGATGCTTAAGGGGCTTTAAACAGAGCCTGAAAAGCCATGGGAAGGCTGTAGCAATGAGGCCTTCCACTCACGTGGTACTAGTACTACCTGAGGTACTAATACCACTCTATAAAGCCTTAGTAAGACCACACCTAGACTACTGCAACCATTTTTGGTCTCCACATTATAAAAAAAGATGTTGAGACTCTAGAAGAAGTGCAGAGAAGAGCAACAAAGATGATGAGGGGACTGGAGGCTAAAAGACATGAAGAACAGTTACAGGAACTGGGCATGGCTAATCTAGTGAAGAGAAGGACCAGGGAAGACCTCTAAATTAGAATAGAAATAGAAATAGAAATAGAAATAATAGAATAGAATAGAATAGAATAGAATAGAATAGAATAGAATAGAATAGAATAGGAATAGGAATAGGAATAGAATAGAATAGAATAGAATAGAATAGAATAGAATAGAATAGAATAGAATAGAATAGAATAGAATAGAATAGGAATAGAATAGGAATAGGAATAGAATAGAATAGAATAGAATAGAATAGAATAGAATAGAATAGAATAGAATAGAATAGAATAGAATAGAATAGAATAGGAATAGAATAGGAATAGAATAGAATAGTGGTGCTTTGGAGAATAATTTGACCCCCTCTTCTTTGTGGAGGCCCCTCAAATACTGGAATACTTCTATCATGTTACCCGTTTCTTCTTTTATTTAGGCTAGCTAGCCAAACCCAAGTCCTGCAGCCGTTCTTCATATGTTCCCTGCTATTCCACACGGGAACATGCACATTCTCACCAAGGCTAAGCCTCAACCTGCTTCCCACCATGGCCCAGAAAATGCTGTTGCACATAATGCATGGTGAAATCCAAATACTTTTATTTTCTTCGGACTAATGCCACCCACTTATTCTTAATGGATTTATTCTCACGTGGACATAAATAAGCCTGCATGGGTGAACTCTCCAAGCCAGCGAAACGCAGTTAAATTCTGCCTGGTGGAAACCTGTAGGTGCTTGGAGGGTCCAGGGAACAGGGGATAAGGAATGTCTTCCTGCCAAGCATAAACCAGGGGTCTTCAAACTTGGCCCTTTTATGACTTGTGGACTTCAACTCCCAGAATTCCTCAGCCAGCGTGCCTGGCTGAGGAATTCTGGGAGTTGAAGTCCAAGGGTCTTCAAACTTGGCCCTTTTATGACTTGCGGACTTCAACTCCCAGAATTCCTCAGCCAGGCATGCTGGCTGAGGAATTCTGGGAGTTGAAGTCCGCAAGTCATAAAAGGGCCAAGTTTGAAGACCCCTGGTATAAACGATCCACGGAGACGCTGAAGACTGAGAGGCAATCAGGAACACGATTTCATTAGTAAAGTCAATATGCAGATTGAACGAAACATAAACTGGGAACTCTTTATGTCTTCTGATCCATCTGAATCTCCTCAGGAAAAGTGCCTTCCAACTGTGGTTAAGTAGGGGAGGATTTTGCTCGTGACGTAATCAATATACAATTTATTTGCTTCTACCACAAAGCGCACACACAATGACCGTGCATTTTTGATAAATGACCATGCATTTTTTAATAAAATGCAATGACCATGCATTTTTGATAAAAAAAAAAAAAAAAGACATGATGAGTGGGAATAGAGAAACAATAGGATGTGTAAAATGGCTGCAGAAAAGCCAAATTATGTAGAAGGATGCTGTTGTCTACGTCTTACCTATATTGATTCGTAATTTCAACCCAATATAGTTTCTATTTCCATTGGTTATTTGCATAAGTTTTAAAAGTTAATCGTTTTTACTTGTTTAGACAAGGGCCTTTGGATTCCACAAGGGGCTAAAACTATTTTCATATTTACATCACTTTCCATTAAAATTCAGTTGCAGGTTAAATTTTGTTTTTTTTGTTTTAAAATAAATTGCATTCAATTTATTTTTTCGATCCCAACTGTTTGGCATTATATTTTTTTTATTCCTTATATTAATTTTTTAAAAGCATATGCTGCTATTCCATTGCAGGTTTATACGTCAACTTCAGAGAGTGGCTGAACGCACCGGGAGGGAGAGAAGGAAGGAAGGAGGGACAGAGGGAACGGAAGGAAGGAAGGAAATACAGGAAGGAAGGAAGGAAGGAAGGAAGGAAAGACAAGGAAGGAAGGAGGGAAGGAAATACAGGAAGGAAGGAAGAACTACAGGAAGGAAGGAAGGAAGGAAGGAAGGAAGGAAGGAAGGAAGGAAGGAAGGAAGGAAGGAAGGAAGGAAGGAAGGAAGGAAATACAGATGTGGTCAACTTACGACCAATTGAGCCCAAAATTTCTGTTTTTAAGTGAGACATTTGTTAAGCGAGTTTTATCCCAGTTCACAACCTTCCTTGCCACAGTTGTTAAGTGAATCCCTGCGGTTGTTAAGTTAGTAACCTGGTTGTTAAGTGAATCTGGCTTCCCCCATCGACTTTGCTCGTCCGAAGGTCGCAAAAAGGGATCGCGTGACCCCGGGACACTGCAACGGTCGTAAACATGAACCAGTTCCCCAGCGTCTGAATTTTGATCCAACGTGACCACGGGGGATGCCGCAAAGACCGTACCTTTGCAACACAGTCGTAAGTCCCCCTTTTTTTAATGCCCCTGTAACTTTGAACAGCCACTAAAGGAACTGTGGTAAGTTGAGGACTACCTATAGTTTGTTTCATTTTTTTCATCTCCTTGGGAAGCCGAATTCTGATCAGCTTCTAGCTGCTGCATTTCCCCCCCCCCCCATATCTCAGGCATGAACGTGCCAATCAAGCCGCCAGGATGCTCAAAGCCTAAGGCTCCCGTCTCCGTTCCTCCATGCTTTTCCTTTGGCAAAACCGTCACGGAGACGACACATCAGTCAGAAACCAGAGACCAGAAGGGATCCCGGTTCCCCTTCCCAGCCGAAGCCCCAGACCTCTCCACCATGTGGTGAATCAAGGCCATCTCCTCCCCTGGGTCCAGCCTGGCAGATGCTGCCCATCTGCTTCGCGCAGTAAATAGGCAGCTCTTAATTATTCATCGGTTAGTATGCAAAGCAAAGGATGCCGGCGAGCCCCTTGGTAGAGTGGAGTCGCAGGGCACACGTCTCTCTTCCCTCCCTGCCCATTACGTAAATAAATATTTAACGGGAGACAAACAGCATGCAGTTTTGAAAAGATCCTCTTGTAACCTATGATGCCCGCGTTACACACACTCTGCTGTCTAGGAAGGCAGGATTCCGGCTGGGATCAGGGGAACGGAAACCCCCCCGGGGGGGGGAGCCTGCAACCAAAGCTTTTGGCACACCACTTCTCTACCAGAACTCACTTATTCCACCCATCGCTAACTCCCATCTGTCTGCCGGGGCCTTGCCCCGCGCAGCTCCAATTCGCAGCTCTGTACGGAATCGTCCCACTGGAGGCAGGCAGGATAAACCAACATTTGCGTGTCAATTAATCAGTGTTTTTGCCACCCAGCCCACAAGTGGGTGGCTGAGATGGGAGCAGAGATGGTTTGGCAAAGGCTGGAAACAACCTCCACGCTTTTGCCTGTGAATATTCCCTGGAGGAGCTGAAAGCTAAAATCCTCCGTAGGTATTTTATCTCAGCACTTGCTACACAATATGTAATTTCATTTGGACATAGGTATTATGGACCATAGGCGCATAATGCTTCTTGGAGTGCTGCCTGGGAACGCCGCAGCACCCCAGGGACTGCAGTGTGTGCCAGCAACCTCAAAGGCCACCGTCACACTAGACTCAGACACTCTTGTTCATTTATTGGAATACCGCATCCAGTTTTGGTCACCACGATGTAAAACAGATGTTGAGACTCTAGAAAGAGTGCAGAGAAGGGCAACAAAGATGATTAGGGGACTGGAGGCTAAAGCATATCAGGAACATTTGGGTATGTCTAGTTTAATGAAAGGAAGGACGAGGGGGGACATGATAGCAGTATTCCAATATCTCAGGGGTGCCACAAAGAAGAGGGAGTCAAGCTATTCTCCAAGGCTATTCTCTTAAGAAGTGGAAATGACACAGAATTCACCTGGATGCGTGAAATAAGGCGAAGGTTTTAGCATCTCACTGTAATTGCAAAAGGGCATGCAACGATCGGTAGTATTCGACCACTGAAAGGCAATGGTCTGTGCTGCCCTGCTCCCCACACACCCACACATGTACAGCCGCAAGTCTACAAGTGTTTATTCAAAGCCCCCCAAACAGGTGCTTGGAAATCACCCTCGTTGTGCAGGTTGAGATTCTGAGCACAGCCCGGCGAATGTCACTGGGTAAATGAGTCCAACGGGCACACATGAAATCTAGGAAAGCAGTCTATCATCATCATCATCACAACAACAATAACAATAATAAAGTTGGAAGGGACCTTGGAGGTCATCTAGTCCAACCCCCTGCTCAGGCAGGAAACCCTATACCATTTCAGACAAATGGCTGTCCAGTCTCTTCTTAAAAACTTCCAGTGTTGGAGCATTCACAGCTGCAAAGGTCATAGCAGTGAAAAACAATCATTTTTCAGTGCTGTTGTAACTTTGAATGGTCACTAAATGAACTGTGTTGTAAGTTACTACCTGTAACTGATAGCTGGGAGTTGTCAAAACAGTCAAGATTAGCCAACATCACCAAAAGCACCAAAGACACTCAAACGCAGGCCCTGAAAAGCGCATGCATTATTGCTTAAAATGATCTGCTCCTCCGTTCATCAGGTTAAGATCTCTCATCAGCAAAACACTTATATTCAAATTTCCTTCTTCCTTCTTCCATGTTTCTATTTTAATTCAAAGAAAAGAATCTGATTCAAAAGTTCAGGCAAAGCTCAAAATTTACGAGGCAAGGTGGGTAGTGCTGCATTCTGTCTTGTGTTTTCACCACCAAATCCTGGAGCCCAGAAAAGGCAGTGGTGAAGAATCAAATGAAAGCGGAGGTAAAGCAAGGCTGGGACTGTCAATCCCTTATAAAAAAGTGACATACAGCTCCCCAGATCCATATAAGCTGCAAAAAGGAATTTATTCTGCTGTAAAAAAGAAATGTTACAGGACTTGGCAAATGGCATACATGGGAACTGCCAGCCTGCAGCTACAAAGCGAATGTTCTCAAACTATTGGTTTCAGCTTCTCTCTCTCTCCCTCCCTCTCCCCTTTTTCCCTCCCTCCCTCTCTCCTCTCTTCCTCCCTCTCCCTCCCTCCCTCCCTCCCTCTCTCCTCTCCCTCCCTCTTCCTTCCTCCCTCTCTCCGCTCCCTCCCTCTCCCTCCCCTTCTCCTGTCTCTTCCTCCCTCTCTCCCCCTTCCTCTCCCTCCGTCTCCCTCCCTCCCTCTCCCTCCCTCTCGCTTCCTCTCTCTCCCCCTACTCTCTCCCTTCCTCTCCCTCCCTTCTTTCCTCCCTCCCCTCTCCCCCTTCTCCTCCCTCCCCCTCATCTCTGTCCCCCTCCCTCTTCCCTCTTTCCCCTCTCTCTCCTCTCTCCCCCCTCCCTCCCTCCCCTCCTCCTCCACCTCTTCCTCTCCCTCTCCTCCCTCCCCCTCCCCCTCTCTCTTCCTCCCTCCCTCTCTCCTCCTTCCCTCTCCTCTCTCTCCCCCCCTCCCTTCCCTCCCTCCTCTCTCTCCCTCCCCCTCTCTCCCCTTTCCCTCTCCTCCCTCCCCCTCTTCCTCCCTCCCTCTCTCCCCCTCTCCTCTCTCGCCCCCTCCTCCCTCTCCTCTCTTCCGGTCCCCCTCATCACCCTCTTCCTCCCCTCTCCCTTCTCCGCCCCGCTCCTCGCTTCCTCCCTCTCCCCTCTCCTCTCTTCCTCCCTCCCTCTCTCCTTCCCTCTCTCCTCTCTCTCTCCTCTCTCCCTCCCTCTCTCTTTCTCTCTCACACACACACACAGATATACACAGACACACACTTAATTCTTCTCTATCCACCTCTGTGGTCCCCTTCCACCACCAAATACAAATCAATGTATGAAAACCTGATAATGCTAGTAAAGAGCTCTTTGCTGGTCAAACCTCAATCAATTCCTAATATGTCCCCAATAATTTAGAAGCTCTGGGAGCCGAAAGCCACATCTTTTCTTTTCTTCCCTTCTAAGGTTACCACTCTCTTTATTCTTTCATATTTTTTTTTGTTTTTCCCTTCCAGAACGGAATCCATGGTAAAGTCACACAGGCATCTAACGGGGAGAAGCAAAAGGGGTCTTTAACGTGTTTATCAGTAACTTGGGACAAGGAGGCAGAAGGGGCCCTTAGGAAGAGTGCAGATGACACAATGCTGGGGAACGGTGGCGGAGACTTCCGATGAAAAAGAAAAGATTCAAAAAGATCCAGACAGGCCTGAACGGTGGAATCAGAATGGAGATGGAAGGGACCTGGGAGGTCTTCTAGTCCAACCCCTTGCTCAAGCAGGAGAACCTCTACCATCTCAGACAAGTGACTGTCCAGTCTCTTCTTAAAAACCTCCAGTGATGGAGTGTGCCCACAACTTCTGGAGGCAAGCTGTTCCACTGGTTAATTGTCCTCACTGTTTAGGAAGTTTCTCCTTAATTCCAGGTTGCTTCTCTCTTTGGTCAGTTTCCATCCGTTGTTTCTTGTCTTGTCCTCTGGTGCTTTGGAAAAATAAATTGACCCCCTCCTCCTTGTGGCAGCCCCTCAAATACTGGAATACTGCTATCATGTTCCTCCGGTCCTTTTTTCTAGACTGGCCATATCCAAATCCTGCAGCTGTTCTTCATATGTTTTACTCTCCAGGCCTTTAATCATCTTAGTTGCTCTTCTTTGCACTTTTCCCCAAAGTCTCAGCATCTTTTTTGTAACGTGGTGACCAAAACTGGATGCAGTATTAAATGATTAAGTATGGCTTAAATGATTAAGATGGAACTGAACCAAGAGAAAAAATGGGAAATTCTGCCTCTGGCTGAGAAAAATCTAGGCCTGGCCTAGCAAGAATAGATGTGACAAGGACCTGGGAATTTCTCATCCGCCACAAATTACGCATCAGCAACAACTTCTTCAACTAGAGGGGGAAAAAAGCAATAACTACATTTATGGCTGACTGCAAAGCCCTTATAAACTTTTGCATATAATGTGAACAATGCACTTCTGACTTGTAGCTTTAATGATTAGAAGAAGAAAAAAAACACCTTGGATAATAGAAAAGACTAACAATAAGACTAGATAATCATAAAGAAATACTTTTATAATTGTACTTATATTTGCTGCAAAAGAAAGGAGATTTGTCTATTTCTTTCTTTTTTGCACTTTTGCTTCCCCCCCCCCACCCCTTTCTTCTCTATTGCTTTTACTCTTCATTAGTTTGTGTCAGTTTTTATGCGGGTTTTTTTTTTTTGACGTTTTGATAAAAAAATTATTTTAAAAACCCGACAAATTAAACATGAATGAGCCAGTAAGTTTTCCAAAAAAAGGTATATGATTTCTTAGGTGATTTTACAGGAGCACAGTCACAAGAACCACAGGAAGGAAATTCTGTGCCCTGCTCTGACCAGACCCTTTGGAAACTATGTTCAGTTCTTGGAGCAAATTCTGAGGAAGATCACAAGATGTTAAAAGAGACCAGAATCCAAGCCAACGCAGCCAACACAGTGCTGGGCTGCATTAACAGAGGGATAGAATCAAGATCACGTGAAGTGTTAATACCACTTTACAAGGCCTTGGTAAGGCCACACTTGGAATACGGCATCCAGTTTTGGTCACCACGATGTAAAAAAGATGTTGAGACTCTAGAAAGAGTGCAGAGAAGAGCAACAAAGATGATCAGGGGACTGGGGGCTAAAACATACAAGGAACGGTTGCTGTAATTTGGCATGTCTCGTTTAATGAAGAGAAGAACATGATAGCAGCGTTCCAATATCTCAGGGGCTGCCCCAAAGAAGAGGGAGTCAAGTTATTCTCCAAAGCACCTGAAGGCAGGACGAGAAGCAATGGATGGAAACTAACCAAAGAGAGAAGCAACCTAGAACTAAGGAGAAATTTCCTGATAGTTAGAACAATTAATCAGTGGAACAACCTGCCTCCAGAAGCGGTGAACGCTCCAACACTGGAAATTTTTAAGAAGAGACTGGACAGCCATTTGTCTGAAATGGTAAAGGGTTTCCTGCCTGAGCAGGGGGGTTGGACTAGATGACCTCCAAGGTCCCTTCCAACTTTATTATTCTATTCTATTCTATTCTATTCTATTCTATTCTATTCTATTCTATTCTATTCTATTCTATTCTATTCCATATTCTATTCTATTCTATTCTATTCTTTCTATTCTATTCTTTCTATTGCTATTCTATTCTATTCTATTCTACTCTACTCTACTCTACTCTACTCTATTCTATTCCATTCCATTCCATTCCATTCCATTCCATTCCATTCCATTCCAAGAGAAACTGGAAAAGGACATGTTTAGGTGACCAGAGAGATGCCCGACAGCAGACTTTGTGAAGAGGTGCCACAGAGGAGAGACATGGACTTTTTCTCTGCTGCCCTGGAGGATGGGACCAGGACCAGGACCAGGACCAGGGGGCGACAGTGATAAAGAAGGAACTTATCAGGCTACAAATCCGGAGGAATTTTAGACTCTACAAGCAGTAAGTAGGGAAAACAGACTGTACGGCCCATAGTGGTGGGTTGTCCCTTATGTGTCTTCTCTCGGGGACAGACCCAGGAGAAGTACATGGTTTGGGAATTGAGGACTACCTACAATTCTCTTCCGAATCATCTCAGCTGCCTGGTGAACTGAATGGTGAAATGTTCTCTTCTTTTCTAATAAAGTAAGAATGACAGTTGCAACTTTCAGGGGTCCCGAAGAGAGTCTTCAGGAGGATCCTGTAGGCCTTGATATCAGGACATGGGCTCCGGTTGAGGGTCTGTCTGTGTGCATCCAACTGGAGAGGAGACAAATCTCTTCAAAGGTCCGGAGAAGGTCATGCTTCTTGGACAGGGGATGCTGGGAAAGAGAATGCATGGACCACGGCTGTGCTCTACTCAGAAATGTGTCCCCTTGTCCATCAAATAAATCCCACAGCTACACTTGGGTTGGTTAGGCGTGTGGTGTGGGGTTTTGGAGTGCAACCTCCCCAGTTGGCCTTTGCGCAGAGATGAAGTAAGGTGATCTTAAAAAAAATCCAAGATGAGGCCATGAGGCTGTGATTAAAGCCCTGTCCCAGGTGAATCTAGGACAGGGGTCTTCAAACTTGGCCCTTTTATGACTTGTGGACTTCAACTCCCAGAATTCCTCAGCCAGGCACACACATGTGCCTGGCTGAGGAATTCTGGGAGTTGAAGTCCATAAGTCATAAAAGGGCCAAGTTTGAAGACCCCCTGGTCTAGGACAATTCAGAGTGGCCAACTCACCATGGCCAACTCATCGCGGCCAACTCACTGCAGCCAACTCGCCGCAGGACAAGAGTTACACAACTATCCGAAGAAATGGGGGAATGGAATCATTAAAAAAAAAAGGATGCAAAAGGAGGGACAGAGTGACATTTGAATGACAGAAATTAAAATCATGTTTTGATTCTTTTAAATACTTGAATTGCGAGTTGTCCCGCAGGCTGAGTTGGCCACACCAAGTTGTCCCATTCAGGCCCCAGGTTGTTGTGTAGTCATGGCTTTAATTCCCTCACCCGCCCCTGTGTGCATCTTTGGGTAACTGGTGCTTCATGGAAGCCATATGATCAATGCAACAACTTGTTTGTGAGAGTTCTTGCAACCGGCTCACAAAACTGCAAATCTGTCGTCTAAGCCTCAAAGGTTTGAGCACCACAAATCTAAGAATCATTTTTATTCCTTTTTTTTTTTTTTTTTGGCTTCAGCCCTCTTCTTCTTTATAGTGGAAACTGTGATGACCCAGGGCACAGCACAAAGGCAATGCAGTCAGCTGGCAATGTAAATAGTTCTTTAATTGCTGCAAATTTTCTCCAAATGCTCCGTTTGCTGGCAAGCCTCCAACCCAAACACACACACACACACACACACACCTTCCAGCCGACTCTGGCTGAAGGCAGTTTCAATACAGCCTGCTTAGTATATGAATGTCCTCAAGGCCATAAAGATAACAAACAAAACAAAACAACAACAACAACAACAATAATAAAGTTGGAAGGGACCTTGGAGGTCATCTAGTCCAACCCCCTGCTCAGGCAGGAAACCCTATACCATTTCAGACAAATGGCTGTCCAGTCTCTTCTTAAAAACTTCCAGTGTTGGAGCATTCACCGCTTCTGGAGGCAGGTTGTTCCACTGGTTAATTGTTCTAACTGTCAGGAAGTTTCTCCTTAGTTCCAGGTTGCTTCTCTCCTTGACTAGTTTCCATCCGTTGCTTCTTGTCCTGCCTTCAGGCGCTTTGGAGAATAGCTTGACTCCCTCTTCTTTGGGGCAGCCCCTGAGATATTGGAAGACTGCTATCATGTCCCCCCTCGTCCTTCTCTTCGTTAAACTAGACAGACCCAATTCCAGCAGCCGTTCCTTATATGCTTTAGCCTCCAGTCCCCTAATCATCTTTGTTGCTCTTCTCTGTACTCTTTCTTGCTCTTCTCTGTACTCTTTCTAACATAAACTTAATGAGTCCGTTTGAATCTCAGCTTGCCTGCACAGTTTGCAAAGAGAGAAGTCAAACTGCAGTCTGAGGTCGTAAGTCAGGAAATTCACGTGGTCAGCCGGATCCGGTAGTCAAGGTGTGCAGGTTTTCCAACAAAGGCACAGAACAAGAGCTACAATACACAACTTTCCCAAGATTCAACGTTTGTTCCCCACCCCACAGCGGCTCCTTATATCTCAATCCGCAGGTGTGCCTTGTGGGGTGGGGCGGGATGCTCTCCTCCCGAGTAAGTGAGCCTGTCTGCGTTGTTCCCTCCTCCTCTCCACTCTCCATGCTCTAGGATCAGGTGTGGGGGGGGGGCCTTGCTCCTCACCTGAACTCTCTCTCCCCTGTTCCAAACCTGAAGGGCCCTGGCCTGCCTCGGCCTGCTCTTCCCCACAGTCCTCCGAAGCCACAGACACCTCTCCCTGGGCCTCGATAAGGTCCTGTTCCGGCTCCATTTTCTCCTCTGATTCACCCTCAGACAGAAGCCTGACAGAAACCAAGTAGATCCATCCAATAAAGATCCCAGGAATATCACTTGCTGGGCTTATTTTTTAAGACAAAAAAAAAAGGGGGGACCTTTCAGGACATTCTATTCTAGGACATTGCCATAACCTTTTGGGAGCAGAAGTACGTATGGCCAAGCGGCTATCCCTCCCCTATCGTTCATTCCACTCTCTTTCTGCTAAAACTCAGCACACTCCAAAGCGTCTCAATTCGATCTAGCTTGCAAAACTCCAGACCACCACAAGAGAGCAGCAAGAGGCTAAGGGTGTTCTGTGTGGCTTGGCTGCCATCTAGTGGTCACCTCAATTTCCGCAACCCATGTGCAGCAAACTTACTTTTTTAAAAAAAAACCTATATATTTTACACACTGTTCGCTATTTTTCCTGGATATCTCCTAAGTGCAGGGGTAGGCAACCTTGGCTCTTTTACGACTCGTGGACTTCAACTCCCAGAATTCCTGAGCCAGCCACGCTGAGGGGAAAGGGAGAGGTTTCCAAGCTGAGCCATGGTGGCTCAGGAATTCTGGGAGTTGAAGTCCACGAGTCATAAAGCGGCCTAGGCCTAGGCCAGAGGTAGGTAACCTTGGCACTTTTATGACTCGTGGACTTCAACTCCCAGAATTCCTGAGCCAGCCATGCTCCTGAGCCAGCCACGCTGAGGGGAAAGGGAGAGGTTTCCAAGCTGCTGAGCCATGAGCTGGCTCAGGAATTCTGGGAGTTGAAGTCCACGAGTCATAAAAGAGCCAAGGTTGCCTACCCCTGTCCTGGTGTAAGAATGCTGAACATCTTTTATCCACCTCACACTGAAATATGCAACAATGCCTCTGGAAGCTGTAAGGGCAATGGATTAAGAACCGTGAATCTTCTACCCCTGCTGACACAATAACTTTCATAATAAATGGCTGCTAATAGAAGCAAGGAAGAAAATGCAAAATAGGGCAGCCTCAAGATAAGTGGTTCAACATAGGACAGCAGGTACCTCGTAAAACGGATTACCGGAGCAGAGATGAAGGAATGCCCCCATATGAAGATGTTTCTAAATCAACTGGGCTAACAGTAAATTCAATTCTCTACAAGTCTACCTTGAGCTCTTTAGCCCAGCAGGATCCATGCCTCTGTGTATGCCGATGCTATTCTATATATATATATATATATTTCAAAAGCTATTCAAAAGCAATGTTTCTCAACCTCGATAACTTTTAAGATGTGTGGACTTCAACTCCAGAGTTCTCCAATGTTGGGCTGGGGAATTTGGGGAATTGAAGTCCACACACTAGTTTACAGTTGCTCAGGCTGAGAAACACTGATAGAAAGAAAAATGTTTTCAATACTGGTTTGTATGAATGGAAAGTATCCCTAATGTTGCATTATAAATGACCGAAATGCATGCAACATTTCCCAAAATTACAACAATCATTCAGATCAAGTCAATATACATTTCTGGAAGCAATCAACATAACCTCCCCAATTCTGCATTATTATTATTTTTTTTAAAAAGGTATTTGCATTGACTCAAAGAAGGGTCAATAAAGATTATAAAACCTTAGTAAGGCCACATCTGGAATACTGCATCCGGTTTTAGTCACATTACAAAAAAAGATGTTGAGACTCTAGAAAAAGTACAGAGAAGAGCAACTGAGATGATTAAAGGCCTGGAGAACGGTTGAAGGATTTGGGTTTGGCCAGTCTAGAGAAAAGAAGGACTAGGGGTGACCTGATAGCAGTATTCCAGTATTTGAGGGGCTGCCACAAAGAAGGGGGGGTCACCTTATTTTCTAAAGCACCTGAAGGCAAGACAAGAAACAATGGATGGAAACTAATCAAGGAGAGAAGCAACTTGGAATTAGGGAGAAACTTCCTAACAGTGGAACACCTTGCTTTCAGAAGTTGTGGGTGCTCCAACACTGGAAGTTTTTAAGAAGAGACTGGACAATCATTTGTCTGAAATGGTATAGGGTTTCCTGCCTGAGCAGGGGGTTGGACTAGAAGACCTCCAAGGTACCTTCCAACTCTATTATTATTATTATTACATTTCGCTTCTCACCCAAGAGGCTTCTTCAGCTCTGACTGGATGGTGGGGAATGGAAGGATTTATACTCCTTGCAGACAGCTGGTCATTTGCATTTTTAGAGTAAACCTCCAAGGACTCTCTAAAAGGATGCAAATGAGCAGCTGTCTGCAAGGAGTATAAATCCTTCCATTCCCCACCATCCAGTCAAAGCTGAAGAAGCTTCTGGGATGAGAAGCGAAACGTCTTCAAAGAAAAACAAGAAAGTCCAGTTGCCTCCTGAAAAAGCATCTTTGGGACAACCATGACTTGGATAACTGAGAATCTCTTAGACATATGACTTATAATAACTTTTCCTTGGAAAGAGATATTCAAAACAAATTTTCTTAAATTGAGAGAGAACGCAGAAAATCCAACAGGATTTCTCAACTTTCTTCTAAAAAAAAATTATTATTTTTTGCTCGCCCTCTTCCAAGAGACCCCAGCCCTGGCCAACTCCCAAATGAGGGCTGGGGTTGTTCCACTTGAAGGGTTCCAAATAAGATTAAAGTATCTTCAATAGGACCAATGGTCTCCTAACCAAGAAGTTTCCTGCTAATTAAGAAATCTAACCATCATTTGCATTTTTTTCCTTTCTTCCAAGCTAGCTCTCCATGTTTAAGAAACTTTGGTTGTATAAACTGATGAGAAAAATAGCAAAAAATATAGCAAACACACTTGCTTCTGGTGAAGAGGGGGCTGAATTAAAAACTCTGAGAACATCAGGGATACCTGTGGTGGGCTTGCTGTTGTGGCTGTGCTCTGCTGGCTTTCAAGGATGACTAGACTGTCCACTGAGCAGCTCTTTCATCCTAATCGGAACTTTAATCACTTCGTCCATTGGTCTTACGGGATGAGAACCAAGTTTGCAGCCTCACCAGCATGAACGAAAAACATCTCCTTATGTCTTTACCCTTCTCCAATTTACAAATGGTGATGCGAAGAGTCTAGCGAAAAAGCAGGAGACTGTGTGATGGTTCCCCCGGACACTTTCCCAGATGCCTCTCCAGATGTCAGCTCGGAGGAGGATGAACCAATTCAGGGCACGTCAGGAGGGGAGGTGGTCAATGGCTCCGAGCAGCCGTCTGAGAGGGATTTGGCTAAAGCACAGCTGCAGCAGGACAGCCCTGAGGCTTCAGGTGGGGAAAGCATGCAGCTGCAGCCAGTCAGTGAGGAGGAGGAGGAGGAATTGCCTTCTGCACCTGATCCAAGAAACATAGGGCAGAGAAAAGGCAGGAGCAGAGAGGGTCAGCCTGATTACTTAAGAGGAGAACGCCTCGCCCTTCTTGATGGGCTGCACCAGAAGCTAGCTATTTAGCACAGCGGACAGATGGAAGCAATGCTGGGAACAACGTGTTCCATTTCCTAGCTGTGTGTTTTCAGGCCGTTGTGATTCTTGCCTTGCTTTTGGATTGACCCCATGCCTTGGATCAAGCCTTGTGAACCCTCTTGAGTTGTGAATTTGATTTTGCCTGGTGAGTTTATCTTGTTTGGCAAACTTTCAAAATGCCTTGTGGACTCATTGGCCATTGCTCTGTGGACTAGCATTGGCCTGCTTGTGGCTGGACATAATTGGGACAGTTCTGGGTTTTTGGTGAAGGGAATTGCTGGGGAATATTAATAAACCCACTAAACCACCATTACATGTTTGTGTCAGTGAGCGGGACAGCATAGACTGAATGATTATATCCTGAACAGTATCTTTCTAGCATCTTTCTAAGAATAGTTCTAGCATAGCTAAATATCCCTCCCCTTCCAGACAACCCGTCACCCTTCTTTGCAAAGAGCCCACTTGCCCAAATTGTTTTTTCAAGTAGTCCTTGACTTAAGATCACAACTGAGCCCAAAATTTCTGTTACTAAAAATGGCATTTAAGTGAGTTTTGCCCCATTTTGTGACCTTTCTTGCCATTTGTTAAGTGAATCACTGCAGTTGTGAAGCTAGTTAACACGGTTGTGAAGTGAATCCTGCTTCCCCATTGACGTTGCTTGTCAGAAGGTCACCAAAGATGATCACATGGCAACCGTCATAAATATGAGTCAGTTGCCAAGTGTCCGAATTTTGATCACATGACCAAGGGGATGCTGAAGTGGTTGTAAATGTGAAAAAATGGTCATAAGTCACTTTTCAGTGCCGTCGTAACTTTGAACAGTCACCAAATGAACTGTTGTAAGTCAAGGACTATCTGCATTTATTTTCATCACTCTACTTGATAATGACCTCAATGTACAACAATTTGTACATTGCGGTCATTATCAAGTAGAGTGATGAAAATAGTCCATCTGCCAATCTCCTTGCAAAGGATGGGAGGTGGGCAGACCCAGCCTAGAAACAACGAGCGAAACTACAGCTTATCCTGGAACCTGAACATCTCTGCCTTGATTCAACTAACATTCTAGGCTAGGCTAAAACGGGGCTGGTTTAGCATGTTATGGGAACCCAACCATTTCTGAGCAATGGTTATTGTCTGAACTAGGCCATCCAGGTTCATCCATGGTTCCTTTGTTGTTGCAGCTAAGATGATTAAAGGCCTGGAGACGAAAACATACAAAGAACAGTTGCAATAATGGGGTATGGCCAATCTAGAGAAAAGAAGGACTAAGGGAGACATGATAGCAGTGTTCCAGTGTTTGAGGGGTGCCACAAAGAAGAGGGGGGTCAACTTGTTTTCCAAAGCACTGGAAGGCAAGACAAAAAACAAAACTAATAAAGGGGAGAAGCAACTTGGAATTAAGGAGAAACTTCCTAACAGTGAGGCCCCTTGTCTGAACGAGTATAGGGCAGGCATAGGCAACCTTGGCTCTTTTATGACTCGTGGACTTCAACTCCCAGAATTCCTGAGCCAGCCATGCTGAGGGGAAAGGGAGAGGTTTCCAAGCTGAGCATGCTGGCTCAGGAATTCTGGGAGTTGAAGTCCACGAGTCATAAAGCGGCCTAGGCCTAGGCCAGAGGTAGGTAACCTTGGCTCTTTTATGACTCATGGACTTCAACTCCCAGAATTCCTGAGCCAGCCATGCTGAGGGGAAAGGGAGAGGTTTCCAAGCTGAACCATGCTGGCTCAGGAATTCTGGGAGTTGAAGTCCACGAGTCATAAAAGAGCCAAGGTTGCCTACCCCTGGTCTAGGCCGCTTTATGACTCTTGGACTTCAACTCCCAGAATTCCTGACCCAGCATGGCTCAGCTTGGAAACCTCTCCCTTTCCCCTCAGCATGGCTGGCTCAGGAATTCTGGGAGTTGAAATCCACGAGTCATAAAAGAGCCAAGGTTGCCTACCCCTGGTATAGGGTCTCCTGCTTGAGCAGGACTGGACTAGAAGACCTCCAAGGTCCCTTCCAGCTCTACTCTGATTCATTTTATGAAGGGAGCGAGTGTTTTGTTCACCTGGTTGAGGATTTTGCACACAAGGGGAATCCTATCAATAAAATCAACATTTCTAAGCAGGCTAGACAGAGCTGAAGCCCAATCTTGAACCTCAAATTGCATCCCCCAAACCCCACTTCCAGGTTTTAACAATAATTTAACATTAATCTTTTAATAAAAAATGCGCAGAGACAGGAAACAAAAATAGTTTATAAAAAAAGAAAACGAAACCCAACATAAAATGTCAAACAAATTACTCCTCTAATTTGCAGATCAGGAATGGGGCACATCCAATAAAAAAAACAAAAAAAACCCTCCCATTTCATACCTTCGGGGAGCAATGATCTGGTATACAGAAAACCTCCCTCGCCCTTCAGTTCATAACGTGGGATTTAGGGACGTGTTAATTTGGTCCCCTCGCAACGGGGTGTTATTGTTATTTTATTTATTTAAAGGCTTGCGTTATAAAATCCCGAAATTTATAATAATTGTAAAAATCACAGTGTGAAAATGAAAACAATCCGTTAAGGAGACAGGGAGGAGAGGAAGCAGTCTGGGAAAGTCTGCAAAAAAAAAAAAAGGAGAGGTTTTTTTAGATATTGTGGAATATGCAACAGAATTGGAGGCAAAGGCCTCTGGAAAGGACCGCCAAGTCAAGCGAAGGGAGACCTCTCTCGCGGACCCCGTGGTGCGGCTGGAGCAATCTTGAACTGAACACACTCAAAAGTGTAGAGATGTAGTAGATTTTTAGGAGAAGCCCTCCTATTCTACCCTCCTATTACAATACTAGACAACACAGTATCAACAACAGGAGAGGCCTTCAAGTTTCTCGCTTCTATAATCTCCCAGGACGTGAAATGGACACAGGGTGTAATAAGTTGGGGGTTTGTAGTCACTGTGAGTTGTGGTGGTAGGGGGGCATGGAGGGAGGCTCAGCCAATCTCACTGTATACATGTTATACTTCGATAATAAAGGTTCATTCATTCAACATTAGAACCATCATCAAAAAAGGCACAATGAAGGATGTTCCTCTTGCGCCAACTCAGAAAGCTCAGATTGCCCGAGGATCTGTTGAGGCACTTCTACATGGCTGGCTCAGGAATTCTGGGAGTTGAAGTCCACAAGTCATAAAAGAGCCAAGGTTGCCTACCCCTGTTGTAGAGTAATAGCAACAGCACTAGCAATAGCACTTAGACTTATACACCGCTTCACAGTGCTTTACAGCCCTCTCTAAGCAGTTTACAGAGTCAGCCTATTGTCCCCAACAATCTGGATCCTCATTTTACCGACCTCGGAAGGATGGAAGGCTGAATCAGAGCTGGTCAGAATTGAACTGCTGGCAGTCGGCAGTCAGCAGAATTAGCCTGCAGTGCTGCATTCTAACCACTGCATACCATGGATGGATGGATGGATGGATGGATGGATGGATGGAAGGAAGGAAGGAAGGAAGGAAGGAAGGAAGGAAGGAAGGAGAAAAGGAAGAGCAATAGCAATAGCACGAAGACTTATATACCACTTTACAGCCCTCTCTAAGCAGTTTACTGAGGGAACTAGGTATGTCCAGCCCAAAAAAAGGGAAGGATTAGGGTCTTCCAATACTTGAAAGGCTGTCATACAGAAAAGGGCATTGATTTATTCTCCAAAGCACCCGAGGGCAGCACAAGAAGCGGTGGGAACTAGTCAGAGGAAGATCCAACCTAGAACCAAGGAGAAATTTCTTGACGGGAGAGAACAATTAACCAGTGGAACTCCTTGCCTCCAGAAGTTGTGGGTGCTCCATCACTGGAGGTTTTCAAGAAGAGACTGGGCAGCCACTTGTCTGGAACGGTATGGGGTCTCCTGTTTGGACAGGGGGCTGGATTAGAAGACCTCCAAGGTCCCTTCCAGCCCCAGGATTCTATGTTACTATGTTTCTATGACCCTTATTTGAATTTGTCCGAGATGTTTGCGTGCAATTCAAGGATGAAAGACTCTGTAGTTGAACTTTCATCATTTTGACATCATCACAATTAGGAATGGATGGAGGTCATGGATTATCACATCGTCACAATTAGGTCATGGATGGAGGTTATCCACGAAGGTGGGGGGAATTAAACAAACCAACATGGTGGCTACAACGGTGTCACTGAAGCTGCACCTTTTTTGCAGGACCTACACATCCACTGCATGTAAAGGGGGGATGGGGCTGTGATTGTGCAGTTGCAGTTGGCGTCTTGCCTTTTTTTGACCTTCCATCAAGGATGCCCTCTCTAGAAAATGAAATGGGGTTATCCAGAAATATCATACGCCCTCTTGGTTTGACTGACTCCCAGTCAGGGGTTAACTTCTTTCCTACAGGAGAGAAAGTGGGAAATGTTCTGATATAGGGGGAAAGAATAGGAATAACGATACGTCTCTATTTGCTCCCACTGAGAAAAAGAACAATAGCAGTAATTACTCTCGCTCTGTTAAGAGAATGCATTAGATTTTTTTCCCCCTTTTGGTAAGTGCTAACATTTGTTCTTTTAAGTTCCTACTTGCATTATCATTTTTTTCTTCACCCTTTGTGCTTTGGAATCATGATAAAATTTCAGTGAGGGCTAGTCCCTTGAACACCAAGTCACTTGCTGGCTGTTACATACCACGAAGGGCAAGGCATCTTATCAGGAAAGTATCAGATCTGGGATTCCCAGAAATGCATGCAGTTCAGGACTAATCAATAGAATAGAATAGAATAGAATAGAATAGAATAGAATAGAATGGAATAGAATGGAATGGAATGGAATGGAATGGAATGGAATAGAATAGAATAGAATAGAATAGAATAGAATAGAATAGAATAGAATAGAATAGAATAGAATAGAATAGAATAGAATAGAATAGAATAGAATAGAATAGAATAGAGAAAGGAATGGAATGGAATGGAATGGAATGGAATGGAATAGAATAGAATAGAATAGAATAGAATAGAATAGAATAGAATAGAATAGAATAGAATAGAATAGAATAGAATAGAATAGAATAGAATAGAATAGAATAGAATAGAATAGAATAGAATATGGAATGAAAGAATGGAATAGAATAGAATAGAATAGAATAGAATAGAATAGAATAGGAATATGGAATGAAAGAATAGAATAGAATAGAATAGAATAGAATAGAATAGAATAGAATAGAATAGAATAGAATAGAATAGAATAGAATAGAATAGAATAGAATAGAATAGAATGGTCTTTACAAAATGTGGACTTTGCTGTCTTCAAAAGAGTGGCCTTTTAAATGCAGATGGAGTGCTGAATCTTGTCCTGATGGGTTTGTTCTCCTATGTTGTGCCAGGCGTTTATGAAGGGGTTGTTTTGTTTCCCCAATTTACAGATCTGCACATGGCTCACTGCATTGTACTGCGTATACCACGTTGCTCGGTCTGCGTCTGGGTGTTTTATCCTTGGGGTGGACATACTATACCGTAGAAGTGGTACGAAGTCAAGCCAGTCCCTCACCGGGTTGAATTAACTGCATCCAGTTAAAGGGTGGAAGTACTTTAATCCCAATAGTTGGCCCCATCTAGCAAGCTTAGTCACGAAGAAGGAAAGGTTGTAACCTGCCAACAGCACAGCCCCTTCCCAAGCACAGTGGCCAAGTTGGGGGTCTCTATCCAACAGGGAAGAGGCTAACCATGCAATTCCCCCCTTGGTCCAAGGCCCTGTGGGATCTGGGCGTCTCTAGGAGGAAATGATTAGGAGGTTATTCTGTGCAGGTAGTCCCCGACTTGTAATAGTTCATTTAGTGGCCGTTCAAAGTTACAACGGCCCTGAAAAATGTGACTCACGACCATTTTTCGCACTTGCGACCGTTGCAGCCTCCCCGTGGTCCCGTGATCAAAATTCAGATTCTTGGCAACCGACTTAGGAGTGTGACAGTTGCAGTGTCCCCTTTTGCGACCTTCTGACAAGCAGAGTCGACGGGAAGCCAGACTCGCTTAACGACCGTGTTTCTAACTAAACAACGGCAGTGATCCACTTAACAACTGTGGCAACAAAGGTTGCAAAATGGGGCAAAATTCACTTAAGAAATGTCTCGCTTAGCAACATAAATTTTGGGCTCGACTGTGGCCGTACGTCGAGGGCTACCTATCTTCCCCAAATTGCTATTTTTTTTGCTCCAGTGCACATCGACGATATGCTGCTAGAGTCACAAGGAAAGAGAACTGACTGGCTTAATGCTCAACTAAGGTGCAAGTGCTGTGGAGCAAGAAGAACATTTTGCCAACCTGATTTAAGGGTTTAAAAGTCAAAAAGGCAACAGCCTCTGCCACAAAAATAGGGCCTTCACACATACACACTTCCAAGGAATTATTGTCTGGAATCGTTCTTTCCTCTCCTCCCCCAAAGTAGAAATCTTTGCCAAACCTTTTTGCACTGACAGAAAGGATGCACAAAAAAAATGGGGGGGGGGAGGAGAGATAAAATGAACTAAATAATTATCCTGGAAATTACACCAAAGAGGCTTTAATTTCCTTTTTGATCTGTTGCCTGAAAGACTCCCTCTTTCAGGGGACGTAATTTCATCATTTATTCACCAGCAAGTGCATTTGGAAATCTGTCTGAAGTCTTCCTGGAGAGAAAGAGGCTGCTGGATGAGAGAATTACTTTTATTGGAAGTGGGGAAAACCAAAAAGGACCAAAGCAGCAGAACAGTGCTGAAAAAATACACCCAAAATGGCTTTCAGCTGAAATCACTTTTTTTTTTTTTTTTTGCAAAATATTACAGCGGTTCCTCCTGTAAAGCAGACCTTCTCCAGATTAATCTGTTTCCCAAAAGATACATATATATATATATTAATAAATTTGCTTTTTCATCTTTCAGATCATATTCAAATTGCACTTGGCTTTTTGCAAGGATTCGATTTTCTAGCATGTTTACCAAGTTGTATGCTGTATGTGTGTATAATTGATTTCCACAATGGAATCTACAACTTTAAACCGGTAAACTGATTTAGCCAATTGAAATTGTTTTCCTTGACTGAAAGTTCAAAGATGTGGGTTTTTTTTCCCTACCTTCCAGTTGCTTCCAGATTAGGAGGGGGGCTGGAATATCTGAAGGACACATATTGGTAAAGTCGCACGTTGTGAGTTTTCTTGATCAAAACAATGCTTTGTACCAATAAACTGTCTTCCAATCTCCTGAAATTTTTCTTTGTGGGGTGGGGGACAGGAGGGCTGGCCAAGCTGGCCGGCAACTTGAGCCTCTTCTGGGATATAACCAATTCCTGGGAGGAATTGGTTGTGTCACAGTTGAAGGTTTGTGTCAATACTTAAGGTTAAGTCTAGTTCCATGAGACACGAAGATGGGCAAGCCAGAAATGTGCAGCACAGGCAGCCCTATTTTTAGAACAGGTTTAGAATAGAACAGAACAGAACAAAATATTTCTATATGGAATGGAATGGAACGGAACGGAACAGAATGGAACAGAGTAGAGCAGAACAGGACAGAACAGAATATGGAATGGAACAGAATGGAAGGGACCTTGGAGGTCTTCTAGTCCAGCCCCCTGCTCAAGCTGGAGACCCTATACCGTTTCAGACAAGTGGCTGTCCAGTCTCTTCTTAAAAACCTCCAGGGATGGAGTGCCAGTCACTTATCTGAAATGGTATATGTTCTCCTGCTTGAGCAGGGGGCTGGACTAGAAGACCTCCAAGGTCCTGTCCTGTCCTGTCCTATCCTATCCTATCCTATCCTATCCTATCCTATCCTATCCTATCCTATCCTATCCTATCCTATCCTATCCTATCCTATCCTATCCTATCCTTATTCCATATTCTATTCTATTCTATTCTATTCTATTCTATTCTATTCTATTCTATTCTATTCTATTCTTATTCCATTCCATATTCCCTATTCCATTCCATATTCCCTATTTCCTATTCCATTCCATTCCCCATTCCATTCCCCATTCCATATTCCATTCCATATTCCATGTTCCATATTCCATTCCATTCCATATTCCATTCCATATTCCATATTCCATGTTCCATACTCCATTCCATTCCATTTTCCATATTCCATATTCCATATTCCATTCCATATTCTATATTCCATTCTATATTCCATATTCCATATTCCATATTCCATTCCATTCCATCTCAACTGTGGAGGTGGAAAGCACTTGGGTTGGGCTTTAAATGGCTGATGCTGTAAAATTGTCCTAATACCACTTTATATCACTTTATACTGCACTGGTAAGACCATACTTGGAATTCTACATCCAACTCTCCAAGGCCCCTTCCGGCCCTATTATTACTCTATACTGTATATCCTAACTGTACCCAGCGTCCTGATAGCCACCACAGTATAGTTGTGGACAGCCTCCAACGACAGGGTATCCACCGTGGTTCTAACTTCTTCCAGTATTCAACAGCAAAGTCCTCCTAATATTTACCCTGAATCTGCTTTTTAAAGAAAATCAGCTCACTGGATTTTGTTCTGTACATCATTATCACGAGCCCTTGGTTGTCACTTTGTCAAATTAAGCACACCAAATTCCACCCCCTCCCCAATCATTTCCACATCCCCATCACCTTTGAGTTTGGGCCAGCTCAAACATCGAGGCTCACTCTTTTAATATAATTTTATAAAAATCACCTTAAAAGGGGGTGATTCACCAGCAGGCAAATAAAGTCTCCAGCATTTCTGTCAACCTGTTCCCATTTCAGTTTTTTTTAAAGATAATTTGTTTCTGAAACAAAAATCCAGCAAATGTACTGCAGGTAGAATATATAATAAGGCAACCAAGGAACATGTCCAACCTCCTTATATTTCATTACATGCTCCTCTTGCTGTTGCCTGCGGGCTTCTCTCCTCCCATACAATCCCAAAGGGAGACCTCAGGAGGGAGGCTTTTCCAGACTAGAAAGCAGGGGTAGGCTGGGAGGCTGCTGTAGGATGGGAATAGCAATAGCAATAGCACTTAAGACTTACATACCACTCCACACAGTGCTTTACTGCCCTCTCTAAGCAGTTTACAGTCAGCCTGTTGCCCCCAACCATCTGGGTCTTCATTTTACCGACCTCGGAAGGATGGAAGGCTGAGTAAACCTTGAGCCAGTCAAGATAGAACTGTTGGCAGTTGGCAGAATTAGTCTGCAATGCTGCATTCTAACCACTGCGCACCATAGATGGATGGATGGATGGATGGATGGATGGATGGATGGAAGGAAGGAAGGAAGGAAGGAAGGAAGGAAGGAAGGAAGGAAGGAAGGAAGGAAGGAAGGGGGAGCAGTATCAATAGCCCTTAGACTTATATACCGCTTCACAGTGCTTTACAGCCCCTCTCTAAGAGGTTTACAGAGTCAGCATATTTGCCCCCAACAATCTGGGTCCTCATTTTACCGACCTCAGAAGGATGGAAGGCTGAGTCAACCTTGAGCCGGTGAGAATCAAACTGCTGGCAGCCGGCAGTCAGCAGAGTTAGCCTGCAGTACAGCATTCTAACCACTGTGCTTCAGGAAGGAAGGAAGGAAGGAAGGAAGGAAGGAAGGAAGGAAGGAAGGAAGGAAGGAAGGAAGGAAGGAAGGAAGGAAGGAAGGAAGGAAGAGTAATAACAATAACAATACCACTTAGACATATACTGCTTCACAGTACTTTACAGCCCTCTCTAAGCGGTTTACAGAGCCAGCATTTTGCCCCCAACAATCTGGGTCCTCATTTTACCGACCTCGGGAGGATGGAAGGCGGAGTCGACCTCGAGCTGGTCAGGATCGAACTGCCGAACTGCTGGCAGTCAGCAGAAGTAGCCTGCAGTACCGCATTCTAGCCACTGAGCCAACAGGGAAGATGGATAACTCCTCTCTCCATCCATCACTGCCTCTCTGGCTACCCACCTTCCCACCAAATCCCAAAGGAAGTGAGTTTTTCTCTTTAGAGTTTTCCATATTGATAAATCTAAACCAGGATTTGCCCAACCATGGCAGCTTAAAGAGGTGTGGACTTCAGTTCCCAGAATTCCCCAGCCATCATCCAAAGTTGAGAAATACTAGTTGAGACAGCCAGGGCAGGCAGCTGAAAGATGGAAAGATGAGCAATGGGAAAAAAAAAAAGAATCAGCAGAAGCAACCTCTTATCGCCTAAAACTGTAAAATGCGCTGAGAAATTTATCCCAAAGAAACAAGAACAAAAATCTAAAGCAGTGTAGGAAGACAGCCCATCCCCCTCCCAGAGAAGGAAATAGTTTGGGGGACATTAAAAAAGCAGAATATGTTTCCCCAAAGAAATAATAGAAAATCTTAGCCAGAACACGCCCCCCCCCCGAAGACTCTGCCCCAAGCAGAAACCAGCTCTATAGAAATGCAGATCTGATAATCCTTTCAGAAAGACTGGAGCCAGGAAGCTTGGAGCTGATGGGATTAGAAAGACAAAGACCCCTAGAACCAGCACCCCTCACCCCCAAAAAATCCAACACAGTACACAGCCATCAGCCCACAGCCGCAGGGAAGCAGGACATGACCTTTAGGACATAATAGGATTAACCCACCACCATCACAATACCAAAAGGACACGCTCAAAAGCTCAGGTCAAAGTTCATGCCACAGGAACAACTACAAACACAAAAGCCCAAGAAGGTATAAAAACCCACCACTCCCAGCTCCCATGTGGTCAGCTGCCCCAGAGCCACATGCTGTTATGGTTCTGCTCTTCAATAAACAACAACCTTCTTTCTAAAGCGGTCTCCGTTTTCTTTATTCCCGGCTTGGACTGGACCCTGATGGAGACTTTTCTTTCAACAGCCGCTTGAGGATAAGATGCCTTATTTTCAGAACTTAACAGACAAAATTATTTTTAGATGGAGCTTCTTCTGACTTAAACTCAGAACCAAACGCAAGGAGCCACATATTAGAACAGGGAAGAAAAAAAGGGGGGTATATTTCTGCGAAGCCCAAGGGCCCCACTTCCTCCACCACTGAAGCATCGGTGAATTGTCCAAAGGAAAGACGACAGACACCATCCTTCACAAATTCATCCCATCTATTTCACAACTGCAACTCTTTTTAGAATGATTTCCCAGCCTCTTCCATTCCTGTTCGTTTGTGGGTTGCTGGCCACTGGCAGAGAAATCACGAGGGTCTGACAAACGGAGTCCCTGAAGCCTCGCTGGCCTCCAAATCTTTCCCCTTTCGGCTTACCCTTGGCTGCTATCCGAGAGCTCCAACACAACACACACACACACACACACACGGCAGAGCAAGAGAAACAGACTCTTCCCCGTGCCGACATTTGGCTTTGCAGAAAGCAAGTGAGCCGGCAGCTGGACATTCAAGGTTTCTCCCTGGCATTTAATATATACTTTATATTTACAGCGTAATGACTTTTCAGCCTCACTAACTCCCCATTTCAACGCAGAGACTTCGACTGTATTGCCTTCAGCTTAAGTGCTAACTACAGCTTCACGCTGATAAATATTTTAGAACCGGGGAACTTTCAAGCTCCGCCGGAACCAAGCAGGCCAGCTGCCGCTCCGACTGAGCGAGTGAGAAAATGGCTTAGATTATGCAATCATTCTTGCTCCTTTCCAAAATGCCGAGCACTTTTGCAAAGGTCGGAGTTTGATACAGAGACAACCGCCAGTGTTCAGGGCTCCAGGCTAGAAAACAGGAGATGGTGAGTTCTAGTCCCACCTTTGGCCTGAAAGTCGGTTGAGGGACTTTGGGCCAATCACCAGGAGGCTGTGAGTTCTAGTCCCGCCTTGGGCATGAAAGTTGGTTGGATGACTTTGGGCCAATCACCAGGAGACGGTGAGTTCTAGTCCCGCCTTAGGCACGAAAGTTGGTTGGGTGACTTTGGGCCAATCACCGGGAGACAGTGAGTTCTAGTCCCGCCTTAGGCAGGAAAGCCAGCTGGGTGACTTTGGGCCAATCACCAGGAGACGGTGAGTTCTAGTCCCGCCTCAGGCAGGAAAGCCAGCTGGGTGACTTTGGGCCAATCACTAGGAGACGGTGAGTTCTAGTCCCGCCTGAGGCAGGAAAGTCAGCTGGGTGACTTTGGGCCAATCACCAGGAGACGGTGAGTTCTAGTCCCGCCTCAGGCAGGAAAGCCAGCTGGGTGACTTTGGGCCAATCACTAGGAGACGGTGAGTTCTAGTCCTGCCTGAGGCAAGAAAGTCAGCTGGGTGACTTTGGGCCAATCACCGGGAGACGGTGAGTTCTAGTCCCGCCTTAGGCATGAAAGTTGGTTGGGTGACTTTGGGCCAATCACCGGGAGACTGTGAGTTCTAGTCCCGCCATAGGCAGGAAAGCCAGCTGGGTGACTCTGGGCCAATCACCAGGAGACTGTGAGTTCTAGTCCCGCCTTAGGCAGGAAAGCCAGCTGGGTGACTTTGGGCCAATCACCAGGAGACGGTGAGTTCTAGTCCCACTTTAGGCATAAAAGCCAGTCGCCTCTCTCTCAGCCCAACCCACCCTACAGGATTGTTGTGGTGAAATAGGAGAAGGAAGGAGTATTAGGTATGTGTGCTGCCTCGATTTACTTGTAATAAAAATGGGATAAAAATCAAATAACTAAATAAGTAGTTAGAAAAAGGCCGCACAGGGGCTGCCTAGTAAAGTAGAGTTCCCAGGAGCTTTTTTCCCACCTTCCAGCTCCAAGAAGTATTTGCCTCTCCCTCAGCAGGAGGTAGGAGAAACAGCCAAAGCCCTTGCTTGCGGTTGTGAAGACGCCACACAAGAGGCGGTGGGAATCTGCCCTGATTTGATTTGACTTGCAGATGAAAGATTCTAAGAGGATATCATTCAATCGGAGTTTCAAGGGCAAAGGGATTCGATTCCAGCTTATTTGAGATGCAAGATTTGATTCGAAAAAACAAATGTGTCCATTGCTATCATGGGGACGCATTAAAATGCCTGCAATGACATTTTGGCTGAACTGGATGAAAACTGCAGAGATAGTAGACTCTCCAGAGAGCCTTAACCCTGCCAAGTTTCAGCTGGATATCTTTGAGGGTTTTATTGCAATAAACATTTGAAGCATTCCCCCTGCACCTCTTTTAAGGCAGAAGTGCCAGGCAGGCACAACAGATCGCACGGCAGCCTCCAAATTACACAACAAAGAGCCTCGGTTGTGCCGCATCGATGTGGCCTCTCCCAAATTAGAAAAAAAAAAAAGAGGCCGTGCAGAAGAAGGTTAAATGTTCTTCTTCCACTTGTTGGGAGAAGAAGTTCACTTGAAGTTCACTTTGCTGAACAATTATTGCTTCTTAGCTTGCCAACGAACGTGGGGGGGAGGATGGGAAAATGGGATGCAGGCTCAGAGATAAAGAAGGCAGATCGTGAGATTCAAGGACGAGGCACCAGGTGTCTGGCCCGATGCAGAGACACTTTCCCATAACAATATATTTGCTCCTAATTGGGCAACCTGCTCCTAATTGGGCAACCTATTCCAGGAAAGAAGGGGGGATTCTATACTTTTACTATATAGGGGTTTGGCTTGGGGTTTGCCAGAGCTGGTTTTGCTTTCATATGTGCCGAAATGATGTTCTACACGGAGAGACTGGAATGTCTTGAAGATGTTTGCTTGGTTGGGTTCGTCAGTCGGAACCATGACACTTGTTTCTCTGGAGTGTAAGAGCACTGAACAAGGGTCTTTGCCTGGCCTGGGGTGGGGTGGGGGGGAGCTCACCTGACTTTTCTGGCGTGCCCCAAAGATTGGCATAGCAGGTTGGCAAGCTCGGCCCCTCCGAGTGGTGCAAGCGGCACATATCATGGTTTATTCTGAGGCAGAGCTGGCTGACAAGGCTTGGTTGTCTTTATTGCTGCTCAGTGAGAGAAGGCAGCAGGAAGACCATCAAGATCGGTAGTCCACTGAGAAACAGCGCTTTGAACTCTCTTCCAAAGCCGACCGGCAACCAATTCAGCCCCCACAACCGATGTGAAACCCTGTTGAAATGGCTTCTTCCTCACCATCGTGCAGGTGGCCACCAGCTAACATGTGAAGGTAATTTTAAGGGCAGCCCTAAGGAGAGTGCATGGCAGTTAATACCAGCACCCGGAGGTGAGTCTATGACAATTTGCCGTAGTCAACTCACCACAGCCAACTCACTGCGGCCAACTCACCGCGGCCTACTCACCACAGCCAACTTGCCGCAGCCAACTCGCCGCAGCCAACTCATTACAACCAATTCATCACGGCCAATTCACCACACCCAACTAACACACCAACATGTCACAACCAACGTGCCATAGCCAACTCACCATGGCCTACTCAACAGTCTACTAACCACGGCCAACTCACCATGGCCAACTCACCACGGCCTACTCACCATAGCCAACTTTCTGCGGCCGACTCACCACAGGACAATTTGCCACGGGACCAGAGTTACACTAATATAAAAAAAATGGTGCAATAGAATCATTAAAGGATACAAAAAGAGGGACAAAATGAAATGTGAATGACAAAATTCAAATTAATTTTTAAATTATATTAAATAATTAAATTGAATTGTTAAATTGTCCTATGGTGAGTTGTCCAAGGCAAGTTGGCTGTGGCGAATTGGCTGGGGCAAATTGTCCCATCCCGCACAGAGGTAGGGATGGCTGTCTCTTCCACGTGGTATGAAGATGGCCACAGGACCAGCCAACATGGGGAATTCTGGATGTTGAAGTCCACACATCTTATAAGTGGCCAAGGTTGAGAAATAATGCTCTATTAATTGGTGACGCATGAAAAGATGTGTTTTTTAATGTTCGCTGCAATATTCACTCCTTTTTGATGGCTTTCAGTGTGTGAGGTTCCTAAAATCTAGTTGGTCTCGTGCCTGGTCACCTTGATACCCAGATGACAAATTGCTGGGCAACAGCAGCCTGTGGGAGTTGAAAGGATATAGGTGGGTTGGAGATGTGCATTCAAAGATAGCTTCAGGCCACAGGCCAGGGCATTGATTGGGCCACCCAAGTAGGATGAATAAATCATTATCCCATCCATTCCCAATCAGGCACATTAAACTGGGCTATTTGGACTTCAAATGTTTAATGGAACCCATTCCAAGAATTTCACACTACCTTTACTTGTACGTTATGGAAGCATTCTTGTGCATGAGATGGGAAAGGTATAAACTTGCAGTTGCTTCCTACATCATTCCCGTGCACAAGGAATAGTATGCAACTGAATTTGAGAGGGATATCTTTGGGCTCTTTACAATCTGCTGCAAACAATGAACTCCACTCATTACAAGAGAAATTTGGCATGCTTTGGAATTTGCATGAGAAAGCTTTCATTTTCTTGGTGGACCCATTGAGGGTAATTTCACTGAGTACCCCTCAGATTCAGAAAGGGTTTTATCATAACTGCTTTGATTCCGCCTGAAAACAGAACACAGAATAACAGAAGCGGAAGGGACCCTTGTGGTCTTCTAGGCCAACTCCCTGCTCAAACAGGAGACCCTCTTATCATTCCGGACAAATGGCGGTCCAATCTCTTCTTTAAAATCTCCAGTGATGGAGCACCCACAACTTCTCAAAGCAAGCTGTCCCACGAACTAATTGATCTGTCAGGAAATTTCTCCTTGATTGGATTGGATCTCTCCTTGATATTCTTCCGTCTGTTACTTCTTGTCCTGCCTTCAGGTGCTTTGGAGAATAGCTTGACCCCCTTTTCTTTGTGGCAGCCCTTCAAATATTGGAAGACTGCTATCAGGTCACCCCTAATCCTTCTTTTCATTAAACTAGACATACCCAATTCCTGCAACCTACTTTATATGTTTTAGCTCCAGCCCTGTAATCATATTTGTAGCTCTTCTCTTTCATCATCTTTTTTTACCTTGTAGCGACCAAAATTGGATGCAGTATTCCAAGTGTGGTTTTACTTATCACAGGCCATTTTTTGCTGATCCTTCAGCTTATCTGGAAACTTCTGAAAGCAAGCTGTTCTACTAACTAATTGATCTGTCAGGAAATTTCTCCTTGATTCTAGGTTGCTTCTCTCCTTGATAATCTTCCATCTGTTACTTCTTGTCCTGCCCTCAGGTGCTTTGAAGATAGATTGACTATCCCTCTTCCCCCTGACACCCCTCAAGTACTGGAAGAATGTTATCATGTCACCCCTAGTCCTTCTCTTCATTAAACTAGACATACCCAATTCCAGCAACTGTTCTTGATATGTTTTAGCCTCCAGTCCCCTAATCATCTTTGTTGCTCTTCTCTGCACTCTTTCTGGAGTCTCAACATCTTTTTTATGTCATGGTCACCAAAACTGGATGCAGTATTCCAAGTATCTTACCAAGGCATTATAAAGTGATATTAACATTCCCTGTGATCTTGATTCTATCTGTTAATGCAGCCCACAACTGCATTGGCTTTTTGGCAGCTGCAGCACACGGCTGGCTCATATCTAAGTGATTGTCCACTAGGACCCCTAGATCCTTCTCACAGTTATTGCCGTTGAGCCAGGTACCACTTATACCCCGTGCATTTGGGTTTTTCTTTGCCTTACTTTCCTCACCACTGAATTGCATCTTGTTGGATAGGGCCCAACGTACAAATCTGTCAAGGTCCTTCTGGATGTTGAGACTATTTTCTAAAGTGTTGGCAATTCCACCCAGCTTGGTGTCATCTGCAAAGTTGAGGAGTTCTATCCCCTCATCTAGATCATTTATGAATATGTTGAAGAGCACCAAGGCAGAACCTTGGGGTACCCCACTGCATGCTTCCCTCCACGCAGATTGTCATGGTTCCGACAGATGAAACTTTTCAAAGAACTTGGAGGCATTGTTTACCTTAAAAGAATCTTTATTCGAGCAGCATAGCTTCGGCACTAACATAGTTGAAGCCAAAATCTGAATTCCCCTCCCCTGAACACATAGTATCAAAGCACAATTCCCTCCTCTAACTAACAGTCATAAATCACATTTCCAATTAGTTTGAAATGCAGGCTTTCTCTCCTTTACTCCAACCCGCCATTTCTTACCATCTCTTATTTCAAAAGACCTGAGTTCACACAGTATTACAACATTGTTATGTCTAACTAACTCCCATCACATTCCACCTCCCCCCCCCAGTATCATCTAATTCTAAGAGCATAAGAAAGAAAAAGGCTGCATCTCCATATGTTGTCAAAGCAAGAACATCCAATGTTAGCAGCGTTGACACAGATGTAGCTTCATTGAGGACTATAAATCGAGTGCAATTGGCCAACCAGTTGGGAAACTATCTGGTGGCGATGCTGTCTATCCCACATTTTTCTATCTTACCAAGAAGTACGCTGTGGTCTACTTTGTCCAATGCCTTGCTGAAGCCCAAGCATACTATATCCACAACATTTCTTTGGCCCACTCTTTTAGTCATTTTGTCAAACAACCAAGGTCCTATTTAAAAATAACGTAAAATAAAAGAATAATGCCACTCAGAGCCTGCACAAGCAAGGGAAGACCCAGCAGAAATAGCTGACGGTCGAACTAATTAAAATAGCATGTTTCCTTATTCTTATTGCCAAACAGTAAAATAGTCTCCAAAAGCAGAGAGAGACTCTGTGCCCAGATGGAGGAAGCCCTAAGAGTTGTAGCATCCTGAGAGACCCATGTGAACTTGAAATCAAAACTGCCCCAGTGCAAACTGCCTAATTAGTATTTCTGACAGGACGGTATGCATAAACTGAATCTTCTCTCAAGTGAAGCACCACATTCCATAATATCAGGGTGAAAAATCCTCTTTCATAGAATAAGGGAGTTGAAAGGGACCACCAAGGCCCTCGTCGGTCTACGGTCTCCTTTTGGCGAACTCTATGTCCAGAATATTCAACAGGTGTTTTTTTTTCTCCCAACATTATGGATCCAGTCTCATTGGACCACAACTTCTGTGATGCCCAGCTTGGCAGAAGACACAATAAGTGAAGGAAAACTCCTCAAGATAAGTCTTTTCAGTTCTGTTTGCTAGCAAGCCTACTTTTCAAACCCTGGTTCTCCTCCTCACGGTAACAAGAAGGCAAAAGGCGGACTATTGCAAGATGTGAAGGACCAGTCATGCAAATGTTTAATTACAGCCTTATTTAAACAGTTTCGGGGAAATTTGCAAAAAAAAGCTACACATCCCTGGGGGATGTGACAATCATGGATGGGCCCTTGATGTGATATGGCAGAATAAAGCTGGGTCAAATTTGCAGATGACACTAAACTGGCAGGAATAGCCAACACCCAGAAGACAAACTCAGGATCCAAAAAGATCTTGACAGACTTGAACAATGGGCCCTGTCCAACAAAATGAGTTTCAATGTGGAGAAAAGCAAAGTTTTACATTTAGGTAGGAAAAATCAAAGGTATAAGTACAGAGTGGGCGAGACCTGGCTTAAAAACAGCAACTGTGAGAGGGACCTTGGAGTCCTAGTGGACGATCACTTGACCATGAGCCAGCAGTGTGAAGCAGCAGCCAAAAAAGCTAATACAATCCTGGATTGCATAAACAGAGACATAGAATCAAGATCATGTGAAGTATTAGTACCGCTTTATAAAACCCTAGTGAGATCACACCTGGAATACAATTTTGGTCACCATGTCACAAAAAAGATGTTGAGACTTTGGAAAAAATTCAGAGAAGGGCAACTAAGATGATCCAAGGCCTGGAGACCAAAACA
This sequence comes from Azemiops feae, assembly GCA_023970755.1. Lineage (NCBI taxonomy): Eukaryota > Metazoa > Chordata > Lepidosauria > Squamata > Viperidae > Azemiops > Azemiops feae. The sequence continues at coordinate 408,173 of JALGBA010000734.1, read as the reverse complement.
TACGAAGAACGGCTGCAGGACTTGGGTTTGGCTAATCTAAAGAAAAGAAGAAATAGTGGAGACATGATAGCAGTTTTCCAGTATTTGAGGGGCTGCCACAAAGCAGAGGGGGTCAGGTTGTTCACCAGAGCACCAGAGGGCAGGACAAGAAACAATGGTTGGAAACTGACCAAAGAGAGAAGCAACTTGGAATTAAGGAGAAACTTCCTGACAGTGAGGACAATCAACCAGTGGAACAACTTACCCCCAGAAATCGTGGGTGCTCCATCACTGGAGATTTTCAAGAGGAGACTGGACATTCACCTGTCTGAGATGGTATAGGTTCTCCTGCTTAAGCAGGGGGTTGGACTAGAAGACCTCCAAGGTCCCTTCCAGCTCTATTCTATTCTATTATTGTATTGGTCTCTCAGAATGAATCTTGTTCGCTTGTCCATGTCCACCTCAAATAATCTAATGTTAGGTGTGAGTAAGGATGTTTGGGTTTTTTTCTTAAAAAAAAAAACATAACCAAAACCTTCTATGAACTGTGCTGAAATAAAACTGGACTTTGCTGTTGGGTGAAGGCCAATGTAAACAAAGTCCAGTAGCAAGTCTTCTCCACTGAAATATACACAATAAAAGCTCTTGGACATTTCAAACGAAGACTTGTAGGGAAAGAGAAGATGAAAGGAAGGCATTGTGTGCTATGAGACATTAAGTCTGTCCGTCTTATTAATTCACAACATCATCTAGCCATCACTGCAGTGATACAAACACACTAATGATACATTATCAAAGCAATGGCTAGGTTATGCGATAAATCTCTGAGGCGGCAAATCTCATTATAATGGAAATGGTTGCAACATTTAGTTGATTAAAAAAAAAAAAGAAAACACCAAGAAAAAAGTCTCCACATCCAAATACGTCCTAGTGGTGGGGATGTAAGAGTAGAGAAGAGTTTGAAGTGAATTTCCCATGGAACAACTCAAAGAAGTAATGCCAGATCAGAAGACATGGAGAAACCCGGCCCACAGAATCGCTGTCAGGTCTGCCATCTTTGGTGTGGTGCCTTGCTGGCATCATCCTGCCATCAAAGGTTAGGAAGGAGGAGGGGAACAAATGGGCAATCAACCTGCATGTGTACGTGATGGGAAATTGGGAGGGGGGAATGACAGCTTGACGAAGAGCATGGATGCTTGAAACTGGTTTGTGCCAAGGCCAGGCATGCTGAGAAAGAATGTGGATCACCCCAAACATCTCAGCCTTCTCAAAACACCTGGACGGACTCTTAATGGCTGAAGATGAACTGGTCATGGGGGGGGGGAGGGCTGGGAGGTGGGGAGAACTCTTGCATCTTTTGAGTGCGGGAAATTTAATTCTCACCTAACTTTACTGCAGCCAGCATCTTTCAGTAAAAGAACCTGTCCCTTCACCCAAATGGGGAGTTGACCGAATGGATAACATTGCCATCAATATAAAATACGCTTGCACGCACGTTAATTCAAAAATAAGTTACACTATACTCGGTGTCTCTTTATGCTACATAAATGCAGGATTATGATTTTAAACTTGCTCACGTTGGAATTTGTGGTTTTTTGTTTTTTTTCCCCCAGAAGGGCAATTTTGTACCAGATACAGAGCTGGGGGGGAGATTTCCATATTGAAGAAATGTCTATGGAGATTTTCAGTCATCCAGATCCTAGTTGTCCCAGATGCTTTTTCACGAGGCAACTGAAAGAAAGAAAGAAAGAAAGAAAGAAAGAAAGAAAGAAAGAAAGAAAGAAAGAAAGAAAGAAAGAAAGAAAGAAAGAAAGAAAGAAAGAAAAAGAAAGAAAGAAAGAAAGAACTGGGAAAGAAAGAAAGAAAGAAAGAATTGGGAAAGAAAGAAAGAAAGAAAGAACTGGGAAAGAAAGAAAGAGAAAGAAAGAAAGAAAGAAAGAAAGAAAGAAAGAAAGAAAGAAAGAAAGAAAGAAAGAAAGAAAGAAAGAAAGAAAGAAAGAAAGAAAGAAAGAAAGAAAGAACTGGGAAAGAAAGAAAGAAAGAAAGAAAGAAAGAAAGAAAGAAAGAAAGAAAGAAAGAAAGAAAGAAAGAAAGAAAGAAAGAAAGAAAGAAAGAAAGAAAGAAAGAAAGAAAGAACTGGGAAAGAAAGAAAGAAAGAAAGAACTGGGAAAGAAAGAAAGAAAGAAAGAAAGAAAGAAAGAAAGAAAGAAAGAAAGAAAGAAAGAAAGAAAGAAAGAAAGAAAGACAAGAAAGTCCAGTTGCCTCGTGAAAAAGCATCTTTGAGATAACATACTGAAGAAAGTTTTAGAACGTGGAGATCTGGAGGTGGAGAGAATAGATCGAGGGGTCCCCTCCTCTCTTTCTCCGCCTGCTCCCCACCCCTGCTGCTTCTCTATGGAGGAGAGCAAAGCCTTTGTCAGCTCGTCCATTACAGCAATGTGCCTCTTCCTCGCCTTGATTTCCTTTCTGTTCCTGTAACCGAGATTGCCAAGGTTGCGAAATTACCCTTATTCTCGTTCTAATGCATGATCGCACGGGGGAAAAAAAAAAAAACCCGACAAAAGGAACCTGCAGAGCTGAAAGAGCAGAGAATGGTCTTTTGGAGGAACAAGGGTGACAAAAAAAAAATATAAAAATGCTGCACTCCAAAGCCTTGTGATGACAAGAGCACAAGAGATGCCGGCAGGAATGGTTATCAAGAGCGGCAAAGCGGCAATTTGATTGCCCGGGACTGAAGAGAAGCATCCAACCTGGAAAGACCTCCTCTGGACTCCCTTTAACTCGGAAAGCTTCAGCCCAGTTAGAAATGGCCCATTCAAAGGCTAATTGGATCCCTGCTTCCTAAGCCGGGCTCCCCAGGGATGAAGCTAGGAAAGAGCTTGATGAATAACAAGGAACTGAGGAAACCCACTCTGAGACAGCAGGGAGGAAGTGGAAAATAAGTAACTACCAAGCCAGGGCAGTCAACAGCTCAAGAAGTTGCAAGCAAAGTTGGATTCATGGTTGCTGCTCCCGAAAGTCAGCCTTCAAGGGACCCGACTGGATGAAAAGTGGGCAGTCTATTTGAGAAACATTTCGCGTAAGGCCACATGTTCTCCCCCTAAATATCTGCCGGGCTTTGAAAAACAATTCAAATTCACATTGGCTCCTCCCTCTTTCCCCCCAGTTCCTATCCAGAACATCAAATCGTGAGCTGAAGCCACAGTACTCATCACTCATCCCTTCCCCGTGAGTCAGACAGTAAAGACAATGAAGGGTGGGTGAGTCAAGGCCATCCAGTTAAGTCGTCCAAGGTGCCAGAGTCCCACTTCAGTGTCTACGCAACAACTTGCAAACGACTCCATAGCTCACCACAACCAGCAGGGCACATCCTGGTCATGTGTGGCAATTTCCTATCAGAACTCAACATCTCAATCTTTGGGAAATGGGAGTTGCTGCTGAGTTTGGGAATTCAGGGCAACCACATTAAAAAAAAAACTACACTGATATCAAAACGACCAGCTCCGGACAATCCAAAGGAGGAGGAATCAACGTGGGTCATCTCCATCCACATCTTCTCCCTTCCCAAGGTCACCACCTCATCTGAGTGTTGTATGCATTTGTACTCCATGGATTTAATTTAAAGAATCGGTAAAACAAAGCGGAACCTTCTAGAGTCCATTTTGCTTTGAGGTGTAAAGCATAGGGAAGTCGCCCAGATAACTCTTGAGATACAAACTGGTTGAGTTGGCAACTCTTGGGGGCTGGCGGGGAGCATGCAAAGGGCAGCCTCCCACATGGCTGTCATGAGAGGTGGCTTTGGCACCTGCATACTTTGGCTGTTGGGACAGATGTGGCCTAGATCATCTAAAAGATGAAGACGTTCTCCAACCATGCTTTCATCTCTCCGGGAATGGTCCCTGTTGTTCCCACCTTATCTTTCTTTCCTCACTGCATTGGCTTTTTGGCAGCTGCAGCACACTACTGGCTAAAACTTAAGCGATTGTCCACTAGGACCCCTAGATCCTTCTCACAGTTACTGCTATTGAGCCAGGTACCACTTATACCCCGTGCATTTGGGTTTTTCTTCTTGATATGTTTTAGCCTCCAGTCTCCTAATCATCTTTGTTGCTCTTCTCTGCACTTTCTGGAGTCTCAACATCTTTTTTATGTCATGGTCACCAAAACTGGATGCAGTATTCCAAGTATGGTCTTACCAAGGCATTATAAACTGGTATTAACATTCCCTGTGATCTTGATTCTATCTGTTAATGCAGCCCACAACTGCATTGGCTTTTTGGCAGCTGCAGCACACTACTGGCTAAAACTTAAGCGATTGTCCACTAGGACCCCTAGATCCTTCTCACTGTTACTGCTATTGAGCCAGGTACCACTTATACCCTGTGCATTTGGGTTTTTCTTCGCCTTACTTTTCTCACCATTGAATTGCATCTTGCTGGATAGGGCCCAACGTACAAATCTGTCAAGGTCCTTCTGGATGTTGAGTCTATTTCCTAAGTGTTGGCAATTCCACCCAGCTTGGTGTCGTCTGCAAATTTGAGGAGTTCTATCCCCTCATCTAGATCAGTTATGGATATGTTGAAGAGCACCAAGGCAGAACCTTGGGGTGCATCCAGAAGGCGCATCCTAAGATAAAGCCACCATCAACAATGTCTGTGTGCGGGAGATGATGAAGCTGAAGGCTGGCTTTCCATTTGAACTTTTCCCCCAATCCTGTTTTGAGATGCTCGCTAGATAGCACACTAAGCTATGATATCGTTTGCCCGGGTTTGATTTAATACAATGTATGCACTTAGCCAATGCGGTCTTTGCAGTTAATGTTCATCACCTCAGAACAGAGGGTGTGTATTTTCATTTTATTTATTTTTATCTTTACTTTACTTTTCTTTCTTTTTCTCTGTCATAGCCACAAAGGATTTTTTTTTAACCTCATCACTTTAAAACAAAACAAAACACTTGCATCTTTATTTTTCATCAGTAGAGGGAGCTGTGGCGCTGAAACTCAGCGTTGTGGCGCCACCTGCTGATGAGAAAAAATACTTCAATTGTTTTGTTTTGGGGACGCAAAGTGGTTAAAACACACTAGAGCTGGCAGCAGGGAGAGAAACAGGGAGAGTGGAGGAAATGGAGAGGCAATAAAAAACGGGAAAGGACAAGCTTTGGGGTAAGTTGCAAGGAGGTACAGGAGTGGGCAGAGCAAGGGAGGAATCGGGAAGAACAAAGAGAGGGGAAAATCAAAGCATCAGAAAGAACGGTAAGAGGAGCAAGGCCAGGAGAGGGAATGGAGGAGGAAAACAAAGATGGGGCAGAGGAAGAAGAAAAACTGTTGAATGGAGAGAGTGTAAAGACAATTAAAAGACTGAGCAGGTGAGGGGGCAGGGGGAGGTTGAAAGGGGGCCTGTAGCAACAGGAAACCAAAAAAGGGCTGACTGAGGCTCAACGAGCATTGTGGTGGTGGTGGTGGGGTATTAAATAATTCAAAAGAGGATGGCTGGAAAGCGAGTTGGCAGATCCTGAAGGCAGGCACAGCCACACTTCTCTGTGCATCAATGATTCACCTGTGGAGATGGTTACCAGCATCAAATTCCTGGGTGTGCAGCTAACGAGTAGGCTGACTTGGTCGCTAAACAGTGAGAAACTGGTGAAGCGGGCACAGCACCGCCTGCATTTTCTGCGCCGCATGAGAAAAGCACATCTTCCTTCCCCTGTCCTGACCACTTTCTACAGGGGGACAATCGAGAGCATCCTGTCATATAGCATCACAGTCTGGTTTGGAGGCATCACTGCTTCAGACAGGAAGGCGGTGCAGAGAGTGGTGAGAATGGCTGAAAAAGATCATTGGCAGTTCCCTCCCTCCCATCCAGGACATAGCACAGAAGCGTTGTTTGAGCAGGGCCCGCAAGATTTTCTGGGACACTACACATCCTCTTCACGACCTGTTTTCCTTGTTACCTTCTGGGAGGAGGCTTCGTGGTATCCGTAGCAGAACATCCAGATTCAGCCATAGTTTCATTCCATACAGCATTAACCTTGCGAACTCTCAAACTTCCTCCTTGCGTTATATATTCAAGATGGACAGTATTTAATATTTATTTGCTATGTATATGTAGGGATGTGGGTCTATATATATATGTTGCACATAGTATGTTTAGGTGTGTGTCATGTATGTGTTTCACTTTTGAGAGCGGGCAACTAAATTTCATTTTTGATGTGTGCCATTGTGCCCACAATATAAAAATGACAATAAAGGTTATCTTATCTTATCTTATTAAATGTTAAAAAAAGGCAAAGGAAGTGGGGTGCCCAGCTCAATCAAGGATGCCAGATCTGAGCTGCAAACTTTTAGCCAGCACTAGATGGCAGCAAAGAGAAGAAGCTACTCACTGTTGCCCTCTGGAGTTTGGCAGCACAGAAACAGTTAACCCTAGTTTCAGCCACTAGGGTTATCCATGGATTTTCTGCAGCCCTTGCTCGTGGTTTATTAGGGCTATCTAAAATGGTTTGTTCAACAAGCTGTAATTTTTTTTTAAAAGTGTGTCTTACAAATGTTGTTCCATTTTCAGAAGGACTGACTTAAAAGCTCCAAGAGTGTGTTTGGATGATACACTAAGCCAGGGGTTCCCAACCGGGGGGGTGCGAGACGATATTCCAGGGGGGTGCAAAAACCTGGGTTTTCAAAAAAATTATAGTGTATATGCATAATTTGTTGCCGTTATTTCGAACTTTCGTAAGGGGTGCGAGAAAATATCAGAAGCGTACTAGGGGTATAGAAAAGATTGGGAGCCGCTGCACTAAGCCATGAACCATATTTTACTGAATAAATCGAAGTCCTGACCCATGGTTTATGCGTCCACGACGGCTTGTCTGATGCAATAAACAGACGCGATACATTTTGTATAAACCCAGCCAAGTGCTTTGTAAATCAGACTTAACGGAGCTAATCTCAGTAAATAAGGGGTGTTAAATTGGAGTGTCTGAGCTGCAAACACTGCTCTCCAACAGTGAACTTCCAACAGGCACCTAGACAGGGTCTTTGCTGGGGGTAGAAGTGAAGGGATCCAGCAGAGCTGCAGCTAAAACAGGCATTCTTGACCATACAGCTGCAGTCTGAAATTGGTTTGCAAATGGTCAGTTTCATTTGTAATGAATTTTCTTTGCATCTCAAGAATCTGGAAAATTCACCTTTCAAGTGCAATCGTTGTTCCTAGTTAGCTTCACTGACAGACAGAAAGAAAAAAAATAGTGATCAACCAAAGCAAAAAGAGCATTTCAAACTGGGCCAGAGAAATCAGCTTTAAAATGCCACAGTACATCAATGCTGGAACACCTCCTGTGTTGTATGTAGCTCCAGAAATAGGTTATACTTGCCAGCTTTTACTCTTCTCCAGTATCCTGATGCAGTTCTTGTCTAAAAATGAAATACCTATAGATATACGTTTAAAGATTCAAATGCTGACACACCAGACATGTGAAGAGAGATGCATAATTAAGTGAGAATTTTCATGCATGGAAATGTTTGCTGTCATATCACCTCTGGTGTTTTGTACCTGTCATCCAGCATTCAGATGCCGGCGTATTTCAGCTCTAAGTACTAATTAATTAAGGTGATTGCTACTGTGGCTGATGATGGGCTTATAATAGACTTTATCTGCAGTTAAGAGGGAGTGGCAAGAGATTACATGGAGCTTAAATGCTCTCCTAATTGAGCTCCAATGGAAACCTCTGGATCCTGTAAACAGTCCTTTGCTCTCCTGAGGATGGAAGCATCTGAAGCAATAGAAGTGACTAAGCAGGGCCCTGGCCATGGCGAGCCCCGGGTCCTTCGGTTCCTCACCATCTGTTAGTTCTTGAAAGGCACAAGCAAGCCACTGGTAGTAGTAGTAAGAGGGAAGGAAGGTCTTTTGTGAAATTCCATTATAATAAGGCCACAGTGAAATGATGGGAGTTTGCAGATCAGCAGAATCCTACCCAGATCCCATCAACTGCAATCTCTGAATCAGAATAGAGCTGGAAGGGACCTTGGAGGTCTTCTAGTCCAGCCCCCTGCTGAAGCAGGAGGCTCTATACCATTTCAGACAAGGGACTGTCCAGCCTCTTCTTAAAAACCTCCAGTGATGGAGTGCCCATGATTTCTGAAGGCAAAGCTGTTCCACTGGTTAATTGTCCTCACTGTCAGGAAGTTTCTCCTTAATTCCAGGTTGCTTCTCTCTTTGATCAGTTTCTATCCATTGTTTCTCGTCCTTCCCTCTGGTGCTTTGGAGAATAAGTTAACCTCAAAATGATTCCTGTGCTTTTCAGTGATCGATCCGTTTTTCTCCTGCCTCCTTCTCAGCATATTCTTCTATATTCTTCTCCTTAATTTGCACGCAAGCAGCGTGCTTTTCCAGAACAACCAGTACAAAAGACAGCAAAAGGCAGAGCCCCAGAAGGAAAGACCACTACGTGAGTCTCCAGGCTGCACTCTGGCAAGTCTGTGTAAGCTCACCTAAAATGTCACGGCAGATGCGCGGGAACATTTCCATTGAAAACCGTGGCGCATTTCTCTCTTGGAAAACAGGCCCATCTGGGTTTTTCAGGTGTGGCACTTGCTCTGCAAATAAATGGATGGAAGCCCCTGTTTATGAAGTTGGGCTTGGGAGCAGGTCAGTTTATTCAGTACTAGTATTGCTTTACAAAGCCCTAGTAAGGCCACACCTGGAATACCGCAGCCAATTCTGGTCACCATATCACAAAAAAGATGTTGAGAGTTTGGAAAAAATTCAGAGAAGAGCAACTAGGAAGATCAAAGGCCTGGAGACTAAAACAAACGAAGAACGGCTGCGGGACTTGGGTTTGGCTAGTCTAAAGAAAAGAAGAAATAGGGGAGACATGATAGCAGTGTTCCAGTATCTGAGGGGCTGCCACAAGGCAGAGGGGGCCAGGTTGTTTGCCAGAGCACCAGAGGGCAGGACAAGAAACAATGGTTGGAAACTGATCAAGGAGAGAAGCAACCTGGATCTAAGGAGAAACTTCCTGACAGTGAGGACAATCAACCAGTGGAATAGCTTGCCTCCAGAAAGAGACGGGACATTCACCTGTCTGAGATGGTGTAGGTTCTCCTGCTTAAGCGGGGGACTGGACTAGAAGATCTCCAAGGTCCCTTCCAGATTCTATTCTATTCTATTCTATTCTATTCTATTCTATTCTATTCTATTCTATTCTATTCTATTCTATTCTATTCTATTCTATTCTATTCTATTCTATTCTATTCTATTCTATTCTATTCTATTCCCATTCCTATACCACCTTCCTACTACACAGCTGCTTCCTTATTTGAATTGCTGTTGGGCCTGGACAGGTGCTGGCATTCCAGAACCCTTTCAGACTGAGTGACTTCAACTTGCTTTCCATGGGCTGGGAGTTCCTGGCTACCTTGATCCTGATCCAGGGTACTGTTGATTCAACACAGGATGTGTGTGTTACATGTTAAAGTTGGGGGATGCTGTCATCAGTCCTTTGGTGTGGACAGATCACTCCTTGTTAGTCTGGAAGTTTTCAGTGGCTGCCCATGCCACACGAAGGAAGGACCTGCTTGATTGGTCTGCCTAAGGCACTTGACGGCAGTCCAGTCTCTTCTTAAAAACCTCTAGTGATGAAGCACCCAAAACTTCTGGTGGCAAGCTGTTCCACCAGTTAATTGTCCTCACTATTAAGAAGTTTCTCCTTAATTCCAGGTTGCTTCTCTCCTTGATTGGTTTCCATCCGTTGTTCCTTGTCCTGCCTTCAGGTACTTTGGAGAATAACTTGACTCCCTCTTCTTTGTGGCAGCCCCTCAACTATTGGAACACTGCTATCATGTCATCCCTAGTCCTTCTTTTCTCTAGACTAGCCATACCCAGTTCCTGGAACCGTTCTTCGTATGTTTTTTGTTTCCAGGCCTTTATAATCATCTTAGTTGCTCTTCTCTGCACTTTTTCCAAAGTCTCAACATCTTTTTTATAATGTGATGACCAAAAGTGGATGGTCAGTTTCCAACCACTGTTTCTTGTCCTGCCCTCTGGTGCTTTGGAGAATAATTTGACCCCCTCTTCTTTTTTGCAACCCCTCAAATACCGCTATCATGTCAGCCCTATTTCTTCTTTTCTTTATAGACTAGCCAAACCCAAGTCCTGCATCCGTTCTTCGTATATTTTAGTCTCCAGGCCTTGTAAAATTGGGCAGGGTCATGTGACGCAGGCTGAGTTATGGTCCTAATTCGAGGACTGCCTGTTTTCCAACTGCAATAACTTTTTCAACTCACCCCCAGATCTCGGCCCCATCTCAGCATCTGGACGACCCCTTTGCCCTGCGATATTTTAAGTGCAAATATATGGAATTCCCTACTCCACGATAACGGAATCTCCCCTCACGTGCACGATGCTAGTGGTAATAAATGGCTGCTTAATTAAAAAAAAAAATGCACTCCTTGCAAATCTACTTAGTTGTGTAGCAGATGCTATTATTGTTGTTGCAATAACCCATCATTGCAAAAGATGCATCGGCCCTGCTGGGGAGGGGGGAGTGGGGAAAATCTGAATAACTTTTCTAAGCAGGAAAGAAAAACAATAAATGGAAAGGTCACTTTCTGCATAATTCCCAGGGTATTTTGATAAGTAAGACGATTGCGCCAGTCCGCCAGCTTCCCTTTTCTCTGACAGGTACATGGTTTTTGGTGAAGGGGGCAGGAGGGGGGGGGCAGGAAGGTTGGGTTCAACAGCAACACACCTGTCAAAATGTTAAGAGAGTTGTGTTGGGTTGGGAGGAAACACAAAAGGTCTACTCTGAGGGGGCTGGTGCAAGAGACGGCCTCGGCCAGCCCCTCCAACGATGGGCTGTTTCTGTGATGGGAGTTAGTTAGACATAACAATATTGTAATATTGTGTGAACTCAGGTCTTTTGAAATAAGAGATGATAAGAAATGGCGGGTTGGAGAACAGGAGGGAAAGCCTGCATTTCAAGTTAATTGGGGAATGTGATTTATGACTGTTAATTGGGGGAGGGAATTGTGCTTTGATACTATGTGCTCAGGGGAGGGCAATCCAGATTTTGGCTTCACTTATGTACGTGCCGATATTTTGCTGCTCGAATAAAGATTCTTTAAGGTAAACAATGCCTCAAAAGTTCTTTGAGGAGTTTCATCTGTCAGAACCATGACACCGTGGCCCACAGGTTGGTGACCTCTGGGCTGGCAGATTAAAAAACTGGAAGCCGTTTTTGTCATTTTCACGCAGCCCTCAAGCTAGATGGATTGGCATTCAAGATGCAGGAATCCGGTATCGGTACAGGAGGCATCAAAGCAAGCAAGATGGCGGACACGGGGGTCACAACCTCAGTCCTGCGCACATCTGCCAAAGGTGTGGGGCTAGCATTCCATTCACGCCAACCATGTTGCCTTTTTCAACCCCTTCCTGTGGATGTTGCCAATGCTGGTAGCTACGTCTGGGCATCCCGGATGAATTTAATTCAGGCTCTGCAGGAACCCATCCAGACAAGGGGGACCCACGCCCTCCTTCAGAAATGGCATCCGCTTAACTCTGGGTTTTAGTTTCTAAAACTGAACAGAAATTAGTCATCCACAGGATGGCAACGGGCACGTGAGGAAAAGTGTGAACGCTGCCCTCCTTACCCGCAGGCAGGTGTGTGTTGATACCGCTGTGCGTGACACCATCATGAATTCTGTAATTTAAACCCATCATTGCATGCCCTGCACTCTGGGTGATAAAGAACAAGTCTTGGTTTCTTCTGGGAAGATACTAGCGAATCGACTTTCAGACACTTGAGAAACGCAACCTGTGTTATGAGTCCGTGGCAGTCAGTGGACCCGGCAGCTGAGTCTGGGGAGTCAGAGGAGGAGGAGGAGGGGCCTGGAGAGCCATCAAGAGTCGGAGGAAGGCTCTGATGAGCTCCAAGACTTACAATCTGATGAAGAGCCTGGCCCCTCCAATCGTACTCAGGCTGAGACTCAGCTGTGTGGGGAAACTGAGTCAGACTCTGAGGACTCACAGCTGGAAGACATTAGAGATGCTCACAAATGCAGACAGGCAACAAGAGCAGGACAGAGGGAGGCAATGGGGCGACTCCTAGGGAGGAGGAGAAGGCATTGAGAAGCCACGCCTTGGGGCTGCATAATAAAAAGGGAAGGTGTGGGCGGTGCTGGTTGCTGAAGGCAACCATTTGCAAAGGAATCATGTTTCATGGAATCCTGTTTTGTTTGCCTTTGCTTTTGGGACATTTTGCAGGTCTGTACCTAATTAATAAAAGGGGTTTGTTTCCCCTGCATTTCCAGCCTACTTGTTGAAAGAGGGGTTTGTCCTTGTGAATTAACAAGGACTCACATAGGCTGGGACAGAACAACCTGTGCCTCCCTCGGCATCTTTCACCTCGAGGGTGAACAAACAGGTAGTTCTCGACTTAGGACCACAGTTGAGCCCACAATTTCTGTGGCTGCTAAGCAAGACAGTGGTTAAGTGAATTTTGCGCCATTTTACAACCGTTCTTATTGCCACAGTTGTTAAGTGAATCACTGCAGTTGTTAAGTTAGCAACACAATTGTTAACTCCTTCCCCACTGACTTTGCTTGTCGGAAGGTCGCAAAAAGGGGATCACGTGACCCCCCCGGGACACTGCGACCGTCATAAACACGAGTCAGTTGCCAAGAAGCTGAATTTTGATCACGTGATCCACGGGGATGCTGCAACAGCGGTAAGTATGAAAAACGGTCATAAGTCACTTCTTCCATGCCATTGTAACTTTGAACAGTCACTAAGGACTACCTGTAACTCAGTTCACACAATTTCTCCCCGTAAGTCCTAATTTTCAGCCCCTTCATTTCCTCCTTGCCATCTCTGCATCTATTTTAGTTTATCCAAATCTTTTTTTAAATTCTGTGGCACACGTGTGTGTGCACGCACGCACACACACACACAAACTACATGAGCCTGAGCAAAGCACGAATTCCTTCCCCTGATTTGGAAACTGCTTTGATGCACTGCAAAAACATATTGACCAGTCATTATGCAAACGACAGAGAACGATGCAAATCACATAGTTTGTGTCACTTGTGTAATGTCATCTCTATAAACGACACACTCTGTGATTTAACAGACTATCCAGGAATAATAGACATCTAGCCTATTAAACGGTCGGTTAAGCTCAACTGTGTATTTTGATATTTCTCATTTTGAAGGGCTAACTTGATGAATTATCATCAAAACCAAATGTCGGCTAATAAAAAAAATCTGGACATTCACGCCATGCACTGGAAAAATGAGAAGAAAAGCACTGAAATAAATAAAAGAAAAAAGAGAAGGGAGTATCTTTGCAATCTGAATGTCCTTTGGGGCAGCAAGCATCGCCAACTTGAGGAAAGTTTCCATTGATCAGGGAATCCCGGGGGCACCTTCCGCTCATCCTACTTTTGGACTGGGTCATCCCCTCCGCTGTTTCTCAGTGCCAATGGCGGAAATATTTTTGAAGGATTTGCTTTAAATGTTTTGGCCTCTCTGGGCTGTGGGGGCTCTGACAGGTGGCATCCCAATGTCATCAAAGGGGGACTTCTTGGTCTATGTGCTGTCCCGCTCAAACACACACACACTCACACCACAGGTGTAAGGAGTCTTTATTAAGGTTTCCGAACCTGAATTAGTATTCCCCAGCAATTCCCTATGCCAGCACCAACTCAATCTCAATGAGTTCCACAAGCTACTCATGAGAAGCCAACACTGGTCCTCAAGGCAAAGACGAGTCCAGTCCACTAGCAAGTTCCCAAGACAAAGCAAGTCCACAGGGCAAAGACAAGGGCACAAGGCCACAGTTGGAAGAGACACTATCCGAAGTTCACGGCAAGAAAATGCAGCTAGGAAATGAACACGTTGTTCCCAGCATCGCCTCCATCTGTCTGCTGTGCTAAATAGCCGGCTTCTGGTGCAGCCCATCAAGAAGGGCAAGGCTGCCTCCTTGCGAGTAATCTGACTGACCTTCTCTGCTCCTGCCTTTTCTCTACCCTATGTATTCTCGGATCAGGTGCAGAAGGCTGTTCCTCCTCCTCCTCATCCCTGGCCAGCTGCAGCTGCATGCTTTCCCCACCTGAAGCCTCAGGGCTGTCCTGCTGCAGCCGTGCTTCAGACGGCTGCTTGGAGCCATTGACCAACTCCCCTCCTGAAGTGTCCAGGACTGGTTCATCCTCCTCTGAAATGACATCTGGAGAGGTATCTGGGGAAGCATTCGGGGGAATCAGCAGAGTCTATTTTTAAAGATTTTTGAGAGGGGACAGATGACTCTAAGAGGAAAATCTAGCCAATTCTGAAGATTGAGGCATTATTGTAATTTTAAAACTGACAGGCACGTCTCCCCTGGAATGTCTAGAGCAGACATGTCAAACTCGCGACATCACGTGGTGTCGCGCAACGTATCGGGACGGTTTTGCCATTGTCAGCAATTGGGTGGGCGTGGCTTCCAGATGATGCGTCCAGCCCGCGGGCCAGCAGTTTGACACCCCTGATCTAGAGAGTCCATGGGGTGAGGACGATGCTGTCCCAGGCCCCTCTGGCATTAGGGGAGGTGGTTGACCGGACAGGGAGCTGCCTGCCTTCACAAATGCAGGGGAGAATCGGCTGCAGATGGGCAGTGGTGATGAGAGACAACATATCGCTCTGACAAGGAACAGCTGCCTCCCCCAACTGATCCGAAGGCACAGAAAGTGGGGCGGAGAGAAACCTGGAGGAGGTCTGTGAGGCTGCTGGCTTGGATTGATTTAACTAGAGGCTGGCACTTGCTCCCCTGATTTTTGGAAACCTTGATTTCTGGACTTCAACTTGTGTTTCAGACTCTGGATTTGCACATCTCGCTTTAAGGACTCTGGATTGTGGTTTAGACCTCGTTTTGCAACTCTGCACCAGATTTGTGGACTTCGCCTTCCTTCCTGTTTGGGGGCTTAGTTCTGGTGACTCAGCTTGTGGGACTGTGTTATGTTGACCGTGGGGGGCTGTTTTTCAGAGAGAAAAATGGGAGTGGAGGTTTACCAACACCGTCTGGTTTACCGGGGCAATAAAAGACTTTACTGCATCTGCCTGCGCGACCTGGGTCAGTACAACTAGCTTGATTAAGACCCAGCCTGTCAGGCCACACCTTCTAACTCCAGGCAGGCAGGGATGACAGCTGAGCACTGCCAAGAGGACAAGAGGCGCCCACTCACCATGTATCATCTGGGGTTGTCAGCAATGATGGATAGCAAGAACAACTAATGGGCTCTTTCCACATTTGATTCCTCATTTGCAAGCAGTTCCTTCTGAGGATTCGCCACAATCCATCATACTTTGTGTGGCCCGGCTCTGTAATTGCAAAATTTATTCTCCCTCTATTGTCAAGATTGGCTCATGGCTGACAGCAGGGTGAGCAGAACAATGGAAGAAAGTGCTTCTGAGCAACTGAAGGCATCTTGGCCTCTGCCGCTCATCGGTCTATCGGTTGTAAAAGCAAAACTCTACCCAAATCCAGAAATGTACAAACTATGCATTATCTAGGGTATCATTCCCCTAGACTTTAGATTGGCCCCTCCCCTTCTGGCCTTGAGGGGGAGGGGTCCAGTAGGTGAGTGTTTTCAATGGTTGTACTGGATCAGATATCCTGATTGCATTATGTGATGTAGTAAGGATACGGATTCCCAGAAGGGAGGGGTATATTCCAGAAAAGTAAGTAACTCGGTTCAGAGTTTGTGTGAGAGAAAGAGGGTGAAGACAGTCCCTCCCTAATAGTTCCCAGCATGTAGGCTTCATGTATATAGTAGTTTGCTTCAGCTGGGCAAGATTCAGTCTATAGGTGTGGAGCAATAAAGAAATCTACTTGGAAGATTCACTACATGTCCTCCTGGTTTGGGGACCTAATAGTACTTACCCACTGAGTATGGTTATGTTGTGTGCTTAGTTGTGTTCTGACAGTGATTACAGTATGGCTGTTCTGAATGTCTGCTGTTTTTATTTATACTGTTTTAACTCTTGATATTATTTTAGTCACATATACGAGAGACAGCTATACAAATTGAATAAACAGATAAAACAATCCCAAGGGGAGAAATCAGGTCCTCTCATGATCTTTGCTCAAGTTATGGAGAGTGTGAACAGCCAGAGAGGCCGCTGAGGGATGGAAAGATGTGTAACTGAGAGTCTGGAGTCTTCCGCTTGCAAAGCAGATGTTCGTGTTTCAAACTCCACCCTGACGTTATCTAGAAGAATTTAGATATAGATTGTACCCAGTTTTGCTTCTCCATGACAGCAGAATCAGGTTGGAGAGGAAATCAAGTGAATGTTCCCCAAACTGGATGACTTCCAGAGGTACAGAATTCCAAGATTCCCCATAGTTACTGCTAAAGATGGTGGAGCGTCGTGGCTGCCTCTCTCCTGCCCGAGCTTCAGGAGTTGACAGCCTGACATTAGCAATGGGGGGAGGGAAAGATTGGAATGTAAGGAGGAAGAAGGGGGGGATGGAAGCCCAGCTGAGCCGTGTGAGAAGCTTCAGCCAACCAAAGTCAACTATCGATATGCAGAGCTGGGAACCAAGAATCTATTTCCTGAACAATATGCAAGCACCTGATTGGACATTTGCAGATAACCGGGGGAGGGCAGAGAGGAAAATTTGCTTTGTATTGTTTGTGTGGGAAAACCTCAGATTCAGCTTCGCTACTTCTGTAACCATTTAAGCTTCAGTAAAGTATATACTCTTCGCAAAACAAATGGCTTTGTGTTTTCAGACCTTCAGACTCCGCCTGGCTTTTCTGCAACCACTTTCTCTTAGTAAAAGTTCCTTTGATTCAACTCAATGGAGTCAAGAGTTTTGCTTTCCTTTGGGGCAGGTCCTTACAAAGATGACTGAGATGGATGGTAGACATGGAGTTTGGTGCGTGCATCTGGAGGTGTCCGCTTGTGAATGGTGTGCCAAGGTGAAGCCACCAAATGGAAGAATTATCTGGAGAAGACAATACTTCAGTGGAGGAATGGTTGGTTTTATAGTACCAGGAAGATTGGCTTCAAGGTTTCCTAGCTGAATGAATGAGCTCTGGAAGTGTTGACATCTCCACTATAAGCCCCAGGCATTTAGCATGTTTACAAACTAACTTTATGACATTCCTACAGGAAACTGTTTTATGATAACTGCTGCAAAGCTATCACCAGTTTTGTTTTTAATGTCGTTTTTACTATAAAT
Source organism: Azemiops feae (assembly GCA_023970755.1). Taxonomy (NCBI): domain Eukaryota; kingdom Metazoa; phylum Chordata; class Lepidosauria; order Squamata; family Viperidae; genus Azemiops; species Azemiops feae. The sequence continues at coordinate 390,980 of JALGBA010000734.1, read as the reverse complement.
GTAATTTTTATTCCCGATGATATACTGCTACGGGAATGTTGTAACCAAACAGTGGCCTCAATGTGTCACAGAATTCGGACAAATCTTTCAGTGCTCAGCCATAAATCCGTTTCATTATTTATTTCCTTCATTTGTAAGATCTTTAGGCTGCTCTCTGCAGTAATGATGTTCTCCTCTGGATATTAGACTGGTTGTTAGGCGTATAACTAATATGTGAAGTATTAATACTGCTTTATAAATCCTTAGTAGGAGCACACCTGGAATACGGCATCCTGTTTTGGTCACATTACCAAAAAGATGTTGAAACTTTGAAAAAAAAGTGCAGAGAAGAGCAACTAGGATGATTAGGGGGACTGAAGGCTAAAACAGGTTGCAGGAACTGGGCATGGCTGGTCTAGTGAAGAGAAGAGGACCAGGGGAGACGTGACAGCAGTCTTCCAATATTTGAGGGGCTGTCACAGAGAGGAGGGGGTCAACCTATTCTCCAAAGCATCTGAAAGCAGAACAAGAAGCAACGGATGGAAACTAATCAAGGAGAGAAGCAACCTAGAAATAAGGAGAAAATTTCTGACCATGAGAATAATCCACCAGTGGAACAGAAGTTGCCTTCAGAAGTTGTGGGAGCTTCTTCACTGGAGGCTTTCAAGAAGAGACTGGACTGCCATCTGTCAGAAATGGTGTAGGGTCTCCTGCTTGGGCGGGGGGGTTGGACTAGATGATCTGCAAGGTCCCTTCCAACTGTGTTATTCTAACAATTTTCTCTTATTTTATTCAAATAAATAAATACATGGGAAACTAATCAAGGAGAGAAGCAACCTAGAACTAAGGAGAAACTTCCCGACAGTTAGAACAATCAACCAGTGGAACAACCTGCCTCCAGAAGCGGTGAATGTTCCAACACTGGAAGTTTTTAAGAAGAGACTGGACAGCCATTTGTCCGAAATGGTATAGGGTTTCCTGCCTGAGCAGGGGGTTGGACTAGATGACCTCCAAGGTCCCTTCCAACTTTATTATTATTACTATAAACAACCAAGGCACACTTTTATTTCGCAGAATACCTTTAAACCTCTGTAGGTGCTCCAGGCATTCTCGGATAGTAAAAATGTCCAAAGGTTATACTAGACTCCTGGAAAACCTCCATATTACGGGCACCTGACCTTGCCTGCCTGTTTATCTCACCTGTTGCCTTCACTTTCCTTCAAGGCTATTTTTTTCCCAATACAGATTTATTTTGGTTTGGCACTATAGCCTGTGCCTGGCAAAGTCCTGGACCCAAAGGGGGTCAAAAAGGGAATACACTTCCATCCTTTATCTTTCTTCTCTGCGTAATTGGCTTTTGGCTAAAGAAAACAGTAACATGTTGCACTTGGCTGGAAGCTGGACAATGAAATAGCAAATGTTTTCTGTAAAGAAAGGCTATAAACTCACGGCCGAGAAAACCGAGCTTGAACTGCCACGCAGAGCTAGCCCGGGAAAGTTCATCTTGTTGCTGAATTGGGTCCCTGATGCCTTATTGGGTGAAGGTTATTATCCCATCCCTTTGCCCTGGCATGGATTCAATAAAACAACAAGGGCCTCCTCCTTCTCAAATGCTACAAGGCTGTCATTGTCTGGAACGTGGAGATGAAAACATATGAAGAACGGCCGCAGGACTTGGGTTTGGCTAGTCTAAAGAAAACAAGAAACAGGGGTGATATGATAGCAGTATTCCGGTACTTGAGGGGCTGCCCCAAAGAAGAGGGGGTCAAATTATTCTCCAAAGCACCAGAAGGCAGGACAAGAAACAATGGTTGAAAACTGACCAAAAAGAGAAGCAATCTGGAATTAAGGAGAAACTTCCTAACAGTGAGGACAACCTGCCTCCAGAAGTTGTGAATGCTCCAACACTGGAGGTTTTTAAGAAGAGACTGGAGAGCCATTTGTCCAAGATGATATAGGTTCTCCTGCTTGAGCAGGGGGCTGGAGTAGATGACCTCCAAAGTCCCTCCAGATTCTATTCTATTCTATTCTATTCTATTCTATTCTATTCTATTCTATTCTATTCTATTCTATTCTATTCTATTCTATTCTATTCTATTCTATTCTATTCTATTCTGTTGTTCTGTTCTGTTCTATTCTATTTCTATTTCTATTCTATTCTGTATTTCTATTCTATTCCATTCTATTCTATTCTATTCTATTCTTACTCTACATTCTATTCTATTCTATCCTATTCTATTCTTACTCTACATTCTATTCTATTCTATTCTATTCTATTCTATTCTATTCTTATTCTTACTCTACATTCTATTCTATTCTATCCTATTCTATTCTTACTCTACATTCTATTCTATTCTATTCTATTCTATTCTATTCTATTCTATTCTATTCTATTCTATTCTATTCTATTCTATTCTACTCTATTCTGTATTTCTATTCTATTCTATTCTATTCTTACTCTATATTCTATTCTATTCTATTCTATTCTATTCTTACTCTACATTCTATTCTATTCTATTCTATTCTATTCTATTCTATTCTATTCTATTCTTATTCTTACTCTACATTCTATTCTATTCTATCCTATTCTATTCTTACTCTACATTCTATTCTATTCTATTCTATTCTATTCTATTCTATTCTATTCTATTCTATTCTATTCTATTCTATTCTATTCTATTCTATTCTATTCTACTCTATTCTGTATTTCTATTCTATTCTTACTCTATATTCTATTCTATTCTATTCTATTCTTACTCTATATTCTATTCTATTCTATTCTATTCTATTCTATTCTATTCTATTCTATTCTATTCTATTCTATTCTATTCTACTCTACTCTACTCTACTCTACTCTACTCTACTCTACTCTACTCTACTCTACTCTACATCAGAACTAAATGGTAGCCAAAGCACTTCTGCACATAGGTCAGATCTTCCAGTTATCATTGTCTTTTAGATCAACCTTTCTGGCTTTGTGGACCGGTGGGAGGGAGAGGGGATGGTTATGGCCTGCCACTCGCACGAATAGAGGTTCCCGCTCGCCCACTGTGTGTGCGAGTGGAACTTGCCCACCGCTTCCGCAGCCCAGTTCGGAATGAGCCACAGCCCGGTACTGGGCCAGAGCCTGGGGTTTGGGGACCCCTAATGTAGGGCAAGCACAATAGATGGTGAGAAAACATTTGGAGGTGAAGAAAGTGTTGGACCCAGTCCAGTCTTAATACTCTACTACTTCCCTCCATGAAATCCTGTGTGTGTGTGTTTGTATCTCAGCCTCTGATTTGTAAGCAGGCTTGTTCCTTTCCTAGAGTTAAGAGTGGATGACTGTTTCAATAAACCCAAGCAGAGGTCTCAGTAGCATTCAGTGCAAACAACTTCAAGGTGATAAATAGCATCCAGTAAGGAAAAGGCCCAAATGTTTACATGAAGCTCAAATAGACTCATCAAGCAGTAAATAAAAGCTTGCAAACTGCCTCCCACCTGACAGAAGCGCAGGGATTTGAAGGAAGTGACAGGAACACGGCAGGCAAACAGACAAAAACATTTCCTCAAAAGGGAAAGGGGCAGATGGCCCTAGGATGGTCCACGCTCCCTCTGGAGGAGGATGGACCGGGTGTCAAAATGGAAGCGGGAAAAAGCAGCTTTCTGCACAACGGACATTCAGTTTGGTTTGGAAATACAAGGAAATCCCTCTTGACTCTTTTTAATGACCTGCAGACATGTGCCAAAGAGAGGGGGATGGTCCCAAAGGCTGTAGGCTAAGTAGGGTCCCACAACCTTAAGGCTGCATTAACAGCTTGGCACATCACCACATTCAAAGAACACGCCAAATTCAAACGATCTTTTTTTCTTATTATCTGAGATTTTGAGAAGTTCAGGTTCAAAGGCGATTCAGGCAACTCCCTCAATTGGTCAGGAAAATCAACTCTTGAGACTTCTACACATGCACCAACAGTTTGCAGGTGCAGCAACAGGTAAAAAAGCCCTGTCCCTGTTGATGTCACATTTCAGGGGGGCGATGGAACGAAAAAGGGCGACGCGGGGGCAAAGGAACGAAAAGGGGGCGATATGGGGGCGATGGAGCGAGAAGTTTTGGGGACACTTTTGAGACTTTTTCGTACAGTGAATCGCTGTATATCTGTCGTACAAAAACATCAGATCGCTCGCTATTAGTGGATTGAATTGTGTTTTCAAATGTTCCTCCAGCTAGCTTCAGTACAGAACGCCGTACATATGTGAATACGTATCATTTATCTTCATGCGCGTTGCGCAGCAGCCTCTACCCATACAGTGGTGCGCCATTGGCCAGAATGGGCAGTGATGGAGGGGGGAGCGCTTCTTTCGAAACATCGCATTTCACTTTCTTGCAATTGAATTTTGTTTTCAGTGGTCATTACATTTAAGTGTCTTGAATAAATAAGATAATAATGAAATACATGTATCACGAAGTTTGGGAATAAAGTGACGGGTGGCACCAAAATTTTTTACACAGTTGAGATATGGGAAAAAGACTGGAAATAAATTATTTGCATCGATATGTCCTGATGACAATTTTAAAGAAAACAAAAAAAGTGTTTGCATAAATTGAAGAATTATTTCCTATGTTGTGATTGAGAGGTTATGTTGGGGGAGGGGGGCCATGACAACTTCCTCATTGGCTCAAGGGGGCGATTCGTTCAAAAAGGTTAAGAACCACTGGTCTACAGGATGTTCTGTTCTTGTGGGGTCTGTGACAATTCGCCACAGCCAACGGTGCGAGACAGGAGTTGCACCGGTATCAAAGAAATGGTGGAATAGAGTAATTAACGAAAGGATGCAAAAAGAGGGACAGAATGAAGTGTGAATGACAAACATGAACATACCTTTTAATTTATTTTAAATAATTAAATTGAATTGTTAAATTGTCCCACAGTGAGTTGGCCGTGGTGAGTTGTCCCATTCCATTCTTTTGGGTTATTTTATGTTAGTGCCTTTGACTGTGTAAAGGCGCTTTTTCAAATAGCAACTCCCAGATCCTTAATCTCTACCCACACTGACACCAAACAACACCAGTTCAACTGGAGCAACACTAAAATCATCCATCACGCTCGTGAGTTCATCGAAAGCTGGCCTTCCACAAGGAATTCCATCAACAGACACATCGACCCACAACCAGCCTATGAACCCCTGAGAGTTCAAATCAACCACAAAGCCAATCAGGGACAGCACTGACCCTCAACCAACCCACGTAAGCCCCCCAACCAGCACTTCACCTCCCAATGGCCCTCACCTGACATGACCCACACCTGACCCATCACAAAGTCCTGATTGACCTGGTGTGACCTCCCTTCACAAGACCCATCACAAGAGCCTCACCTGACATGACCCTCACCTGACATGACCTCCCCATCACAAGACCCTCACGATGTGACCCATACCTGACCCATCGCAAGGTCATGACCTGATGTGACCATCTGACGTGACTTCCCCATCACAAGACCCTCATCTGATGTGACCCACACCTGACCCATCACAAGACTCTCACCTGACGTGACCTCCCCATCACAAGATCCATCACAAGACCCTCACTTGACATGACCCACACCTGAGCCATCACAAGCTCCTGACCTGACCTGGCATGACCTCTCTATCACAAGACCCTCACCTGACGTGACCTCCCCATCACAAGACCCTCTTCTGATGGGAACCACACCTGAGCCATCACAAGACCCTCACCTGACATGATCTCCCCATCACAAGACCTACCGACCATACAAAGTCCTTATAAGCAGAAGAACACCGACACTGACATTCCCTAAACTCCGCTGAAGATGTTACTTAGCCTGGTAATGAAATGTTCAGAAACTAACTCATAAGCTCAGAGAACAACCCCCCCCTCACACTGTTTCCCAAATCTAAATTAAAACAACTGCTGTATGTGCATAATGCAGAATGCCCAAACATCTGAAACAGGGCTTAACAGGTTGGCCAGGTCTGCACCACAGGCTAAGTTAGTGGACTGGATTCCCAGCACACCCTAAGCCTCAAACAACCCAACCCTACTTAGTCAAGTCTATCTTGACATATAAACTCTCAGCCCCATCCCCATCACTGCCCTGGTTGATATATTTGCCTTTTCCAATAGTGCTTTAAGGCAGTTCAAAAATGTTATGGTCACATTCCACTTCTTGCTGCCATCCATCTATAGATAGGCTTACTTACCCAGCCCAGCTACGTTAGCTTAAGACATGATAAGGCACACCAGCATATGAGCCTCTGGCTTCAAAGCCAATCCATGCTCAAAAGCATATCATAGCACCAAAACGGGTAAGCATGCTTTTTTCTACCTAGAGGAAAAGCAGGAGTTGAGTTTGGCTTGCCTCTTTCTTCAGTGGTCCAAGGGAGACTGGGGGTTCACCAGGACCCAGCAATTATATGATGGCAGCCATGACAGTGAAAGATTTGAGGGCAATAGAAGAAGGGGACAACAGAGAATGAGGTGGCTGGATGGAGTCACTGAAGCAGTAGGCGTGAGCTTAAATGGACTCCAGAAGATGGTGGAGGACAGGAAGGCCTGGAGGAACGTTGTCCATGGGGTCGCGATGGGTCGGACACGACTTCGCAACTAACAACAACAGCCATGACAGTGTGATTGAAACACCTGGAATGCTGCATCCAGTTTTGCTCACCACACTATAAAAAAAGATGTTGAGACTCTAGGAAGAGTGTAGAGAAGAGCAACAAAGGTGATCAGGGGCCTGGAGGCTAAAACATACGAAGAACGGTTGGAATTACTGGGTGTGGCTAGTCTACGAAAAAAGCACTGGGGGGGGGGGACATGACAGCAGTATTCCAGTATATGAGAGGCTGCCATAAGGAGGAGGGGGTCAAATTATTCTCCAAAGCACCAGAAGGCAGGACAAGAAACAACGGATGGAAACCGATCAAGGAGAGAAGCAACCTGGAACTAAGGAGAAACATCCTGACAGTGAGGACAATTAACCAGTGGAACGACTTTCCTCCAGAAGTTGTGGGTGCTCCATCACTGGAGAATTTCAAGAAGAGACTGGACAGCCACTTGTCAGAAATGATATAGGGTCTCCTGCTTGAGCAGGGACCTGCAAGGTCCCTTCCAACTCTGTTATTCTGCTCCTTTCTATCCCTGTGGCTTCAACCATGTGATTATTCAACACCCTGACACTACAGAACAACAGAGAACATAGAATCCTGAATCCACCCCTGAAGACACCCTGTTCTCCTCCATTAGTGCAATGCAGGAGCTCAGCCATGACATATTTTTATGACTCTTGCAGAAGCAATCAGGAATGTTGTCAAAAGAAGCATGCTAAGAACCCCTGCAGTCTGCTGTGACATAAGTGCACAAGGCTTTGTGTCAAAGGAAGTTCTTCTTGCCAAACTCCACCACTGCCTGGTCCACCAACCTTCCCATTTCAAACACCCTCCCCTGAACCTGGCTTTGAAAAATCTGCCATGTTGATGAGGGAAATTGCACTTTGCCTCAGACTAATCCATCATCCTTACTTTTAATTTAGGGCTAAATACACAAATGGGCTCCCAGAAAAAAACAGAGCACTAAAATAAGGACGTTTGGCCACCATATGGCTCTCGTCTGTTTCCAGAAAAAAAAGCATCCTTATCTGCCTTGTGAAAGAAAAGAAATGGAATGTGACTTATCCTGGATATCTCTGAAGTTAGAAAGGCCAGCAAGGAATAAAAATGTCCTACAGTGCAGACAAGAGCAACAAAGATGATCAGGGGACTGGAGGATAAAACATATAAAGAACGGTTGCTGGAATTGGGTATGTCCAGTTTAATGAAGAGAAGGACGAGGGGGGACATGATAGCAGTCTTCCAATATCTCAGGGGCTGCCCCAAAGAAGAGGGAGTCAAGCTATTCTCCAAAGCCCCTGAAGGCAGGACAAGAAGCAATGGATGGAAACTAATCAAGGAGAGAAGCAACCTGGAAATAAGGAGAAATTTCCTGACAGTTAGAATAATTAACCAGTGGAACAACCTGCCTCCAGAAGCTGTGAATGCTCCAACACTAGAAAATGGAATAGAATGGAATGTGGATCAGCGTCAGAGAATAGAATAGAATAGAATAGAATAGAATAGAATAGAATAGAATAGAATAGAATAGAATAGAATAGAATAGAATAGAATCTGGAAGGGACTTTCGAGGTCTTCTAGTCCAGCCCCCTGCTCAAGCAGGAAACCCTATACCATTTCAGACAAATGGTTGTCCAATCTCTTCTTAAAAACCTCCAGTGTTGGAGCATTCACTTCTCTCCTTGATTGGTTTCCATCCGTTGCTTCTTGTCCTGCCTTCAGGTGCTTTGGAGAATAGCTTGACTCCCTCTTCTTTGTGGCAGCCCCTCAGACATTGGAATACTGCTATCATGTCACCCCTATTTCTTCTTTTCTTTAGACTAACCAGACCCAATTCCAGCAACCGTTCTTTATATGTTTTAGCTTCCAGTCCTCTGATCATCTTTGTTGCTCTTCTCTGCACCCCATGTACCGTACATCAGTTGTGGATTAACCAGAACTTTTGGGTCACCTATGGAGGCGTATAAAATTGCATATACAACCAACCTGAGCCACGTCGTGTGCAGCGACATTAGACTGATTTTCCACAAATGCTTCTAATTTTTGCACCATGTTGCACTTATCTTTGAGGACAAATATGTGGCGCTGCCGATGGGAGGGCATTAACCCAGCAGAAACAAACTTCCTGCAAGTTATTCTCTTGGGGCTACATATATAAATGTCACAAGTGCAGAGACAGTTTGTCTAGTGGTGAAGGCACCAGGCTAGAAAGCAAGGGGCTGTGAGTTCAAGTTCTGCCTTAGCTGTGAAAGCCGGTTGGGTGACTTTGGGCTAGTCCCTCTCATCTCAGCTAAACCTACCTCACAGGCTGGTTGTTGTGGGGAAAATAGGGGGAAGAATTTGTGCTGGGTATACTCACCAACTTCAGTTATTTGTAAAAAAAATAATTAAGATGGCACACAAACAAATAAATGAATGAAAAATATAGCCTTTCTCAAGTTAGTTCCCCTGTGTGACAGGGAAGGAAAAAGGCTGATAAAATAAGCTTAATAACTTGAAACAATCTTGTACAGCTTATCTGTTTTTTAAAAAAAAACCAATATAACTTTTGCTCGAATAGATGTTCATATTTCTGCTTGGTTTCTAGGTGCTTCTGCAGAATTAAACAGGAAAGATATAGAAATATAACAGCAAATGTTTGTACAAACACGATCAGTTCTCAGTCAATTTGAGGAGAGCGTGCTTCCAAAATTTCTTTCGAAGAAAAAAAGAGAATGTGGGTGAAATTTATATTCACAGAGAAAGCTGCTCTCCTGCTCGTTTAATAACCAAGGTGAATGAGGGAAATTAGGGATATCCTTCCTCTCGTTGCTACAGCTTCCCAACTTTCAGGAGGAAAGTCCTTTCGGTGCCCTGTTCGGATTCTGATGCCAGGAAAGGGGTAACAGGAAATCCTCTCTCCAGCCATCTGCAACGTCCCTGGCTTCTCACCCTTCCTTTACTCCCAAAGGAAGATTTCAGAAGCAAAAAAAAAGCCCTCCAGGGAGCACTTTGGGACATCATGACTGAAGAATTTCCTCTTCTTCCTCCCAAGAAATTTAGAGAAGTCATCCACTCCCAATTTCTCCGATCACCAAAGGTTCAAACAAATAATCTTAAGGCTGGGCTGACAATCAACTGAAGATTCTGCCCTAATTCTGCTGCTCATCGGTTCCCGTGTAGTTTTGGCTAATTCAGGAGAAACTCATCGCTGTTTAATCCCTCCCGAGTCTTGAAGGCGTTTTTGTGCATTCTCTGTCTTGAGCAAGGAACACCTCTGGTTTGGGTTGCAAACCCAGAAGTGGAAGTCTCCTGTTCTGCCCCCTGAATCCCTACCAAAACTCAAGATGACAGGCAAAGAAGCTTCCCCTCATCCCAAAGGCTCCACAACTCTTCTTCTGTGATCAGGATTCCTCCAAGGGGTTCATGACACCTAATTCCAGACTTTTCCATCTTAAGCACAGGGAGCCAGCCGTTCAAGGGGGACTGGAGGCTAAAACACATGAAGGACGGTTACAGGAACTGGACATGGCTAGTCTAGTGAAGGGAAGGACCAGGGGAGACAGGATAGCGGTGGTCCAATATTTGAGGGGGGTCTCACAGAGAGGAGGGGGTCAACCTATTCTCCAAAGAATGGAATGGAATGGAATGGAATGGAATGGAATGGAATGGAATAGAATAGAATAGAATAGAATAGAATAGAATAGAATAGAATAGAATAGAATAGAATAGAATAGAATAGAATAGAATAGAATAGAATAGAATAGAATAGAATAGAATAGAATAGAATAGAAAATAGAGTAGAGTAGAGTAGAGTAGAGTAGAGTAGAGTAGAGTAGAGTAGAGTAGAATAGAATAGAATAGAATATAGAGTAGAGTAGAGTAGAATAGAAAATAGAGTAGAGTAGAGTAGAGTAGAGTAGAGTAGAGTAGAGTAGAGTAGAATAGAATAGAATAGAATAGAATAGAATAGAATAGAATAGAATAGAATAGAATAGAATAGAATAGAATAGAATAGAATAGAATAGAATAGAATAGGAGCTGGAAGGGACCTTGGAGGTCTTCTAGTCCAGCCCCCCGCTCAAGCAGGAGAACCTATACCATCTGAGATCATCTGCTAGAGTCTCCAGCCAAGGAGTGTTAACACTTCCGTTTGGCTGCTGGGATACTCTCCAACCCTATCCCACCTCTTGCCTTCCCAAAAGCATCAAAAGAGGAGATTGACGTGAAATGAAGTAAGAAGGTATTTTTTGGAATAATATGTTTTTTAGGTATAATTGTTTTGATGGGATTTAAATTTTACGTAATGAGTTAAAAAGGCTTTTTTAGAGATATGGATTGATTTACAAAATATATATTTGAAATAGAGTAGAATAAGAAATAGAATATAATTGGGAAGTATAAAAATATAATGGTTGGAATAATATGTACAGTATATTCTAGAAATAATTATTATTTTATGAAATAAGGGAAATTGGGATACCCGAAGTGTAAATTACGTGTTTATTTAAGGCTAAATTGGAACATGGTAAATTGTAAGTTAGTAAAGCTTAAAAAAAGGATTTGGCTTGATATAGGTGAAATATTATTGATTTTTTTTTTGATTGATTAAATTCTATTTAGAAATGTATTAATTCGACTATGTTATATCAATTGAGGGAAATAGAGAGGGAACTTTTAAAGAATTAACCTGAATTATATATGTATGATTATGCTTTTGTTTTTTGGATGATTGATTACCCTATCTCCATGATGATTCCTAAGCACTTTGATGTAAAACTTAAAAAATGCAATAAAACTTGTTTAAAAAAAAGAAGAAGAGGAGATTGGCTGTGGAAGATACATCTTAATGAATGTGATGGAAATGGAAAAAAAAAATAAGTCGGTTCCTTTCTTCCACTTCTTCTGCAGCACAGCAGAAATTCCACATTTGCATTGTCCTTGCAACCTTTTACAACGGAGATTTGCTCATTTGTACTCTCCACTCAAAAGGGTCAAACCCCAAGTTTTCTCCTTAGAGTAGGTTCTTGGGTTTAACCCCCACCTTAAGAATTTCCTAGAGAGATTATTAGTCAGAGGGCCGTAATGACACTAGGTAGGGTTTCCCCATTCAGAGGCAAACAAGAGACTGGATAATTATCTTTTTATGGGTTGAGGAGGAAAGATGCTACAATGCTAATGATTTGCTTAATGGCTAAAAGTTTATTGTGATGAGGACCAAGGCAGATGTTTATGGAGATGCACAGAGCCTTTGAGGATATAAGGGAGAAATGTAAAAGGTGACATACGGACATTTCACGTTGAATATTGATCCTGATTTGGGGCACCAAACACGAATACAGTCAAACAAACAAACATTGCAAGGGCAACCAGGAAGAGGGTGGAGTTGTGGAACTTAACCTCCAAAGGAACTGGCTATGTTTAGCTCTGAGAAAATGTAACCAGGTTTATGACAAACACACATATGATCCTAACTGTTCTCTGTCATCCCAGTTTACCAGATGTAGAAAAAAGGACTTTAAGGTACAAGAAAGTGATTTTGGGTGAATATTAGGAAAAACTTCCTGATAGCTTTGACAATGATTGGTAAAAAGTGATGAGTTCCAACGAATGTGATCCAGCAGACAGATGGGACAACTCGCCGTGGTCAACTCGCCGTGGGCAACTCCCATGGCCAACTCACCGTGGGCAACTCGCCATGACCAATATAATATCAATATAATATTATGCTTGACCAATGGGAGAATGTGGACAAGTGGATTGAAATTCACATGGAATTATAATTTTTTAAAAATATAAAATGATGTATCATTGGTCTTTAATGCCTGAAAAATATCAAGCACAGGTGCCACCTGACATCAGAACATGCTTCCATTCCCCTTCCCATTCAAAGACAATTAATTAATACCACTTTATAGTGCACTAGCAAGGCCACACTTGGAATACTGCATACCATTCTGGTCACCAGGATGCAAAAAAGATGCTGAGACCCTAGAAAGTGTGCAGAGAAGAGCAAACAATGGAATGGAATGGAATGGAATGGAATGGAATGGAATAGAATAGAATAGAATAGAATAGAATAGAATAGAATAGAATAGAATAGAATAGAATAGAATAGAATAGAATAGAATAGAATAGAATAGAATAGAATAGAATAGAAAATATGGAATGGAATGGAATAGAATGGAATGGAATGGAATGGAATGGAATAGATTAGAATAGGAATAGAATAGGAATAGAATAGGAATAGACTAGACTAGACTAGACTAGAATAGACTAGAATAGACTAGAATAGACTAGAATATGGGATGGGATAGGGAATAGACCGGAACGGAACGGAACAGAACAGAACAGAACAGAATATGGGATGGGATGGGATAGGATAGGGAATAGAATGGAATGGAACGGAACGGAATGAAACTGAATAGAACAGAATAGAATAGATTGTAACAGAACAGAACAGAATAGAATAGAATAGGACGGAATGGAATAGAATGGAATAGATTAGAACAGAACAGAACAGAATAGCAGAGTTGGAAGGGACCATGGAGGTCTTCTAGTCCAACCCCCTGCTCAAGCAGGAAACCCTATACCATTTCAGACAAATGGCTGTCCAGTCTCTTCTTAAAAACCTCCAGTGTTGGAGCATTCACAGCTTCTGGAGGCAGGTTGTTCCACTGGTTAATTGTTCTAACTGTCAGGAAATTTCTCCTTAGTTCTAGGTTGCTTCTCTCTTCTGCCTCTGATTTCTGCTTCCCACCCCACCCCAAGGGTCTCCCTCCTTTCCTTGGGATCTAACGGGGGGGGGAGAAGGCCAGGGGGCTTCCGACTGAGGGGGAGAAGATAGGTGCAATGAGAGAGAGAAGAATCCTTGGCCTCGCCCTGGTTAAGGTCATGCTTGAGCAATTCTCTGAAAATCCTCCCTTCCCTCTTTTTAAAGCGAATTCTCTGTTGCCAAAGAGAATGAAGAACGGCACAGGAGAGCAAATGTAAGTCTTTTGCACAGCATTAACGTTTGCTAAATTGATTTTGCAAATCTAAATGTTCCCCTTGCACCTGCCTTGCAGTTCGCAGCATGCATTCCTATTCTGTTGACACGTGACCTTCAAATGGGGCACCAGCCTCAGCTGCACCTTACGGATGGGTCCTTGAACAATTGGGACCTCCGCGTTACAGGAAAGATAAACCTAACAGCCCTTGGAAAAGGGAGCCAAGAAACCGCATGCTGGGGCCCAATTCCAAGGTGCGGTTGTGTCTAGGTTTTCCTTTTGCTAGTCAGTACTGCATGGGGAGGGGGGGGGCAATTCCCAAACTTTAGGGAAGCAAGGTGAAGAATGGAAGTTAGGCCCATGGCATGTAGCTCCCTTTGCATCGTTGCTGTGCTCCTCACTGTGGTCTCCCCTCAAAACAGGCACTCCTTGACTTACAACATTTCGCTTAGTTCGAAGCGAACTGGAGGAAGCCAGATTCACTTAACAACCATGTGATTCATTTAACAACTGCAGTGATTGGCTTGACAATTGCAGGGGGAAAAAAGGATGTAAAATTGGAGAAAGAGCCTGGCCAAGGCAGGTGGAGGAGTCAAGCAAGGAATTAGTCTGGAATAGATACATAGACGAAAGTTGGACCGTAAGAAAGGCTGAGCGCCAAAGAATTGAGGCCTTTGAACTCTGGTGCTGGAGAAGACTCCTGCGCGTCCCCTGGACTGCAAGGCGATCAAACCGGTCAGTCCCTAGAGGAGATCAACCCCGACTGCTCTTTAGAAGGCCAGATCCTGAAGTTGAAACTCAAATACTTTGGCCACCTAATGAGAAGGAAGGACTCACTGGAGAAGAGCCTGATGCTGGGAAAGATCGAGGGCAACAGAAGAAGGGGACGACAGCTGGATGGAGTCACTGAAGCAGGAGGCGTGAGCTTAAATGGACTCCAGAAGATGGTAGAGGACAGGAAGGCCTGGAGGAACGTTGTCCATGGGGTCGCGATGGGTCGGACACGACTTCGCAACTAACAACAACAAGATACATAGACACAAGATGGCAAGGTTAACCCTGCTTGAATGCCATTGAACCTTATCTGGTTTGGCCCAGGTGCAAACTGCTGTCTGGGACGATTGCTGTGAAATAGGCATAAGCAATAAATACCTAATTGCATTCTTCACATGTGGATCTGGTTGTTCACGCCTGACAAGTCACTTAACTGCCTTGCTTAGCCACAGAAGTTCTGATCTCAATTGTGGTCATTAAGTCAAGGGCTACCTGTACATATATTATTTTCTATTGGTACTACTTACATTTAGTGGGTTCTCCTCTGCAGGAGATTTTCAAGCAAGCTGGATGGTCATCTTTCAGAGAAACTCTAGTGGTCAACCCCAACTAGGTGTTCTCTAAGGTCCCTTTCAACTCTATGATTCTGTGTGAACATACAACAAAGAGTAACAGAGTTGGAAGGGATCTTGTAGACCAGGGGTAGGCAACCTCGGCTCTTTTATGATTCATGGACTTCAACTCCCAGAATTCGTGAGTCAGCTATCCTGACTCAGGAATTCTGGGAGTTGAAGTCCATGAGTTATAAAAGAGCTGAGGTTGCCTAGCCCTATTGTCTTCTGCTCGAGCAGAAGACTCTATACCAGGGGTGCCAAACTTGCAACGTCACATAACATGTCGCGACATATCACAACTTTTTTTCCCATTGCCGGCAATGGGGTGGGTGCGGTTTTGCCATGACGCATCCGGCCCGTGGGCCGGCAGTTTGACACCCCTGCTCTATATCATTCCAGACAAATGGTTGTTTAATCTCATCTTGAAAATCTCCAGTGATAGAACCCTACAAATTCTGGAGGGTTAATTAATTCCACTGATTAATTGTTCTCACTAGATCTCTCTTTCAAAGACAGCAAGGTCCACATTTTGGACACAGAGGACCACTGGTTTGAAAGAGGGTTCAAAGAGGCCACCTATGTCAAAATTGAACAGCCCTCTCTCAACAGAGGGGGAGGGATACTATATCATCTATCTCCAGTCTCCTGAGGACACAGGTAAACTTCCAGGTGGCCTCAACGACTCTCTGAAAGAAGGCAAATGACCAGCTGTCTGAAAGGAGTATAAATCCTTCCATTCCCCTGGGATGACATACCTGGTTCCCTTAATCATTCATC
Organism: Azemiops feae; assembly: GCA_023970755.1. Classification (NCBI taxonomy): domain Eukaryota; kingdom Metazoa; phylum Chordata; class Lepidosauria; order Squamata; family Viperidae; genus Azemiops; species Azemiops feae. The sequence goes on along the minus strand of JALGBA010000734.1, from coordinate 375,259 downwards.
CTATGGTTTAGCTTCCAATCCCCTTATCATTGCTCTTTTCTGCACCCTTTCTATGGTTAAATCTCTAAATGGATTGATTTAGGAAACATCGAACAATTGCATCCATTACAGAATTAACCCATAACCTTCAAATCACAACGACAGAAATGAACTGGTAAGTTTAAAGAGTGCTTTTAGTTCACTTTTCCACAGTATCCTATCCATCAAGTCCTGCCGAATAATAAATACTATTGCTCAGCAGCTATCAAAAACTGTCAAAGCTCAGAGTCCAAAATTAAATGCGCAGATAAGGCTAAGTAAAAGCCCCAACCTTTGAGGAGTGTCGGGGAGCCGAATCTGAGTGTCAAAAATATCAGTCACTTAGAAGCATTTTGGAAGAAGGAAATTCATTTCCTCAGAACTTAACGGTTAGCAAGTGGGCTCCAAGGATCTCAAGACAACCAGTAAGATAAGTTGGCATTACAGCTGCCTCTTGTGAAGCTCCAGAAGGGAGTGTGTGAGCGGATATCAAAGACTGACAGGGTGACCCACAACCATAACATCACAGCCTGTCCTGAAACTGCAAAATCTATTAAATGATCGTTTAACATCTACAAGACATAATTAATTTTCAGGTATAGAATGGTCAGCAGTCCCTCCCGTCAGCAAATGTAATTTAGTGATTGAGTTTATACCTGCACCAATGAGAATTAGAATAACACAGTTGAAAGGGACCTTGTAGGTCATCTAGTCCAGCCCCCCGCCTAAGCAGGAGAACCTATACCATTTCTGACAGATGACAGTCCAGTCTCTTCTTAAAAGCCTCCAGTGATGAAGCTCCCACAACTTCTGAAGGCAACTTCTGTTCCACTGATTGATTGTTCTCGCTGTCAGAAAATTTCTCCTTCTTTCTAGGTTGAATCTCTCCTTGATCAGTGTCCATCCATGAATCCTTGTCTGGCTTGGTTTGTTCTTGGTTTGATCTGCTATATTATTATTAGTTATTGTTGTTGTTATTGTTGTCATCTATTATTATTATGACTATTATTATATTATTCTATTATCCTATTATCCTTCTCATCTTTCCTCTTATCCATTTCCCTAGCTTCTTATGACTATAACTTTGTTATTTGTATCTTATGATTTATGTTGATGGCTTGTATTTAGTATATTATGACTTATATTGATTACTTATTTAGTATCCTATGACTATCACTGAGCGTTGTATCTTGTGATTCATGATGATTGTATTTTATGATTATGTTCACCGTTTATCACCTGTTGCTTGTGTGTACACTGAGAGGTTCTGCACCGGAGACAAAATTTCTTGTGTGTGTCCAACCACACTTGGCCAATAAAGAATTCTAATTCTATTCTGTATTTTCCAGAATAAACTATGAGGAGTCTGGTTTGACCCGGTGTGAATGGGTCCATCTGTTTTGTGTTTAAGGGATTTATTCCAATAATTCCAGCACAGAAATGAGGCTTGGAAGAATGAGCGGATTTACTGTAAAATTATCCAACCGTCTTAGGCTTGAAAACCGTCAGCCCAGTGCATCCCACAAGGTTGCTGGGATGAGGAAATAAGAGGGGGAAAGAATACAGGTGGTCCTCGAATTACAATGGCATTATATTTGCGCAACACTGGAAAAATGAAGGAATACCATCAGATGAAGAAGTAATTAAAAAAATACTAGAATGCGCAGAGATGGACAGATTGTCTACGAGACTGAAAGAAAAAGAAGAAACGGACTATTATCGAACTTGGGATTTATTTTACCATTGGCTGGAGGAAAGAAGAAAGGATTAGGAATTAAATGTGTATTAGCATGTAAACTCAAGACAGCACGTTGGTTGAAAAATTATTATTGTATGTATGGGAAAAAAGGAATAAAAAAAACTTATACAATAGCATTGGGAAAAAACCACATGACCATTTTTCACACTTATAACCGTTGCAGCGTCCCCCTGGTCATTATAATAATATAATAATAATAATAAAGTTGGAAGGGACCTTGGAGGTCATCGAGTCCAACCCCCTGCTCAGGCAGGAAACCCTACACCATTTCGGACAAATGGCTGTCCAGTCTCTTCTTAAAAACCTCCAGTGTTGGAGCATTCGCCGCTTCTGGAGGCAGGTTGTTCCACTGGTTAACTGTTCTAACTGTCAAGAAGTTTCTCCTTAGTTCATGTGGTCATGTGATTTGCATTCGGATGCTTGGCAACTGGTTCATATTTATGACAGTTGCAGTATCCCAGAGTCATGTGATCCCCTTTTGTGACCTTGTGATACATAAAGTCAGTGGGGAAGCCAGATTCACTTAACGACCGTGTTACTAATTTAGCAACTGCAGCAATTCACTTAACGACTATGGCAAGACAAGTTGCAAACTGGGGCAAAACTCGCTTAACAAATTTCTCACTTAGCAACATAAATTCTGGGCTCAATTGAGGTCATAAGTCTAGGACCACCTATATTACTTATGTTCACCACCTTGAGTTGCAAATAGAATAGAATAGAATAGAATAGAATAGAATAGAATAGAATAGAATAGAATAGAATAGAATAGAATAGAATAGAATAATGGAATGGAACACAGAATAGAATAGAATAGAATAGAATAGAATAGAATAGAATAGAATAGAATAGAATAGAATAGAATAGAATAGAATAGAATAGAATAGAATAGAATAGAATAGAATAGAATAGAATAGAATAGAATAGAATAGAATAATGGAATGGAACACAGAATAGAATAGAATAGAATAGAATAGAATAGAATAGAATAGAATAGAATAGAATAGAATAGAATAGAATAGAATAGAATAGAATAGAATAGAATAGAATAGAATAGAATAATGGAATGAAGAACAGAACAGAACAGAATAGAATTACAGAATAGAATAGAATAGAATAGAATAGAATAGAATAGAATAGAATAGAATAGAATAGAATAGAATAGAATAGAATAGAATAGAATAAATAGAATAGAATAGAATAGAATAATGGAATGAAGAACAGAACAGAACAGAATAGAATTACAGAATAGAATAGAATAGAATAGAATTAAAGAATAGAATAGAATAGAATAGAATAGAATAGAATAGAATAGAATAGAATAGAATAGAATAGAATAGAATAGAATAGAATAAGAACAGAATAAGAACAGAATAGGGAATGGGAACAGAACAGAACAGGAACAGAACAGGAACAGAACAGAAGAGAATAGAATATTGAATAGAATAGAATAGAATAGAATAGAATAGAATAGAATAGAATAGAATAGAATAGAATAGAATAGAAATAGAAATAGAAATAGAAATAGAATAGAAATAGAATAGAAATAGAATAGGGAATGGACTTTGGCTAATCTGAAAAAAGCGGGATCCAACCTGGTTGGAATTTCAATAAAGAGACCGGAGGTTGTAGGGACGTTCTGGGAAAAGAGGCAGTGAGATAACATTTAAACTCCAGCATCAAGTCAATTTTTGAGATGATTCTAGCGTGGGTCACTATTACAGTTATTACAAAAAGTCAGCAAAGTGCTGTGAGTGCTGTGACATCTGCATGTTGGAAACTCCTTGGCTAGATGACTCACTGTAGGATACTGTGAGATTCTGTGAGCACCTGGAATTAAGGAGAAACTTCCTAACAGCGAGGACAATTAACCAGTGGAACAGCTTTACCTTCAGAGATCGTGGGCGCTTCATCACTGGAGGCTTTTAAGAAGAGACTGGGCAGCCATTTGTCTGAAATGATATTATAGGGTCTGGTTGTTAGGCATATAACTAATATGTGAAGTATTAATACTGCTTTATAAATCCTTAATAAGACCACACCTGGAATACTGCATCCAGTCTTGGTCATCACATTATAAAAAAGATGTTGAGACTTTGGAAAAAGTGCAGAGAAGAGCAACAAAGATGATCAAAGGCCTGGAGACAAAAAACATATGAAGAATGGTTGCAGGAACTGGGTATGGCTAGTCTAGAAAAAAGAAGGACTAGGGATGACATGATAGCAGCGTTCCAATATTTGAGGGGCTGCCACAAAGAAGAGGGGATCAACTTATTCTCCAAAGCACCAGAGGGCAGGACAAGAAACAATGAATGGAAACTGATCAAGGAGAGAAGCAACCTGGAATTAAGGAAAAACTTCCTAACAGCGAGAACAATTAAGCAGTGGAACAGCTTTGCCTTCAGAAATCGTGGGCGCTCCCTCACTGGAGGTTTTTAAGAAGAGATTGGGACGACCATTTGTATGAAATGGTATTGGATCTTCTGCTTGAGTAGGGGGCTGGACTAGAAGACCTCCAAGGTCCCTTCCAGCTCTATTCTGATTGATTGATTGATTCTGTGAGAAGTAAAAGCAATTTCGGGTATCTGCTGCCACCTGGGAAAGGCAGGCCTTGTGTCCTCTCCCCCCCCCCCCCATGAAAGCTCCCCCCCCCCAGGAACTGCACATAATGGCCGATTTAGCTTTTACCACTTTCTCGTCTGGAACAAGAATGGAGAAAGGATTTTTTTTAAAGCTCTTTGCACTTGATGGCAATTACACAGCCTCAAAGAAAAGGGCACTCAATTTATACCAGGAAAAAACAAGAATCTGTGGCCTGTTAAATTAAGCTGATGTAATTTTCCTTATTGAAGAATAATCCATTCTTATGTTTTTTTACTAATGCACAGGATTGTAGAATAGGTTATTCAAACAAGAAAAAAAAAAGTATGTGCGGTTATTATGTGTGCCTAATAGATAAAATTCAGGGTTGTTTTTTTGTTTTTTTTTTAACTTTCTAAAAGAAAGCTGTAAGATATTGTTCACCCATAAATATTCTCCCCTACTGCAAGGACTAGACCAGCGTTCATCAAAACGCAGCAAATTTTAAGATGCGTGAACTTCCAATTCCCAGAGAATTCACGCTGACTGGGGAATTCTGGGAGCTGAACTCAAACACGTCTTTAAAGTTGCTAAGACTGAGAAACGCTACAGTAGATCTTTGCTCTTGGTGCGCCGTTTGTCACTCTGTCATGAAAACTGAGCTTCTTAAGATAAAACTCTTCACTGCATTCTCCACTTTAATATTAGCCAGCCTCTGCATCAGAGGCAGAAAAATTGTCGGATGCTGTTGGATGTTTTTGACTTCTCTCTGCCCTCCCACCCAACGTTGTCTTCCTCTGGCTTCAAAGCTTTAGCTTGCTCAGATCAGCAAACGGAGTCTCTTCTGCACACCTGGCCAGAGAACAGGACTGGAAGGTCCGTACACGAACACCTTGTCTAAGCTCCGGATCTCCCGGCTTGAAGACCTTCTGTTCTGCGTACGGATTTTTCATCCTGCCCTTGAAATCTACACAACAATTGGATAATCCCCGACATGGGGAGGAGAGGCTGATTCTCCCTGTCTCCTTCCCCTGCTTTGTGTGGGTTGTAAAGACCGATTAGACATGACTATTATAATAATAAAATCAAGCAACCTTCTGTTGCACTGTATACTGTTTTTTTTTATAGGATGGAGATTAATACATTTCTTTGCTGAAATGATTTTCTGGGTGTATATATAGCTGATTTCATGCTCTCGTATTCATGCAGACATGATGGGGGGATGCCCAAATAGTTGTTTGCTTTGCTTCTGCAACCAGGTGAGTGTTTTTTATTAGGGAGGGAGGGAGGGGAGGGAGGGAGGGAGGAAGGAAGGAAGAGCTGACTTGATTTCTATGATACTCTCCCCATGAGACACGCAACACACAATCTTTTGCAGGCCTCTGGTCCTTTCACCAGCTAACAGAGGGGGGCAGAATACGTATCCACACAATTCTCTGTTCCCAAGAGAACTTTTTCGGAGGGGGGGTTTAAGGCAAGCAATTGTCAGCAGCCAGGAAGGATGAATCAAGTGATCCCAGGATTCTAAGCCTTTGGGGCCCGATATTCTCCCTGCTCTCACTTAATTAGTTTTTTTTTTTTTTTCACATAGTCCTAAAGATTTCCCATTAATTGACCAGTTAATTTAGCCCTTTAGCTTCCTGAAAGAGGCAAAATCTATCTCTAGAGTGCTTGGAAGGCACCCCGAGATATTTCCGCTGCAAGCAAATAAGGCGTTCAGTTTCTCTACTGCACTGAAATCATATTCATGACCGTCAACCACACTGGAGAGGGAGGGAGGGAGGGGGAGAGAGAGAGAGAGAGAGAGAAGCTCCAAGCTAAATTGTGCAATAGACTCCCTGTAAAAACAGCCTAGCAGAGAGCTAGAGAACCAGAGATAATATCCGTTAAGATACACAGAATCCCCCAAATTTAATAGTATGTGTGAGTCGGGGAGGGGTGGGAAACTCATTCAACCAGCCCCCCCAGTCTTAGCAAAGTTCTCTGTCTGGAGGGCTGTCTTTTCTTCCTGGCTCCCCGAGAGAATTGCCACTAGGTGGTACCCTTGGAATGGCGCTTTCCCTCCCTTTGCCCCCCCCCGCAAAGGATACCCCCACCATCAGCTGCCCACTATGGCCTCCTGCGCCAGGGCTCTCTGACCCAAGGATGTGAACCCCACTAAATCTCACTTGGAAGAGAGTTCTGGCTGCCTTTCCCCCCCCCCCAGGGTCTCCTCCAAGACCCCCGCAGAAGCAGATTACACCCAGAGTGCCATTAAAAAAAAAAAAAGTGGAACGAAAGCAATTCCCAGCCTACCTAATATTTGCTCACTTTCCACGAAATCTTTTCCCCTGAGCCTTAATCCAGTTTTAGCACCTTTGACTAATGCGTATTTTTACGTGAAACAGAAAAGTAACAGCGTGCCCAGGACACCTGGTTATGCCTCCACCTTTTCCTCCCCAAGCCCCCCCCACCCCGCTTTTCAGGGCCATCCACCCCAACCGAGCACCCTCCTCTTTCAATCAGGACTTTGCACACTTGGCTGGAAGACGAGTGATTCACACATGCACACCCCTCCATCAGAAGAAACACTCTTAACCTGCGGGAAATCCTCCCCTCCCCGCTGGAGGTCATCTCCATCATTGCAAATGAAGAATAAAACGTGCGACCCAGCAGCTAATTCTTTTAACGGGGGGGGGGGGTGTAGGATAGTAGCTTGCTCTCTCTCTCTCTCTCTCTCTCTCTCTCTAACCATAAAGCACTTTCGTTTTTTTCCGGTCCCCCCGCTGGGAACGTGAGATTGCCCTGTCCCTCTGGAGAGGGGGAAGAAATAAAAAAAAAAAACCACTGGAAACTTTGGCCAACTCCATGGGTTTCCCAGGCCAGGCCGTTTGGTCCTGTTCTGCAGGGCGGCGGCGGGGGGGGAAGCAGTCCTGATGCTCAAGTGGGGGGGTTCTCCACCCCCCCCCCGCTGCAAGCTTCTCTTCCGGGGATTCCTCCAGACTGAACAAGCTTTGCAAAAAAAACCCATTACAGGCCAGCCCAGCGTCCCAACTGTGAGGACCAGAAGGGACCCAGGGGTCGGGAGGAATCCTGAGCCCCCCCCCCCCAAAATAGACCGAGCCTTCCGCAGCCATCGCCGCTGGAGAGAAGGGCCCGGTTCTCCCCCCACCCCACCCCGCGGCTCCACAGCAAAGGCCACGATGCAGGGGGGGGAGGCTCGCCAGGGGGAGGGGAAAGGAGAGACTCCCCCCCCCGGTCGCCCAGCATGGCAACATCTGCAGACACCTGCCGGAGCTGCCGAGCCCCCAAGGCCGCCGGCAAGAGCGGGGGAAAGGCGGCAGCAGCAGCAGCGGGTGTGGGGGGGGGGGAGACTTTCAGGGAAGACCCTGCACCCCCTCCCGAAGAGAGGGGGGGGAAGGAAACGGGGGGGGCTCCTGCCTAGAAATCAACCCCTGCGGCGCTTCCCGGGCTGGGAGAGGGCAGGAGAGCCGCCCTCCGCCTCCTTGGGCGGGGGGGGGGGAGAGAGAGAGAAAAGCCGCCCTCCTAGAAACGCCCCGGCCTGGGGGGGGGGGCTCTCCGGGCGCCCCCAAACCAGAGTTCCCAGCCCCCTTCATCAGCGACCCTTCCTCCCTGCCCCCGCCCCGGCAGAGCCGAGGGGGGACAGAAGAGATCCACCAAACGTTCCCCCCACCCACCCCGCGGCTGCTCTTCCGCAACGCGCTGGTTCGCGGGAGCCGCTCCGGCGCCCCAGCCCGTCCTCCCCGGCCCGGGCAGGGGAGGTGGGTGTCCGGACGTCTCCCCCTCCTCAGTCCTCCGCGCGCGCCAAACTTGCCAGGCGGAACTTCGGGCGCGCCGAGCCGGCCGCCCCCCCCCCTCGGTCCCGCGGGCGCCCTCTTGCCTACCGTACCTCTGGCGATGGCCCTCTTCATCTTAGGCGCTCGGGCAAGGCACGTCTCGGGGGGCAGCAATCCTTCCCCAACGGGGCGCGGCGGCGGCGGCGGCGGCAGGCAGGCGCAGCGGAGCCTCAGGCGAACTTCCCAGCGGGCGCGCCCAGCCGGCGGCTGCCTCTGCCGGCGTCTCCGCGGAGGGCCGCCGGGCTCCTCCGGCGAGCGAGGAGGCGCAGCTGTCCGGCGGCCGGAGCCAGCATCCAGGCGCGGGAGCGGGACCGGCGGCGGCGGGAGGGGGGACAGCAATCCCCGGCCGACGCGTGCCGACCCCCGCCCTCCCCGCCCCTGCTCTGCCCTGCCGCCGCGTCCGGAAGGCGGGGCGCCGGGTCCCTGCCGGAGCCGAGATGCGCCGCGCCGAGCCTGAGCGAGCCCGAAAGGTGTAGGACGCTGGGTGGGATCACGTGGTCGGAGGGAAGACGGCTCGGCCTAGATCGGATTTACTGGCGGGGGGGGGGGGCGGAGATAGAAGGAGGGAGAGAGAGAGAGGCTGCGGAGGGAGGGAGGGACGGAGGAGGGGCTGCAGCCGCCGCCGCCGCCGCGCGCTCCGCCGGGGGAGCGCCCGGAGGAGCAGCGGACGGGCTCGGCCTCGCCCGGGGCGGAGCTGGCGCGCCTGGAGCCCGCGGCAGGTTGGCCGCGCTGGGCGCCAGTGCCGCGGCTGACGGGGCTGCCTGGAAGGAGAGCGGCGGGGAGCGAGGCGGCCTCCGGGGGAGGGAGGGAGGGAGGGAGGGCAGGAGGTGTCGGCCGAAATGGACGACGCCCTCCCGGCAGGCGGGCGGGCTGCTTGCCCTCTCCGGACGGCTCGGCGCCGGTTGCCGGAGGGACGGCGCCGCCTCAAGGCCGCCGAAGAGAGCGCTGCAGCCTTCTGAGGGGAGAGCCGCCGGCGCCTCCGGGGCTCTTCGGACCCCACGACGGCCGGCCGCTCCTGGCCCCGAGGCGCGCGCCGAGCCCGGCAGCGAGTCCGGGGCGGATTTTCCGCGGCTGCCCGTCGGCCCCGTCCCGCGCTTTCCCCTGCCTGAGGGGCGGCCGGGCGAGGAGGGCGCCCGCGGGCGCTTCCTTCATAGCAGCCGCTTCCCAGCCTAGCCTGGGCGCGGCGGCACTTGGCTCTGCCCGTTTCCCTGCGCCTTCTCTCCGCCGCCATCCCGGCGCCCCTCCGGACGGCTCTGGACTCGGCCGGACCGATACGGCGGGAACAGGCTGAAACCCGCAGTTAGGGGCCTGGCCGTCCCGAGAGAGCCGCGAACGGAGTTGGGCCAGCTCGGACAGACCTGGTCAAATTATACAAATTAGGCGAGACCTGCCTCAGAAACAGCAACTGTGAGAGGGACCTTGGAGTCGTAGTGGACGATCACTTGACTATGAGCCAGCCGTGTGCAGCAGCAGCCAAACAAGCTAACACAATCCTGGGTTGCATAAACAGAGACATAGAATCAAGATCACGCGAAGTATTAGTACCGCTTTGCAAAACCCTAGTAAGGCCACACCTGGAATACTGCAGCCAATTTTGGTCACCATATCACAAAAAAGATGTTGAGACTTTGGAAAAAATTCAGAGAAGAGCGACTTAAGATGATCAAAGGCCTGGAGACTAAAACATACGAAGAACAGTTGCAGGAATTGGGAGAGAAAAGAAAGACTAGGGGGGACATGATAGACGTGTTCTAGTATTTCAGGGGCTGCTGCAAAGTAGAGGAAGTCAAGCTATTCTCCAAAGCACCTGAGGGCAGGACAAGAAACAATGGATGGAAACTGATCAAGGAGAGAAGCAACCTGGAACTAAGGAGAAACTTCCTAACAGTGAGGACAATTAACCAGTGGAACAGAAGTTGCCTCCAGAAGTTGTGGGTGCTCTTCTCACTTGGAGGTTTTTAAAAAGAGATGGGACAGCCACTTGTCTGAAATGGTATAGGGCAGTGGTGGTGAACCTATGGCATGCGTGCCAGAGGCAGCACTCGGAGCCCTCTCTGTGGGCACACGCACTGTCGCCCCAGCCCCGCCTCCTCCCATGGCCCCCTCCTCACCAGCAGCCCTCCGGAGGAGAGTCACCCCCAGGCACAGCCCATGCAATGCTGCGCAGCCAAGGACATGGTAGCCGGGCAGCGGGGACAAGACTCCGCCCTTGCACCCCATCGCGCGCAGATGATGCTGCAGGGCACGGGTGGAGGGCGTGGCCACCATGGCGCTGCTGGGCTGCCTGGGTGATCTGTGGCAGGCCGTGGAGGTGGTGGGTGGTCCAGCGGGGACGGGTGGGGTGATAGTTTTTGGGCACTCGGTCACTAAAAGGTTCGCCATCACTGGTATAGGGCAGGGGTCTCAAACTGCCCGTCCCATGGGCCAGAAGCGTCACGAGGAAACCGCGCCCACCCCATTGCCGACGTCATGTGACGTCGCGAGTTTGACATGTCTGGTATAGGGTCTCCTGCTTGAGCAGGACTAGAAGACCTCCAAGGTCCCTTCCAGCTCTATTCTGATTGATAGACCTTCGCAGAGCTGTGAGTGAACGTAGCCATTCCAGGCATGAAGGCCCCGGACTGTGACCTGTGGGGCCCAGTTTTGGGATTCCTTGTGGCCCATAGAAGAATCTCTTCCTCCATACATGAGGAGGCTCATTTGGACCACCGGGACTGTGGAGGGTGTGTGTGCTTGTGGCCTGCTGTCAATCTTATGTTTTCCTTTCCGGCTTCTGAAGCAGGAGCAAATTGTGCCCGATTCCCTTCACTTGTCAAAGCTCTCCTGCTGACACAGATGGACTCTGGTGCTCTTTACCTTGCTTGTTTCCAACATTGGGTTGGGTTGAAAAGTACAAAAATAAAGATACATGAAAGCCAAACAAAAGGCAAAGGACACATCAAGTTGAGCTCAGCTTGTTACTTTTTCCCTCTATTGAATCCTTTCAATATACTCTAAATTAGACACATCCATGGAGTTTTGCTGCCAACGTATAAACATTGCTTGCTTGCCCGCTGGAATTATTTTTTTAACTTCCCTGGTGATTCTTCAGCTGTTGGTCTTCTGTCTAAGGGATAGCCCTGCTGAGCTTCAAGCTCAAACTAATGTGTCCAGATGGTTTTAGGGTAACGGGGGCTTAATTTGAACCGTTTAAAATAGCAATTCTTTACCATTTTGCCCACTTTAAGCTTAAGGCTTAGGACAAATGGTTTTTCTTGCCTCCTGTCACCTTGCAGATCGACTCTTCTCACAGCAGTTGAGAGGAGTAAAACGAGAAACCCTTGTTGTCACGCAAGAATTTGGAGTTTGAAGATGTCACCACTAAGGATGGAGGGTTGTGGATTTAGTTGTCAGGGCGTACATTTCTGCTGAAGCAACGGATTCACATCTCATGAGGGTTTTTCGTGAGAACAATGAGAATGATAGTCAAGGATTGTCATGTTTCCCATTCCACAACTCGGTAGGATAAACATAATCAAAGGAGTTTCTACAATCAATGAACACATACTGACTTCCTCTGGGTAGTTTCCAGTTTGACCAATTATCTAGCGTGTGTCATCAATAATGTCTCATATTCCTCAGGATTGTTTATTGACAACTTGAGCATCTGACATCTCTTCCATTAAGGGCTCTTTTATCTGTTGAATGATCCTAAACATTATTTTGAAATTAAGAATGTTGTACAATAGTTCGTACACTCTTATTAAGTCTCCTTTTTTAAATATTGGGAAGTAGATTGACCTTTTCCAATCTGTTGGTCACTGTGTCATTCTCTACTGCTTGGTTAGAACGTTTAATATGTATCTTAAAAGGTTAAATGATGACAACTGGACCAAAGTTGATTAAAACGGAGAGGTTTCGTTACTCACCCAAGTAACTTCAGTCAAAATGAAGATTTGGGTAGGCAGATTTTACTGTAGTTTGCTATATTTCTATGGGTATTCCATCAGTTAACAGAATAAAAGAGTTGGAGGTCATCTAGTCCAACCCCCTGCTCAAGCAGGAGATCCTATACTATACTATTCCAGACAAATGGCCATCCAGTCTCTTCTTAAAAAACCTCCAGTGCTGGAAAGCCACAACTTCTGGAGGGAAGCCCTTCCACTGATTCCTCTAGCCTTCCAAGTGGGTGATGACAGAGTGCTAGTACTAGAGGTTTTCACAGTTTGGGAGGTAACTTGGATAACTGAGGGGCTGCCACTAGGCAGAGGAGACGCAGGTGGTTCACCAAAGCACCAGAGGGAAGGACGAGAAACAATGGTTGGAAACTGGTCAAAGAGAGAAGCAGGCTGGAATTAAGGTGAGGACAAGGTGACAGTGAGGACAATCAACCAGTGGAACAGCTTGCCTCCAGAAATTGTGGGTGCTCCATCATTGGAGATTTTTAAGAAGAGACTAGACAGTCACCTTTCTGAGATGGTATAGGTTCTCCTGCTTGAGCAGGGGGCTGGACTAGAAGACCTCCAAGGTCCCTTCCAGCTTCTATTCTATTCTATTCTATTCTATTCTATCTTCTGTTGTATATTCTATTCTATTATTCTATTCTATTCTGTAGCATTTCAGTGTACTCCTCCCATCTTAGTTTGATCTTTCTTGAATTGATTATAGGTGTGCATGGAATCCTGTAACATATGAGCTTAGAACCTCCTGAGGTCAGATACTTTTTGAAAGTCTTGCCTTGTTTTTCCCATGTCCGTTTCCATCGTCATTGTCTTTGCTGCTCTTTGACTCATCTAACAGCTCTCTAAAACTTTTGGCCAAGTTCCTCCCTGGGATTCCTGCCTTTCTTGATGTCTGCCTTACAAGGTGGTTCAGGTAGTTGAAGCGTGACTTGTTAAAGTTCATTCTGCGGTTTGTATTGATCTCTATCAATGAGGTTCTGGATTTCAGAATGATTCCAGATGACATCCTTGAAAATGGTTGGGATACGCTTAAGATGATGCTTTTTTCTTAGTTTAACTTGGAACATGCACATGACCACTTCATGACCCGTTCCATAGTTGGCACCTGGCCCATCTCTTTGATGCTATCACTGGGCTTCTCCTTTTGAGCAATAATTTAGTCAGTTTGATTTCTATGTATTCACTTGGTGTTGTCTGTGTATAGAGGCACAGTTTTGTCAGCTACCAGGAAATCACTGGAGTGGCAGAAATTAGTAATTCAGTCTCCTGCTACATTTCGGCTACATCCCTAAGCCATACGACCCAATTACATTTTCCTCATTATTTCCAACGTTGGCATTCCAGTCTCCAATCTCAAGCAGCACGTCATGCTTACACATTTTGTCGATTTCCAATTATCATAAACCTCTGCTTCTTCTGCAGCAATAGGATCTTCATATTAAAGGGCCGTCCACAAAGTCTAATTTAGCCATTGATTCCATTGCAGCCACGTGCTGTTCTTCCTAGCCATAGAAGCTGTGCCATTCCTTCTTTGTTGTTCATGTCTTGCGTGCTCATACATTTCTGACTGGAAGTGTCCCAACGCCAGTCAGGTTCCGGGGTGTGCTGACACACAGGATGCCAGCGTGTAGTGAGTCCATTTCATCTGTCATTGTGTGGTGCTACTGACGTTCCATAGTCCCGCTGTTCTTCTCTTTTGCAGTTTGGTTTCTCTTTTCCTGCATGGCAACATCAGCAAACAGACATCCCAAACGGGTTTAGTCTAGCCGTGGAATAAACACTACAAGATCCTCAACACTTCCTGAGTACCGTGTCAAGTGCTATCCAACCTGAGGGGCCCGTTGTCCAGCTCTATATTGTGAATTACTGTATATTCTTTCCGTGTGGTTTTTCTGGGTGAAAAGCATGATTTATCATTGCTGTGCTGCCCCGCTCCCCCACCCCCCCACCCATGCACATACAGCAAGAGTCTACAGGTGTTTATTCAAACCCCTCAAACAGGTCTTCGGAAAGCACCCCCGTTGCGCAGGTCCGGATTCCAAGCTCAGCACGGCTAGAGTCACTGGGTAACCGAGTCCAACGGGCACACACAAAGTCCAGGGAAGCAGTCCAGGAGTCGAACACATCAGGATACACATCAGACAAGCACAGAACTGGGCACATTGCTCCAGCAATGCTCAAGTCCTCAGGGCGAGATTAAGTAGGAGACACCAGTGCATGAAAGGCGAGGCTGCCTCCTCGCGTATAGTCTAGCTGACCAGCGTTGTGCCTGTCTCCTCTCTGCTCTACGTGTCCTTCGATCGGGAGGAGGTGTGGACTCCACCTCCTCCTCATTGCTAACGGATGGAAGCTGCTCCCAGTCCTGGCCAACTTAGCTTAGCTGTGGCTCTTCTTGCTCAGTCTCAGCCTGTTGCTTATCTGAGGGACCCAGCTGAGGCTTCTCCATCAGGCTGGCACCCTCTGGGCCCCGATCCTGATCAACCCTCGGCTCTGTGCTTTCCTCTGCTAACTCAAACTCACCCTCCTCCTCTGAACTCGCATCCGGAGAGGGGTCTCGGGCAGATCTATGACAATTGCTTCCTTCCGTGCCAGCTTTGCCATTGTCACTAAAGTGATCATCTGCCTCTGGGATCTTGCTTCCTCACTGCTCCTCACTGGCTTTAGTTGAGCAACTGGGATGATCTTCACACTTTGGGGGATTCTGCTGGGGGGGGCCTCTTGGCATATACTTCCCCCAGATGTTCTTGGCTAGACCCTCACCATGAGGCAGCACATCAAAACCCGGAAGGGAGGGGAGTGTGTTTTGTAGCATTGCTCAAATCCAATTTGATTTGTTCAATAAACTAATTAAACTTCAGTAAGGTACTCAGTGTGGACTGGATCAGTACAAAATGGCCTCTTCCCCTCTTTTCTCACCCAGCTCATATAGGATGCATAGACAAGCGATTCTGGCTGAGAATATTGTCTTTGCTAAAGGAACTAAGCTAATATTTGTTTGGGCATCAGTTATAATGGGAATACAGCTACACACGGCTGTTGTGCGAACGTACTAGCGAGACAGAGATATGTAATGCTTAGAGTGTTGAACTAAGATTAGGAAAAGTCCTCAAACACGAAGACTCGTTGAGAGATTTAGGATGGCTGCTATCAGTCCCCTCAACCTACCCACAGGATGGATGTAGGAATAGCATTGAAGGGATGTAAGCCAACATATGCTACCTTGACGTTCTGGAAGAAAAGTGGGAAAAAATATTACAGGATTAGTTAATATGGATATGCATTCTGTCTCAAATCCAACCACATGAAAGGGGGAAAATAATCAATATTCATTATTTGTTAATAAGCTCATACAAATTGTCTTACTGCAGTGCTTTCCATAACTAAGTGAGACTTTTATTTATATTTTCTCTGCTTGCCTTGACAATAGAAAAGGGACAGGCTGCCACGTTTTATCCTACTGTTCCAATACATAATAAAAAGGCATCGCCTTTCAACAAACTGCCAAAAATTACCATCCTCTTTTCTATCTATATTTTTAAGTGTGGTCATATACGCTCACACAATCCCGGAAACCACTCATCACTGACAAGAACAATCTTTTTTCTCATTTAAAGCATAGCTTTGAAAGTTCCGGTCAATAAATGAACAATCATGTCTAAATCTTCAAACAGAACCATATGTTGACATAGCAAAATAAAATAGATTGAGAGGCGATTCATAACTTGGATTGCTTCAGATTGAATTTGCAATAGAAAGACAAGTATCTCGGGTTTTCGGGATGTGACCAAAATCTTCCCAATCACCAACTCTGCCTGGGGAATGTTAGCAGGATTTTATAAACAGATAGTTTTACAAAGGTTGTCCCTAGAATCCACACAAGGTTTTTGAGGGCTACGTTTTCCTACCTAGTTTGAAACTGCCAGTTATTACGTCTACTACCAATTACGCTAGTTTCTATTTCCAATCCAATCTAGGTCACCAATTATATATTTGGCTCATTTATTAGAACTCAATATGTCAAGCTGTGTACAATTACTAAAGGAGAGACGTTTTCATGTTAATCAACTAACTGTGCAAGGAAGGAACAGACAAAAACTGCAACACAGATGTTACTATTACCCCAGTGTTTCCTCCTTGGGGCTATAACCCCCTTCCGCTCCCTTGTTATTCACATGCAAAGTTTTGGGGGGACTTCAAATGCAAAGTTTTGGGGCGAACGTTGAGGAGCCATAATGTTAATGTGAATGATAAATTGGAGGCATCGTGGGAAAGAAAGATTTTCCCCATAGCAACCAACCATGGAGGAAGGCTGCGAAAATGACTTATTAAAAAAAGAAAACAGGCTGGGAAAAAATTATTTAAGAAAAGGCATGACTTGTTTTGCCTGGTGCCATACGGGAAAAAATATCAAGCCTTTTCCCCCCCTGATCTGCTCTTATTCTCCTGCTTGGGGAAGAGGTTGGACTAGATAACCTACAAGGTCCCTTCCAACTCTGTTATTCTATTCTGTTCTGTTCTGTTCTATTCTAATTACAAAGCTGAATTCAGCACAGCCTTAAACTGGCATATGACCCAGGCTTTGGACCTGGGAGGAAAGTTCTGGAATGGTGTCTTCTGCGCCCTAAAAAAAATCACTGCAAGCCGGATGACTTTTGCAGGAGAACGATTTCATTGGCGTGCTTCTGCGGTTTGGAAGGGAGCCAATTTCTCGGATCTCTGGAAGACACCTTGCTTTCATATCTCCCTAATTCTTAATTATACTGCGATGCACACTTCCCCTTCAACTCAGAGATTTGATTGAAGGGTTGCCTTTCACTCTAATGTAGAGTGTTATTATTTATTTTTATTTTTTTGCCAGCTTTATTCCCTCTGCAAACAGACCATCTGGAAACACATTTTGGATTTCTCACATTCGTTCCCTGGTTAAAAAAGCTTTGCTGCTAATATCTGGATAGTATCCCATCTACTTAGCAGTTCTCTGAAGGCTCCAGATTAGAATATTATCTATTTTTATTATTTATTTGTCTCATGCCATCAGTGCACTAGATACTTTTTAGAGGGCCAGCAATAAAGGGATTTTTATTTCAGTGGCTTCATTCTTCCAGGAGCCCGCCATTGAAGTATAGATGGGTCTCGGGCTATATGGGATAGAACCGTGGTGGCGAACCTATGGCACGCGTGCCACAGGTGGCATGCAGAGCCTTCTCTGTGGGCACGCGCGCCGTCGCCCCAGTCCTAGGCCTTCAGCTGCGTTTTATAAAACCTTTTCGCTTTAGGCCTCCGCCGCCGTGTGCAAAAAAAAAAAAGATTTAATCAATCAATTTCAACTTCTTGCGAGAAAAAAAAAGATCTCGCAAAGTTGGAATTGATTGAACTTTTTAGTCCCACCCAGTCTGCCGTTAACACCGCAGCTATGCCCAACCAACAGGCCACGCCCACCCAACGGGCCACGCCCACCCGGCACCCGATGATACATAAGTGGGTTTGGGGTTGCAGTTTGGGCACTCGGTCTCTAAAAGGTTCGCCATCACTGGGATAGAAGGTGGGCTCTTTGAAAAAGAGGAAAAGAAGGGAATCAGTAAAGTTAAAGCATTGAGGGAGGAGGAGGAGGAGGAGGAGGAGGAGGAGGAGGAGGAGGAGGCCTCCTAGGCCCAGAACAGCCTGCCAGAAGTGCGTGGATGCCATTTCCGGAAGTCCATTACGGCCCACCGGAAGTTCATGGATGCTGCTTCCGGAAGCCAGTTCTGGGCCTTGGAGGCCCAAGCCGAGAACGGACTTCCGGAAGCGGTGTCCACGCAGAGAATCACTTGTTCACGTATTTGAATCCCACCACTGGTCTTATCAGATAAACTATGATTTTGTGAGCTTGAATAACATGATATGCTAAAAACATGTGTATCTAAATCACAATGCAGTACGCTAAGTCACCAACCAATTACTTTGGTCACAGTTTTAGCCATGAACGTCTTTTGTGAAGCTAACAAACTGAAATTCAGTGGTACAGTTGCAAAACCAACGTTTCTTCCATTGCAAAGTAAAACTGTAGAGGGTACTGCCTGGCAAATGTTGGTTTAATAAGATTCTTAAAAAGCACTCCTGGAGAGGATCTACAAGAATTTCTTGATGTTAAGCCACATTTTTATTTCAACTTTTTAATATCCTTTTGCTCACATTTTGGCAGAAATTCCTGTTGTCTTTAAATAATCTTTGGGTTGCTTTCTGAGGCAACTTGCTGCCAGCTACGTATCTCCTGAGGAGGAATTTGTCCAAAATTCTCTGCATTTAATTCCTTTCCAGAATTTTTTAGTCTGAAGGCAGCCACTGAGGTCTAAATAACATCTCAGATTGCCAATCTTTTCTCCGCAGCAGCAACTGATTGGCTGGGCGGTGATTTGTACGTTGGGCAAACCAGCCTGTGGCTGTTGGCCTCACTTCTTGCTTAAATCCTGCTAGGGAAGGCTGACCTTGGAATTACTGGTTTTCTGTGTCCTTCATTTGGCTACTTCTGCAAAAGCCTAGCCAGAACTTGGCCACTTGGATTTTTGAAAGCACGAATAGTACAGACTCTGCAGTATAAACCAAGTAAGTGTTAGTAACCAGTAGCCAAAGTTTGGGGATCCCTTCAGCCACCAAAAGTGAACGGAACTTGAAGGTGCCTGAGTGGAAAAGGCAGATCTAACTACAGGTAGTCCCCGACTTACGACCACAATGGAGCCCAAAATTTCCGTTGCTAAGTGGAGACATTTGTTAAAGGAGTTTTGCCCCATTTTACTAACTTTCTCGCTACAGTTCTTAAGTGAATCCCTGCAGCTGTTAAATTAGTAACCCAGTTCTGGCTTTGCCGTTGCTCATCAGAAGGTCGCAAAAGGGGATCAGGTGACCCCGGGATGCTGCGACCGTCATAAATATGAGTCAGTTGCTAAGCACTTGAATTTTGATCAGGTGACCATGGGGATGCTGCAGCGGTCTCAATATCTTTTTTGTAGTATGGTGACCAAAATTGGTTGCAGCATTCCAGGTGTGGTCTCACTAGGGTTTTATAAAGTGGTACTAATACTTGTGTAGAGGGAGAGGCGCCTGTGCGCGCCTTGGACCCAAGAAGGATTTTGGTAACATGTAGGCTGGCTCTTTAGCTGGCCACAACAGCAGTCGCTTTTGAGGACTGTCAACATATCTCCCCAGCATTTTCTCCAGATTAAGCATACCCAGTTTCTCCAACTCAGAACTAATTCCTGACAGTTAGAACAATCAATCACTGGAAAAGATTGCCTTCAGAAGTTGTGGATGCTCCATTACTGGAGACTTTTAAGAAGAGACTGGACAGCCATTTGTCTCAAATGATATAGGTTCTCCTGCTTGAGCAAGGGGTTGGACTAGAAGACCTCCAACGTCCCTTCCAACTCTGTTATTTTAAACCAAGCCTTGATCTTCGTTGCAGGTCTGAGGCAGAATAGGACAACTCGCTGCAGCCAACTCATTACGGCCAATTTGCTGTGGCCAACTCACTCTGGGACAACTCAACATGGTCAACTCGCTCTGGGACAACTCAACATGGTCAACTTGCTCTGGGACAACTCAACATGGCCAACTCACCACAGGACAACTCAACATGGCCAACTCACCATGGGACAACTCAACATGGCCAACTCACTATGGGACAACTCAACATGGCCAACTCACCACAGGACAACTCAACATGGCCAACTCACCACAGGACAACTCAACATGGCCAACTCAACATGGGACAACTCAACATGGCCAACTCACCATGGGACAACTCAACATGGCCAACTCACCAAGGGACAACTCAACATGGCCAACTCACCACGGGACAATTCAACATTGTCAACTCACCAAGGGACAACTCAACATGGACAATTCACCATGGGACAACTCACCATGGACAACTTGCCGCAGGACAACTCATTGTGGGACAATTCAACAATTCAATTTAATTCTTTAAAATATTTTTTTAAATATTTTAATTTTTGTCATTCACATTTCATTTTCCCCCTCCTTTGGCATCTTTTCTTTCATGATTCTATTCCACTATTTCTTCGATATTAGTGTAATATCGACTTATTCCTTGGCGAGTTGACTGTGGCGAGTTGGCCATGGTGACTTGTTGTAGACCCAGTCTGAGGCCAATCAAGAGGGAAGCTGAGGTCCCTACTGTGTTTTGAGGTGTCCTTGTAGCACAAGGGCACAGGGGCATGAGAGCACGGGGGCCCAATCACTTCAATGGCAGGAGAGGCAGAAGATTAAGTTCTTCCACTGCTGCTGTCACTTGTCTGAGATGGTATATAGGTCCTCCTGCTTGAGCAGGGGGTTGGACTAGAAGACCTCCAAGGTCCCTTCCAGCTCCATTCTATTCTAAATAGTGGAATAGAATCATTAAAGAATGGTATAGAAATTGTGGGTGCTCCAACACTGGAGATTTTTAAGAAGAGCCTAGACAGTCACTTATCTGAGATGATATAGGTTCTCCTGCTTGAGTGGCGGGCTGGACTAGAAGACCTCCAAGGTCCCTTCCAGCTCTATTCTAGGCTAAAAAATCACAACAACCAGAAAACACACACCTAGAAAATGATCTTCCCAGCATTGCCTCCATTTGTCTGCTGTGCTAAAGAACCAGCTTCAGGTACAGCCCATCAAGAAGGGCGAGGCTTTCTCTTCATGAGTAATCAGGCTGACCTTCTCTGGTCCTGCCTTTTCTCTGCCTACATGTTCTTGGATCAGGTGGAGATGGCAGTTCCTCTTCCTCATCACTGACCAGCTGCAGTTGCATGTTTTCCCCACCTGAAGATAAGGGTTGCTGTTGATGGTTGGCTGTTAAGTGCTGTAGGCATTTTCCTAAGTGCTGCTGAATGTTTCCTGAGCGATCAGAATAGCACTGGAAGGGACCTTGGAAGTCTTCTAGTCCAGCCCCCTGCTCAAGCAGAAGACCCTATACCAGGTGGCTGTCCAATCTCTTCTTAAAAACTTCCAGTGATGGAACACCCACAATTTCTGAAGGCAAAGCTGTTCCACTGGTTAATTGTCCTCATTGTTAAAAAGTTTCTCCTTAATTCCAGGTTGCTTCTCTCCTTGATTACTTTCCATCCACAGTTTCTTGTCTTACCTTCTGGGTTTTGGAAAACAGATTGACCCCCTCTTCTTTGGGACAGCCCTTCAAATCCTGGACTACTGCTATCATGTCCCCCCTAGTCCTCCTTTTCTCTAGACTGGCCACACCCAAGTCCTGCAGCCGTTCTTCATATGTTTTAGCCTCCAGCCCCCTGATCATCTTAGTTCCTCTTCTTTGCACTTCCCCCCCCCAAAGTCTCAATGTCTTTTTTTAATGTGGTGACCAAAACTGGCTGCAGTATTCCTGGTGTGGCCTTGTTAATGATTTATAACACACTTGGAATACTGCATCCAGTTTTGGTCACCACGATGTAAAAAAGACGTTGAGACTCTAGAAAGAGTACAGAGAAGAGCAACAAAGATGATTAGGGGACTGGAGGTTAAAACATATAAGGAACGGTTGCTGGAATTGGGTATGTCTAGTTTAATGAAGAGAAGGACGAGGGGGGACATGATAGCAGTCTTCCAATATCTCAGGGCTGCCCCAAAGAAGATGGAGTCAAGCTATTCTCCAAAGCACCTGAAGGCAGGACAAGAAGCAATGGATGGAAACTAACCAAGAGAGAAGCAACCTAGAACTAAGGAGAAACTGTTCCTGACAGTTAGAACAATTAACCAGTGGAACAACCTGCCTCCAGAAGCTGTGAATGCTCCAACACTGGAAGTTTTTAAGAAGAGACTGGACAGCCATTTGTCCGAAGTGGTATAGGGTTACCTGCCTGAGCAGGGGGTTGGACTTGATGACCTCCAAGGTCCCTTCCAACTTTATTATTATTATTATTATTATAAAGTGGTGCTAATACTTTATGTGATTTTGATTCTATGCCTCCATTTATACAACCAAGGATGTCAAATGCCCATTGTGACTGACTTGCTGGACGTTGACCAAACTGAGCCAGCTCAAGGTGGACCTATTAGGAACTCAGCTTCCAGACAGAAGCTCATTGAACAAGTGAACAGGGAGAGCAATGAAGAGGGATCCTTGTCCTGCCTTATTGTGACTAGGGGGTTGCCAAACCCTGGCCAATTTCATCATAATCCCTCTGTCCCCCCCCCCCCCAAAAAAAAAGGATGGCAAGAGGGTGGCAAAACCCACAACTGAACGTTACAGTCAAGAACAGCAGCACAGAAGCTCAAGAGAGAATGGAGACTGGAAAAAGTTTACTACCATGAAGCCATTTTTTCCCCCTACTGCTCACAATGCATGAATGCATTGAGTACAGGAAATAAAAAGGGAGACTCTGAAAAGCTCACACAAAAGGACGAGTGATGATGTTATAGGAAATGCCCTGGAATGGCGTCGATCTGGAAGCTACAGTGTAATTAAAGCTCAACAGAAAGCGGCGGGGGCTGCATCATACATATAAATATTATATGTCTGCACAGACATCCCTCTTGGAACTGATCCGGGAAGAACAAAAGGAGAGAGCAACCAAAGTGACCTTCTCAGGGGAGTTCATGATAAACCACCTGGATAGGCCGAAGATGTAGATGAAATCTGTCTGCATCAGATGGCCAGCCTTTCAAAGAAAGGCAGTGATAATCAGGGACTCCAATTATACAACCATCTGGTGGAATTCTAACTTGCCAAAAGTTACAGGCCCAACAAACTCTTGTCCTTCCTTGCTGACATCTTCATTTGTCGGAAGGTAACAGAAAGAACACATGGATCTTCTATCTTAGAACACAACAGAAAAAGGATTGGTAGAATAGAATAGAATAGAATAGAATAGAATAGAATAGAATAGAATAGAATAGAATAGAATAGAATAGAATAGAATAGAGTCGAGTAGAGTAGAGCTGGAAGGGACCTTGGAGGTCTCCTAGTCCAGCCCCCTGCTCGAGCAGGAGAACCTATATCATCTCAGACAGGTGGATGTCTAGTCTCTTCTTAAAAATCTCCAGTGATGGAGCGCCCACAATTTCTGGAGGCAGGCTGTTCCACTGGTTGATTGTCCTCACTGTCAGGAAATTTCTCCTTAATTCCAGGTTGCTTCTCTCCTTGATCAGTTTCCAACCATTGTTTCTCGTCCTTCCATCTGGTGCTTTGGTGAACAACCTGTCCTCCTCTGCCTTGTGGCAGCCCCTCAGATACTGGAACGCTGCTATCCTGTCTCCCCTATTTCTTCTTTCCCTTAGACTAGCCAGACCCAAATCCCGTAGCCGTTCTTCGTATATTTTAGTGTCCAGGCCCCTGATCATCTTAGTTGCTCTTCTTTGAATTTTTTTTTCAAACTCTCAACATCTTTTTTGTGGTATGGTAACCAGAATTGGCTGCAATATTCTAGGTGCGGTCTTACTAGGGCTTTATAAAGCGGTAATAGTACTTCTCGTGATCTTGATTCTATGCCTCTGTTTATACAATCCAGGATTGTGTTAGCTTTTTTGGTTGCTGCTGCACACTGCTGGCTCATAGTTAAGTGATCGTCCACTAGGACTCCAAGGTCCCTCTCACAGTTGCTGTTTTTGAGCCAGATCTCGCCTAATCTGTATTTGTGCCTTTGGCTTTTGCTGCCTAAATGTAAGACTTTGCTTTTCTCCACACTGAAACTCATTTTGTTGGATAGGGCCCATCAAGATCTTTTGGGATTCTGTGTTTGTCTTCTAGGATGTTGGCTACTCCTGCCAGTTTGGTGTCATCAGCAAATTTGATGAGTTCCCCTTCTATTCTCTCATCTAAGTCATTGATGAAGATATTGAAGAGTCCTGGGCCTAAGATGGAACCTTGTGGTACCCCACTGCTTACTTCTCTCCATGTGGATGTAGTGTCATTGAGGACTACTTGTTGAGTATGGTTTGTCAGCCAGTTACAGATCCATCTGGTAGTGATGTTGTCTATCCCATCTTTTCTTAATTTACCAAGGAGTAGGTTGTGGTCTACCTTGTCAAATGCCTTACTGAAGTCTAAGTATATTATGTCCACTGAGTTTCGCTGGTCTACTAGTTTAGTCACTTTATCAAAGAATGAGATGAGATTGGTTTGGCATGATCTATTTTTGACAAACCCGTGCTAGCTACTAGTTATGACTTTGTTTGCTTCTAGTTGTTCGCAGATCTGTTTTTTGATGATCTTTTCTAGGATCTTCCCAGGTATCGATGTTAAACTGATTGGTCTGTAATTTCCTGGGTCTGTTTTTCCCCCTTTCTTGAATATGGGAACCACATCAGCCCTTTTCCAATCCTCTGGTACTTCCCCAGTGCTGCAGGATTTATGGAGGATGTGGTGCAACGGTTATGAGATAACATCTGACAGCTCCTTCAGAACTCTGGGACATAGCCTGTCGGGTCCCGGTGATTTATATTCATCAAGGTTGGATAGGTGCTCCTTTACCATTTTCTTGCTTATTTTAATTTTTGTTTCTGGTATGTCTTTTGCAGTGGTTTTTTTGGTGTGTTGGGCTGTAGTTTTTTTGTGTGAAGACTGACACAAAGTATGAGTTAAGCAGCTCTGCTTTCTCCCTGTTGCCTGTAATTTCTTTGCCATCTTCTCCCTTTAGCGGGCCTACAGTTTCCTTGATTTTTTTCTTGTTGTTAATATGTTGGAAGAAGCTTTTTTTTATTGTCCTTGATTTCTGTTGCTAGCCTTTGTTCGTTCTGAGCCTTTGCTTTCCTGACTTCGTCTTTGCATGCTCTGGCTGTCTGCCGGTAATCGGCTTTAGTTATGTGCCCCTCTTTCCATTTTTTGTATTTGTCCTTTTTGTCTTTTAGTTTGTGAGTGAGTTCTTTGTGCAGCCATGCTGGTTTCTTCTTGGATTTCTTGTTTTTCTTTCTCAGTGGTATTGTGCTGGTCTGGGCTTTTGTGATCACATTTTTCAGGGTTTCCCACGCTTCCTGGATTGTTTTCCCCTTTAGGATTTTCATCCATGGGATTTTTCCTAGGTTCTCTCTTAGTTTGTTAAAGTCAGCTCCTTTGAAGTTTGGAACCTTGGTTGGATTGTTTTCTATTGCTGGTGTTTGCATTATATTAAATTCTAGTATGACTGGTCACTTTCGCCCAGGGTTCTGGTAATTTCGATTCCCTCTATCACTTCTCCTTGTTTGTAAGGATTAAGTCCAGTATAGCTTTACATCTAGTTTCCTCCTCCACCTTTTGAGTGACAAAGTTGTCGGCTAGGTTGGTTAGGAATCTGTTTGATCTCCCGCTCACAGCAGAGTTTGTCTCCCAGTTGATATCTGGGTAGTTGAAGTCTCCCATTCTGCTGTGGTATGCTTCCTACATGCATTTGATATGAAGATTGCTGGAGCCTGGACAGAAAGTTATCTTTCGATTTGCCTGGAGGGTTGTATATTTTACTAAATCAAGGACAATAAAAAACATTTCTTCCAACATATTAACAAGAAAAATTTCAAGGAAACTGTAGGCCCACTAAAGAGAGAAGATGGCAAGGAAATTACAGGCAACAGGGAGAAAGCAGAGCTGCTTAACTCATACTTTGTGTCAGTCTTCACACTTCAGTGAAGGTCAATCAACCAGTGGAACAGCTTACCCCCAGAAACCGTGGGCGCTCCATCACTGGGGATTTTGAAGAAGAGACTAGACATTCACCTGTCTGAGATGGTATAGGTCTCCTGCTTGAGCAGGGGGCTGGACTAGAAGACCTCCAAGGTTCCTTTCAGCTCTATTCTATTCTATTCCATTCTATTCCATACCATTCTATTCTATTCTATTCTATTCTATTCTATTCTATTCTATTCTATTCTATTCTATTCTATTCTATTCTATTCTATTCTATTCTATTCTATTCTATTCTATTCCATTCCATTCTATTATTCTATTCTATTCTATTCTATTCTATTCTATTCTATTCTATTCTATTCTATTCTATTCTATTCTATTCTATTCTATTCTATTCTATTCTATTCTATTCTATTCTATTCTATTCTATCCTATCCTATCCTATTCTATCCTATCCTATCCTATTCTATCCTATCCTATCCTATCCTATTCCATTCCATTCCATTCCTCTATTCTATTCTATTCTATTCTATTCTATTCTATTCTATTCTATTCTATTCTATTCTATTCTATTCTATTCTATTCTATTCTATTCTATTCTATTCTATTCTATATTCTATATTCTATATTCTATATTCTATATTCTATATTCTATATTCTATATTCTGTATTCTGTATTCTATTCTATCTTCTATCTTCTATCTTCTATTCTATCTTCTATCTTCTATCTTCTATTTTCTATTCTATTCTATTCTATTCTATTCTATTCTATTCTATTCTATTCTATTCTATTCTATTCTATTCTATTCTATTCTATTCAGACAGCACAATAAGAGCCAATGAATTTCAAGGGAGGAACTTCAGAGTAGACCTCAGGAGGAATCCCCAGACTGCACAACCCATCAAACAGTAGAAAGATTGCCACATCACATAATAGTTCTCTTCTGTCAGGGGTCTTCAAAGAGATGTCTGTCAAAAATGCCATATTGGATCCTGCATTTAGCAGGGACGTTAGGCTAGATGATTTCAAAGGCTACATCCAACTTCATTACTGCAATCTAATTTTGCAGTAATTTTCCACTGCAGGAAATTCAATTTTAAATTTCTCTTTCCATATTAAATTGTGAAGACCATTCACTTATTCCTATCGGTTTTCCATCCAGTGTTTCTTGTCTTGCCTTTTGGTGCTTTGGAAAATAGGTTTTAGAATAGATTTGGAGAAGAAAGAATTGGGAAAAGAAAGAAAGAAAGAAAGAAAGAAAGAAAGAAAGAAAGAAGAAGAAGAAGAAGAAGAAGAAGAAGAAGAAGAAGAAGAAGAAGAAGAAGAAGAAGAAGAAGAAGAAGAAGAAGAAGAAGAAGAAAGAAAGAAAGAAAGAAAGAAAGAAAGAAAGAAAGAAAGAAAGAAAGAAAGAAAGAAAGAAAGAAAGAAAGAAAGAAAGAAAGATCTGGCAAATAGATTTGAGTCATCAAGCCCTGGATTGTGGTTAACAAGCATGGGAACTGAAAGTTGAGCGTACTTGGAAAACACCAGGTTAAGCTTCCTTTCCTTTTGTGAGAGCAAAAAGGAAGGGAAGGCTGAAGGCTTTAGGAAACCCCGTGAAAATCCGTTTCTCTGAAAACTGGCAGAGATTTGCTTCCCATATTGAGGCCTCAGAATGCAGACATAGAAATAACGAGGGCCAGTATTTTCTTTCTCCCTGCGTATTTGAAATATGTCCCCTGGTATCAAACAATAGAGGAGTTCAGTTACATATATTTGCCTTTACTGGTCAGTGATCTTACCAGTGCACTGTGGCAGAAAGCTAATCAAAGGAGCTCCCTCTCTGCACTTGGGCAACACTAGGATGAATGGCTGACTGGCAATTCCTACCGAGAGGAAGGGAGGAAGAGGATAGAAATGAAAACAGCAGCACCATAATATTGGCAGTAAAAGGCCCTGCCAGGCCTGCCTCAGCTGGGTCCCTAGGAAAGAAAGACCCTCGGCTCCATGTGATTGAACTGATAGGTTCTTTTACTAAGGATTACTGCTTGCGGCAAAAGCAAGGCTAGATCTAAAGTTCCCATCCACAGCATTACAAAGTTTTCCCCTCTGCCAGGCCCTCCCCCGCTTGACTGGTACGTCTGTGGGAAGTCAGCCCCCCAGAGAAGGAAATATTAAAAGGGCAGAAAAATATATTTCCTCAAAAGGATCTTAAAGAGGCAGGAAAGCATGTCCAGTTTTTCTTAACAGCCCCAGGTCTCCCTTCCCCAAGCAGAAACCAGCTCTATAGAGATGCAGATGTAAATCCAGGGAGCTAGGAGATTAAGAAGACAAAGACCTAAAATCTACATACCCCACCCAAACTCTAAGAGTCATCAGCCCCAGGGAAGCAGGATATGACCTTTGGACATAATAAGATGGACCCATCACCATCAGAATACCAGAAAGGCACACTCAGACTCAGGTCAAAGTTCATGCCACAGGAACAACTCCACAAACAAAAGGCTCCAGAGGGTATAAAAACCCACTCCCTACATGTGTTCACTCTCTTTTCTGCCAGGGCCATCTTTCTGTCTGGCTCTCCTCTTCAATAAACTGCAACCTTCTTTCTAAAGCAGTTGCCATGTTGTTTATTCCCGGCTTGGACTGAACCATGATGAAGACTTTTCTTCCAACACATCTTCGCCCAATGTCATGCCGCATAGGTGTTTGGGGAACAGCTCGGTTGTTTGATGCCATTTGGTGCAATTTGCATTCCTTTCCCAGCCTCTGTGGCCTTGAAGACTGGAACAGACCAGTTCTCACACCTCTGGCTTCCATTAAGTCTGTCTCTCTCTCTCTCACACACACACACACACACTTGCTCATCTGTACCCTCTACTCCTCCTTTCCAACAATTTATGGCAGGATGCCAGCAAAGCACAATCCTGAAAATGGCAGATCTGACAGGCCCTCAGATTGTTGTTCTGGGCCGAATATCACTGAGATGTAGCATCCCCCTAACCAATCCCGAAAATATCTTGACTCTGCATTATCCAGACCCCTCCTCAAATATTGTGTCAAGTTGTGGACAATAACATTTCAGGCAAATTGGAGCCAATTTAAAGAAAGGCAGTGAGAATAACGTTAACTCTCCTGAAGAGAGATTGAAGGAAGAAAGCTCTGCGAAAGAAAACGGAGGGAAATATGATAGAAGTTTTCGAGTAGCTGAAAGAACGTCACAGAGAAGAAAATCCTGTCCTCCCCCATTCTCAGCTGAAGTGATGGATTTAAGTCACAGGGAGGCTGTGACTGAATGCTAGAAAAAATATTCTTCAAAGCAGGTTGGCAGAGGAACCAATGACTCTGAGAGAAGCAGAAGGAAGGCCACTTAGCCCACCGCAAACCACCTGTGAAAAACCTTGCCAAGAAAACTGCAGGGACTTGTCCAGGCGGCCTCCAAGATTTGGACACAATTGAGCAGAAGGGGGGAAAAGGCCACTCAGGACCATCAGAGCTGGGCTGAAGAACCCTTTGTGACCACTAGATGGCAAAGAAGAGTGAGAGTTTTCTGTTATGCTTGGCTGCCATCTAATGGTTGTTCAAGTAGTTGCAGGCAAGATCTGGTACCTGTAAGATGAACTTCTGTTTGGATTGTGTTCCTATCCTGCTCAGGGATTAGACTTGGTGGCCTGATTGGTCCTTCCAATCTATCATTTCTATGATTTTAGCCAAGTGCATTGAATGAAGAAACACGGATTAATAATGTTGAAAGAAAAATCACGTCCAGTTCCAAGCCGGGAGTAAGACACAAGGAAATAAAATGGAGGCTGCTTAGGAAAGAAGGTTTCTGTTTATTGATGAGCAGAACCAGCAACAGCATGCAGTTCTGGGACAGCTGACAAAATGGAGTTGAGAGGGGGTGGGTTTTTATACATTCTTTGGGCCTTTGTGTCTGAGGTGCCTGTTGTGAAATGTACTCTGATCTGTGCTTGAGTGTGCCCTTTTGGTATTCTAATTATTGTTGCCTGACTCCCACTGTGGCTGGGAGGTCCTGTCCTGTCCTTGGAGCTGGGTGGGGAATGAAGATTTTAGGAGTCTTTGTTTTTCTAATCACATCAGCTCCAGCCTTTTGTGGGAGCTGTAGCTGAAGGCATTTTGCTTATGAATAGTGTGGCCCTAGTTTTTCTGAATGGATTATAAAATCTCCAATTCTAATGATTGGCCTCCTCAGGTTTCTGCCTGAGGAAGGGAGACTGGGGCTTTTTCTGCCTTTGTTGAGACTTTTTTTTCCAATTCTCCTTCAGGGAAAACATTCTATCCTGCCTCTTTTAATATTCCCCAACATATTTCATTCTCTGGGGGTGGGTAGGTGCTGACTTCCTACAATAATGACCTTTGAAGGCTGGATTTGGCAAAGGCTGGAAGCAAAGAGAACGAGACTAGAAGGGTCCATTAGTATCAATGAACAAATATCAACAGCTCCACCTACCAAAAGGATTAATCTCTCAGCTTATCATGTTGCATGGGAAAGAGAATTGAACTCTGCTTTTACTATAAATAGGGCTTACATCTAGAATAGAATAGAATAGAATAGAATAGAATAGAATGGAATGGAATGGAATGGAATGGAATGGAATGGAATGGAATGGAATGGAATAGGACAGGACAGAAATAGAAATAGAAATAGAAATAGAAATAGAAATAGAAATAGAAATAGAAATAGAAATAGAAATAGAACAGAACAGAACAGAACAGAACAGAATAGAATAGAATAGAGGATGGGATGAAATAGAATAGAATAGAGGATGGGATGAAATAGAATAGAATAGAGGATGGGATGAAATAGAATAGAATAGAATAGAATAGAATAGAATAGAATAGAATAGAATAGAATAGAATAGAATAGAATAGAATAGAATAGAATAGAATAGAATAGAATAGAATAGAATAGAATAGAATAGAGCTGGAAGGGACCTTGGAGGTCTTCTAGTCCAGCCCCCTGCTCAAGCAGGAGAACCCATACCATCTCAGACAAGTGACTGTCCAGTCTCTTCTTAAAAATCTCCAGTGATGGAGCACCCACGATTTCTGGTGGCAAGCTGTTCCACTGGTTAATTGTCCTCCCTGTCAGGAAGCTTCTCCTTAATTCCAAGTTGCTTCTCTCTTTGGTCAGTTTCCAACCATTGTTTTTTGTCCTTCCCTCTGATGCTTTGGAGAATAATTTGGTTTTGTCACACACACACACACACACACAGAGAGAGAGAGACACACACACACATTACAAAGATTGCTGGAACGTGCTCAGAAATGGATTCACCACCATGACACTTTATGAACGATTAGCATTACCTCTTTATCACCTCTTCTTCTAACAGGTATTTCTGCCGTGTGAAAAGAGAGCCCGTGTCATGCAATGAGCAAAATGTTGCCTCCAAAATGAATGTGCAAAATCTCAAATTCTTTGCAAATGCAAATCGTTTCTTTACTTTTAATAGCACTGAAATTTCAAGTGGTAAGACTCGTAATTCTAGGGATTCTGAATTCTTTAAGAATTCAGGTCCAGTTTGTTTATATATTGATAGAATTAGAAGGAGCGAGAACTGATCCGTAAAACTCATTCCTGTATCCCTTTTCTGACTCTCAGAGTTCCCTTAGCAACATCAATGCGACTATACAACACAGCGAAACACAAATAAAGCGTTCAACTACACAGGAAGATCCTCAACTCTGTTCCAAGATGACATATATCACAGACGTTGAAAATGACACCCACAATTTCTAAGCTACTGTAATGGCAAGAAACGAATTGTTGTGATTACCCGCTTAAGCTGATGTAAATAGGAATGTATTTTAAAAACTCAAAAGTGCTTTTTCAAATACAAATTATGGTAAGGGACAGCTTCAGACATCATGGGTACAATTTTATGCCTTTTTGTCTCTCTTTATTAAGAATATAAGCCAAATCAGAGCGTGCTGTCCGTTTTGTGCTGTCAGCACAAAAGACACAGAAGGCATTAGGACCTTATATTCCTTATATTATGTTAAGATTTATGTCCCCAGACTTCCGGTCTTGCGTCGTAGCTACGTGGCCACAGGATCACGGAGCTCCACACCTCTTGGCTGGTTTTGCCCTACCTGGGGACCCTAAAATGGGTCTAAAGTCACCCCGGACAGGCGACGAAGAAGGAGGGGCACCCCAATGATCATGGAACGATGGCGGTCAATCTGCTCAATCCGGGGGAAGCCCTCCAAAACCCAACAGGAGAAAGGCTGGCCACACCTTGGTGACCAGCCCAAGCTACCGGCAGCTGAAGACCAAAAGCACTAACCAGAACAACAGTGAACAGCGTGCTTAGAACTGGGTGAGAAATTTGATCTTCTCTCTTCTATTTTGTATTTGATTCCCTGGAAAAGATGCCCAAGAAGCAAAAAATCCTCCAAAAGTGAGAAGGGAGGGGACTAAACCCCCATCCTCCCATAGATGGAAGCAGCAAATTAAATTTTTATGGGGAACAGAAATATGATGAAATTAGGTTAATAATACTATAGTCTGGATAAATCCAAAAACCATGAAAACAGTTAAAATTTCATATCTGAAAGAGTATTGATAAAATTATAATCCTCCGCTTTAAACATTGGAAAATGAATAGCTACTGAGAATTAGAGCATAAAACTATAGCCGGATTGACTTGAAATTGGCAAGATACCCAGAAATAGAGATTAACTTGTTCCTTTGAACTTCAGTGACTTCTAAATAAACAGAAAACAGCTAGGAACAAAAAAAACAAAATATACTGGGCTATCTACCACAGAGTGAGAACTATATTTGTTTAGAAACTGTTGACTTTCTGGGATTATAAATACTGTGATTTTCAAGCTCAAGAACTGTTGGCAGAAAAAGAAAAACCTTGACTTTTGGCAATATTCTAGGAGGGAAGTTACTAGAAATCTTTCAGGTGGTTAAACATTCTGGACTGAAATATCTTGGCTGGCTGATAATTGTAAGACCGCTGAATAGAAGAACTGTTACAAATTACTCCTTTCAGTGGTGCTTTAATAATTGGAAACATATTGAACTATAAAAACCATATATAAAGATAAGAACTACATAAGATTTGGTTGTTTGGATTTTAAATGGCTGGTTTGACAAGGCTAATCAAAGAGACTATGGTACCGGTGAAAAACTATCTGGAGGGGGGAGACAAAATGGATGTTGTACATCTATCTAAAAGTGACAGGAAACCACACCTAATACTCCCACCTGAAGACATCAGCCTGGAACATCAGAGATCTGCAGGAGCAATGACTCAAAACAAAGTAAACACATTTCAGGAGAAAATGTATGCAATGCTGCGACAGATTCAAATGACAATTGTTCAAATCATGAGGAGATTAAAAACAACTTTGATGACATAAATGAGCATATCTCCAACTTACAATTAAACAACTCTCAAAAAAGGACGATAAAGAATGAACAAACAAATCAGAGAACACAAACCAGAGGAAAGTGATTTAAATATAGAAGCTACAAATGAAAAGAACTACAACTTAATACAAACAAAAGAAAATCTGCAAGATTTTACTACAACAAAGGAAATAAAAAAAAGATGTTTAATCTTCCAGGACTTCAAAACGAACTTGAGGACAAGAAAGAAGATCTAACAAAATGGATTAAAGAGCTGTCAGGAAATCATTAAGGTCTGGGACACAAAAAACAAACATCCTATTTAATTTGTCTTTTTTATCCCCAACAATATCTACAAAAATACAGGAAAAAATCCCCTGGCAAGCTGAACATACTGAATTGGAAAGCGATCTGGCAAAAGAAGAAGACTAGACTCAGATTTAAGAGACTTGATTCGATTTACCAGGTGGACTGCTATATGATTAAACACTTGTTTGAATACGGTTAAAAGAATAAAGTTTAGATATAAAGGGCCCCTATAGTAAGAGGGATAAGATATATACCGGTAAGTAGTATAATACTTTTTACAATATATGAAATGTAAAAATATTGGGATGGTGTTTGTGAATGAAAAGTTTGGATATTTAAAGGTAATTAATTTTGAGAAAATTATGACTGATAAGAGTGGTTTGAATACAGTAGGGAAATTAAGCTTAAATAAGAATCTTGAAAACAGGACACATAATGACTTAATAAGATGACTTTTATAAATACAACTGAAATATAAGCTGATTTAAAAAAGGTACTATATTTTGATGTTATTGTTAGTTGTACAAATACTAGAAAAAGGTTTATACTCAACCTTCTATGTATCGAAAATATTAAGAATTATATTTGTTTAATGCAGACAAAAGGAGAATACTACTGGAAGAAGAGAAGATCAAGGAAATGTATCATTGGCTAACATATTGATTAATTATAGAAATTAATTATTATTGATTGTTTTTAAATATATGAACCCAGACAACACACTGTTTGCTAAGCACTAGGGATTGTTATCGTAAAAAATCAATAAAATATAATTTTTTTAAAAAAGGTTCCCCAATCCTTGATTGTCTAGGATGGTCATTAGACAACACACTCTAAATACACTTTCAGCTACTTGTATGGAGCAAATTTCCGTTCCTTTTTCCGATGGCTGGTTTTCTTTTATCATGAATTGTCACTCCAATTATTATCCTGCTCTAGGAAGTGAGAGCCACACATTTTCTCATATAGCTTATATGTCAAGCATAACATTTGATCTTTCCTTCGGAACCTAACATTATATTTAAATGCAGTAGCTCCAAACGACTACTTCTTCTAAACTGGAGCCAAGTAATACTTTTGTTTTATGACTCTTTGCATATGAAATCATTCTGTACCTCGTTTGGAAGAGAGACAAAGCATCCAGGGCAGAATATCCTACCTATATTTTTGGCTCCCAAATCCCTTTGCCAAGGATGATCAAAGAGAGAAGCAACCCTGGAATTAAGGAGAAACTTCCTAACAGTGAGGACAATTAACCAGTGGAACAGAAGTTGCCTCCAAAAGTTGTGGGTGCTCCATCACTGGAGGTTTTATTAAGGAGAAAGTTTCTAACAGTGAGAAAAATTAACCAGTGGAACAGCTTGCCTTCAGAAATCGTGGGTACTCCATCACTGGAGGTTTTTAAGAAAAGACTGGACAGTCACTTGTCTAAAATGGTATAGGTTCTCCTGCTTGAGCAGGGGGCTGGACTAGAAGATCTCCAAGGTCCCTTCTATTCTATTCTATTCTATTCTATTCTATTCTATTCTATTCTATTCTATTCTATTCTATTCTATTCTATTCTATTCTAATTCTATTCCATTCCATTCCATTCCATTCCATTCCATTCTATTCTATTCTATTCTATTCTATTCTATTCTATTCTATTCTATTCTATTCTATTCTTACCATTATTCTATTCTATTCTATTCTATTCTATTCTATTCTATTCTATTCTATTCTATTCTATTCTATTCTATTAATTCTATTCTATTCTATTCTATTCTATTGTCTATTCTATTCTATTCTATTCTATTCTATTCTATTCTATTCTATTCTATTCTATCTATTCTATTCTATTCTATTCTATTCTTATTCTATTATCTATTCTATTCTATTCTATTCTATTCTATTCTATTCTATTCTATTCTAATCATTATTCTATTCTATTCTAATCATTATTCTGTTATCATTATTCTTCTATTCTATTTCTATTCTATTCTAATCATTATTCTATTCTTTCTATTCTATTCTATTCTATTCTATTCTATCTAGTTCTATTCTATTCTATTCCATTCCATTCCATTCCATCCATTCCTTCCATTCCATTCATTCCCTTCCATTCCGTTTAGTTTATTCCATTCTTATCAAGTATTCTATTCTATTTCTATTCTATTCTATCCTATCCTATCCTATCGCTATCCTATCCTATCCTATCCTATCCTATCCGATCCTATCCTATCCTATTCTATTCTATTCTATTCTATTCTATTCTATTCTATTCTATTCTATTCCATTCCATTCCATTCCATTCCATTCCATTCCATTCCATTCCATTCCATTCCATTCCATTCTATTCTTATCATTATTCTATTCTATTCTATTCTATTCTATTCTATTCTATTCTATTCTATTCTATTCTATTCTATTCTATTCTATTCTATTCTATTCTATTCTATTCCTCTATTCTATTCTATTCCTGGCAAGGCAAAGCAAATATGGGGTGCCCTGGGGAAGAGTGGGGTTTCTGAGCTTCAAAGAGAGAAGACCCCCCCCTCCCCAATGCTTGACACTCATTAACCAAATTAAGAGATCCAGTTTGGGGGAGGGGGTGACACTTTGTGTGTGTGTGGGGGGGGAGAAACACCTCTCAGAGACCCAGCCCTTGAAGATGTGGCAGAGACGAGCCAGCTTCAGAAGGCGAACAGATTTTTTGGTGAGGAGGTGAAAGAGACGCAGGCCTAGAAATAGAAGAAAAGGGTAGGCGGGCTAATAATACTCTATAATGTTCAAAGGGAACTGCAGGACCAGCTTGGGAGAAGAGGGCCTGACCTTGCAGAAGATGAGACACGATGCCAGCCCAGCGGAGAGACAATTACAGGCGTCGCCTTTTGACTCTGGGAGCAGCTAAGACGCCAGGTATCACAAAGAAGATAACCTTCTTGTGCAGGCTGAAGAAAAAATACATTATTAGATTGAGGGAAGAAAAAAAAAAACTAGGCCAGATACAGAAAGGCAGAAGAAGTGATTGAATCTGCAAAGGCAATACATAAAAGCCAGAGGCAAGATAGGAAACCGGGCTGGGAAAGGAGGCATTGGCTACAATCAGCAAAGCAGGAAGTGTGCGGAAAAGATGCCGGCTTGGTCCTGGCTGGCAGACATGTTGGTTTTGTCCTATGCATCCTCTTGCTGAGGGCCAGCCTGTCACAGAATCTGCCTGTCTTCACACAACATAATTAATTGGGTGAAGAATGACCCCGGCAGCTCTCTTTGCAGCCACAGTCTAGTCAAGCCACTGTAGCTTAAGCATCTCTCTGGCCTAAAAGCACACAATAAAGGTTTGGTTTGATTCGATTAGCTTAGCTTAGCATGTCATACAAGACAATTGTGCTGATTTAACTATAGTAAATATTCAAGCGTGAAAACCCAGGTGATTCTAAATCCAAGGAACGTTGTCAGGAAGAGACTAGACATTCACCTGTCTGGGACGGTATAGGTTCTCCTGCTTGAGCAGGGGGCTGGACTAGAAGACCTCCAAGGCCCCTTCCAGCTCTGTTCTATTCTATTCATATTTCTCATTACGGTGCCTTAATCACAATTGGAGAGACTCACACTCTCATCTGGCCCTGAACAGAGAGACAACTGAAATGGGTAAATCAACAAAAGTCCACCAACTAGCCTATCTCTGTTTGCTGTTGACTTCTTACCTCTATTTCCTATCTTCTATTTCACCAGCCAGTACGACGTTCTCACATGTTAAAATGGAGCAAAAGAACGGAAAAGCCACTGGTCCGTGTACATGGTGCATTGTTATTTAATCCCTTTGATGCTTCTGTCAGCTGAGGTCAACTCTCCAGGGAAATGTCTCAACAGTTGGTTTAAAACAGGGGTCTTCAAACCTGGCCCTTTTACGACTTGTGGACTTCAACTCCCAGAATTCCTCAGCCAGCATGCTGAGGAGTTGAAGTCCACAAGTCGTAAAAGGGCCAAGTTTGAAGACCCCTGTTTTAAACCAAACCACTGTAGAAGACTGACATGTTTGTCAAACTAAAGCCAGTCTCAAAATGGGCATATGTGCTTATCTGAAGTAATAACTGTAACCCCAAAGTAAATGGGATAAATTCAGATCCTTCAAGAAATGGAGAAGACCCACAGGAAGAAGAATGCTGCAGCAGGAAGTCCAGAGTTGCTTTGCTGGCTCCTGTGATATATATGCAGCATATATAAAATTCTCAAAATGTTCAGCAAGATTCCTTGGGCTGGCTGAGGTTGATATGAGTTATGAACCAGCATATTTGAAAGGCACCACCAGGTTGGAATAGAGTGGGGTGCTGGTTGATACTTTGTGGCCTGAGAAAAAATAAAGGATGAAGACTTGGTGAAATGCTCCACAAATGATTCAAACACAGCCATCCTTCCTCTCTTTCCTTCAAAACAAGAAGAACAGGACAAGGAGCAAAATAGCACCATAAGTCGTCATCATCGTCCTCCTCCTCCTCCTCCTCCTCCTCCTCCTTGCCCTCTGCCTTGGGCACCAGCTCTCTTTCATAGATTTGGTCCCCCCAAACTTTGCATTTTTTAATGTTATTTTTGAAGCTCAAACATTTATTCCCCTTTGCGGTGATTGAGTAAACATTCACCATCCGTCAAGCCTTTGGAACAGCATGGCTGAGTTTACCTTTGTTTTGTTTTGTTTTAATGGATTTATTCATGAGGAGTTTTTGTTTTCTCAACTAAAGCCTAGCCCCTGGAGCTAGCTCACTGAAGGGAATTCGTATCAGGCAGAGAATACCTCCTTCAGCTCCTGCCAGCAGAGAGGAGGTTAGAGACAGTGGATGATGGCAGTCCTGGGCTTCTGGGGGGCTTCAGGGGTGGAAATGGTGCCATGGATGAAGGCTGTCCTGTGGATGCGCAGAACGCCATGTGGCACCACCAGTTTAACAGCGGTGTGCAATATATGTATAACATGGCAGGGGAAGGAAGTGGTTCCATCCAGCTCAGGCAATTCCAAGAAGAGTAGCTATTGTTGCACATGAAATGTTCACCGTTGGGTTGCCAAGACAGGCTTGTCAAGGGGAGGATGTCTGGTTGGCACTTAACTTGAAGCCCAGGTTTGCATCTCAATGCCCCATATATAAGATGCAGGTTTTATAGGCTAGATTAGATAACCTTTATTGTCAATTTTACCTGTGGGCACAACGGCACACATCAAAAATGAAATTTAGTTGCTTGCTCTCAAAGTGTACACATACATAACACACATTGAAACATTCTATATACAACATACGTATAGACCTACACCAGGGGTAGGCAACCTTGGCTCTTTTATGACTCGTGGACTTCAACTCCCAGAATTCCTGAGCCAGCATGGCTCAGCTTGGAAACCTCTCCCTTTCCCCTCAGCGTGGCTGGCTCAGGAATTCTGGGAGTTGAAGTCCACGAGTCATAAAAGAGCCAAGGTTGCCTACCCCTGGTCTAGGCCTAGGTCAGGGGTAGGCAACCTTGGCTCTTTTATGACTCATGGACTTCAACTCCCAGAATTCCTGAGCCGGTTTGGCTCAGCTTGGAAACCTCTCCCTTTCCCCTCAGCACAGCTGGCTCAGGAATTCTGGGAGTTGAAGTCCACTAGTCATAAAAGAGCCAAGGTTGCCTACCCCTGATCTACACCCTTACATGTAAGGTAAGATAAGATAAGATAACCTTTATTGTCATTTTGTTTTTACTGTGGGCACAACGGCATACATCAAAAATGAAATTTAGTTGCTTGCTCTCAAAGTTTACACATACATAACACACATTTAAAACATACTATATACAACATATGTATAGACCTACACCCTTACGTATAAGTAACATATAAATATGAATCACTGTCCATCTTGAATACATAACGGAAGAAGGACGCTTTAGAGCTCACAAGGTTAATACTGTATGGAACAAAGCTGTGACTGAATCTAGATGTTCTGCTTCAGATAACATGGAGCCCCCCTCCTCCCAGACAAGGAAAACAGATGGTGAAGAGGATGTGTAGCGTCTCAGACAATCTTACAGACCCTGCTCAAGCAATGCTTATGTGCTATGTCCTGGATGGAAGGAGGGAACTCTACTGTAGAACAGTGAGAATAATTAACCAGTGGAAGAGCTTTGCCTTCAGAAGTTGTGGGTGCTCCATCGCTGGAGGTTTTTAAGAAGAGGCTGGACAGCCCCTTGTCTGGAATGGTATAGGGTCTCCTGCTTGAGCAGGGGGCTGGACTAGAAGACCTCCAAGGTCCCTTCCAGCTCTGTTCTGATTTATTGACTCAACACCGGGCTTTATTTACAAGGTATTATTACCTGTCCCACATCTAAGCCATTGGATGCCCAACTATGTTTTGTGCTGGAGATATTTGCTTCCACTCACTCCGGAATTAAGCAGTTTCGCTCTCCCCGAGGTGGGATTTAATTTTAAATGACCACCAGATGAGCTTTTAATCCTAAATGGGCAATCAAGATGGCCAGCAATCCTGCGCATTCATAGCGTCTCCTGCGAAATTTCCTCAGACCTAAAAGAGATTTCCGTTATCCAAGGCTCAGCAGAGAAAAACCCAATTGGGAGGATCAGCTTTTCTGACACGAAAGGGATCATCCCTCACAACCGTCCTGGCAGGCTG
Source organism: Azemiops feae (assembly GCA_023970755.1). NCBI lineage: Eukaryota > Metazoa > Chordata > Lepidosauria > Squamata > Viperidae > Azemiops > Azemiops feae. The sequence goes on along the minus strand of JALGBA010000734.1, from coordinate 335,238 downwards.
GATTATCCTGAGAGACGAGCTGAGAATCTGGATCGGATCAGTTTAGGATCTTGGGACTGCAGTCCTGTGCCCTGCTTTGGCTCTCTGTCCTGCAGTCTTGTTTAGGATCTTGGGACTGCAGTCCTGTGCCCCATTAAAAAGGAGCTATCTCCATCTGAATTCTTTGTTCAAGCCTCCCCCCCACTTCCCATTTTCCACAGGGAAAACCACTCAAGAATAATTAGGGTACTCTTACTGGGATGTTTGTTCTGCAACAGAGAAACACAAAGTGCATTGTTGATGTTTGGATTAGACGCCAAACAGACCCTGTCCATTCCAACATCTGCTTTTCCCCATTTTTAAAATAAATGCCTTGGACATCCCAGATTTTTAATTGTTTCGCAGTAAGCACCTTCTACTTTAGCATTCCAATCCCCCATGATGATAAGGACATCATTTTTTGGTGCTGATTCTATACGGTGCTGTAGGGCTTCATAGAACCGGTCAATTTCATCCTCTTCAAGCACCAGTGGTTGGGGCATAGACTTGGACTACTGTGATATTGAATGGTTTGCCTTGGATTCGCACTGAGATCATTCTGTCATTTGGGGTATTTTGGACATGTGATGCGACACCCAGAAAAATACGGCATACTCCATTTAATCCTCCAGGGAAAGATTGAAGGCAAACGAGGTCCAGGCAGAAGAAGAACATTGTGGCTTCAAAATCTAAGGGACTGGTTTGGACAAAACTCAGCAGCCCTTTTTCGTGCGGCTGCTGATAAAAACAGGATCGCCAACGTGATCGCCCACGTCCGATAACGGATATGGCACAAGAAGAAGAAGTCCCAGTATTGCTTTTCCTACCCTTTTATTGACTACGAAGGCTACTCCATTTCTTCTGAGGGATTCTTGCCCGCAGTAGTATACCTGATGGTCCTCTGAATTAAATTCACCCATTCCTGTCCATTTTAGCTGGCTGATTCCTAAGATGTCGATGATGTTCAGTCTTGTCATCTCTTGTTTGACCACAGTCAAATGGGGTCGTGGGGTCGCGATGGGTCGGACACGACTTCTCAACTGACAACAACAATAACAAAGCACCTTCCTTACAGATGGCCACAATTTTACATCATCCTGACCTTTGGGGGAGAGGGGAAAATCTTCCAAGTATGTATTTGGGAGAGAAAGCGAGAGAAATGTCCACCCTCCTCCTTCCCCTTTTTCAACAGGTATCCTTTTATTTTGCAAATGTTACTTCAGCTCCCGTTTTTTGTTGGCTCAATGAAGCTGCCTGGGAAACCCACTAAACTGCAGAGATTTGAGCAGATGTGTGCTCATTGTCATTCTGAAAAGATCGCCTTATAGAAAAGGACGGGTTTTTACGACACCAGGACTATAAATCAAGGTGGTGGGGGGGAAGGGATAGAAAAAGGCACACAGCCTGCCTCCTTTCCCTCCTCCCCCCCCCCCCGTGTGTGCCATAGATACGGGTCCATAAATTGTTATTTATTTGTTAGATTTACACCTTGCTTTCTGACCATTAGCCCCTCAAAGTGGCGTATAAAGCAATTTGAATTTTTCCTCCTTCTGCTACCCGTTCCCAACAGGGAGTTTATTGCGGTGCTTTTGCTCTTGCAAAAATTACTTTCTCCCCTGCCCAATTCCCGCCCCCCTCCCCTCCCCTCCACACAAACACACACATATACACACACACATAATGATTGCACCCAGAGGAAGACTGGAGGATTTCTCTAGCCAAGGTGCTACATTCTTCTAACTGCACACACACATAAACACCCCAAGGCAGAATGTGTTTTGCCCTTAGTATTATGGACCATCTACTGATTTCACCCTCATCCCGGTGGGGTCTGTTCGGCTTAGGTAGAAATTTGCTCTGGGAGACTTTGATCCCCACTGTGTACAGCAGCTGCAAAAGGGCAAATACACACTTCAGTGCACCAGGAGACAGAGAGAGAGAGAGAGAGAGATTAACACTGAAATGGGCAGCGTTGTGACTGCATTATGCAAATCCATGGCGTGCCCACCCTTTAAACGCAGTGCATAAGTTCTCAATATTCATCTCTAAAAGGATTTTATGTAGTTGAAATGGGTGCTGGTGCGCCTAAATCAACAGAGGCAATGGGAAAATAAACAGGAAGGATGGAATATGACTGTGCGCATATGTACTTGCACACACATACACACATACACACACACAGAGAGAGAGAGAGAGAGAGAGAGAGAGAGAGAGAGAGAGAGAGAGAGAGAGAGAGAGAGAGAGAGAGAGAGAGAGAGAGAGAGAGAGATGGCTTGAATCTGTTAGTTTTCTTCTTTCCCTAACACACACAAGTCTACCTGGTGGACTTGTCCTTTAAGGAATTCCTGTACAGGTAATCCTCAACGTACGGCCACAAGTGAGCCCAAACTTTCTCCTGTTAAGTGAGACATTTTGCCCCGTTTTACAACTTTTCTTGCCAGATTTGTTAAGTAAACCACGGCAGTTCTTAAATTAGTAGCATTGTGGCTAAGTGAATCTGGTTTCTCCACGGACTTTGCTTGTCAGGAGGTTGCAACAGGGGAACACGTGACCCCGGGACGCTGCGACCGACATAAATGTGAGTCAGCTGCCAAGCCTCTGAATGTAAATCAGGTGACTACAATGGTCATATATGTGTGAAAAATGGTCATAAGTCACTTTTTCCAGTGCCGTTGTAACTTCGAACTGTCACTAAGCGGACTTGTTGTAAGTCAAGAACTACTTGCATTGACTGATGTAACACAACGCTCTGTAGTATTTTTGTTGCTTTGTGCAAGATGTAAGAAATAGTTCTAGCAATAGCACTTAGAATTATATACCGCTTCACCGTGCTTTACGGCCCTTTACGGCAGTTTACAGGGTCAGCATCTTGACCCCAACAATCTGGGCCCTCATTTTACTGACCTCGGAAGGATGGAAGGCTGAGACAACTTTGAGCCGGTGAGAATCGAACTGCACACAGTGGGCAGAGGGAAGGAAGGAAGGAATGGGGAAAGGAAGAAAATACCACTTAGACTTATATACCGCTTCACAGTGCTTTACAGCCTTCTCTAAGCGGTTTATAGAGTCAGCCTGTTGCCCCCCCCAAGAATCTGGGTCCTCATTTTACCGACCTTGGAAGGATGGAAGGCTGAGTCAACTTGGAGCCAGTCAGGATCGAACTGCAGGCAGTGGGCAGAGTCAGCCTTCAAGGCTGCATTCTAACCACTGCCCATCACACCTCTTTTAGAAATCGACTATTGCCATTGTAATAAATGATTCATAGCTTCATATCGTGTGTGATCCAGGCCATTAAAGTTGCTTACACACACTTTGTTTTTGCATGATGTATGAATCGGTTTTCTATCTAATTTTGGTTTTTGAATCAAGAGGTTTTTCTCTGGAAAAAAAATAATAAGGGCTTTTGTCCCTTCCCCATTGTTACCTGTTGTTTTTTTCCCTAAACTTAGGAAAGGAGGAAAAATAACCCACATTCTTTCGGCACAGTTTTCAACAACTTCCATCAGCCTTTTGCCTTTGCAAATATCTTCCATGGCAAATCCCAGAAATCCTAGCTAGGTTGCTAGGAATGGAAACTACTGCATGGGAGACGACATTAGTGATGTTAATCTGACTCCCAGTTTTAACACTAGAATAGAATAGAATAGAATAGAATAGAATAGAATAGAATAGAATAGAATAGAATAGAATAGAATAGAATAGAATAGAATAGAATAGAATAGAATAGAATAATAGAGTACAGTGGAGTGGAGTGGAGTGGAGTAGAGTAGAGTAGAGTAGAACAGAACAGAACAGGAGTAGAGTAGAGTAGAGTAGAGTAGAGTAGAGTAGAATAGAATAGAATAGAATAGAATAGAATAGAATAGAATAGAATAGAATAGAATAGAATAGAATAGAATAGAATAGAAATAAGGAATAGAATAGAATGGAATGGAATGGAATGGAATGGAATGGAATGGAATGGAATGGAATAGAATAGAATAGAATAGAATAGAATAGAATAGAATAGAATAGAATAGAATAGAATAGAATAGAATAGAATAATAATAGAATAGAATAGAAATAAGGAATACAGTAGAGTAGAGTAGAGTAGAGTAGAGTAGAGTAGAGTAGAGTAGAGTAGAGTAGAGTAGAGTAGAGTAGAATAGAGTAGAATAGAATAGAATAGAATAGAATAGAATAGAATAGAATAGAATAGAATAGAATAGAATAGAATAGAATAGAATAGAATCTGGAAGGTACCTTGGAGGTCTTCTAGTCCAGCCCCTGATCAAGCAGGAGAACCCATACCATCTCAGACAAGTGACTGTCTAGCCGCTTCTCCAGTGATGGAGTGCCCACGATTTCTGGGGTAAGCTGTTCCACTGGTTAATTATCCTCACTGTTAGGAAGTTTCTCCTTAATTCCAGGTTATTTCTCTCTTTGGTCAGTTTCCAACCGTTGTTTCTCGTCTTTGGTACTTTGGAGAATAGTTTGATGCCCTCTAAAAATCTTTGCAGGGGTTTTCATTCCAACAGAATGCACAATTCTCCAAATATTAGCACGTTTCCATTTTTGCAACCCTTTTCCCCTTAGTTAAATGCAATTGTATCTTTCATGAGTCATGCACAAAACTCCATGACGAATAGAAAAACAACAACAACAACCTGGACTCTCCTTGTACCCTCCTGGAAGAGGCCTGAGGAGCAAGATTACTTTTTACACCCTTGACCCTTCCCTGACCCTCAGAATGACTGGCCTGAGTGTCCTTCGAAGGAAGGCACCAACAGGTTTTGGACGCCCTTGTTTTTCATTCGCACGTGCATTTTTCTGCAGCCTTGTTCCAAATCTATATTAGGTATTAATATTAATGTTGAACGACAGCAGCAGCAAACATTGGAAAGCCTATGATTTCTGATGATAACTACTATTCAGTTGGGCGTGCATTAAAAAGGGGAGATTTGGTGAGCTTCGATTCTCCTACACCCTGAACAATCAGGCCTCCTTTCTCAGGTGGGTCAAAGAGTATGAGATGCCAACCAAGGCAAATACTGTAACTAGGTGGGTTGAATCAAACTCAGGGTTGGGGAACTGGAAACCTCATTTTTCTGGATCCCTATTCTTTTACCCTGGAACTAGATACTGTATTTAATTTTGTTTTATTTATTGATTGATAATCAATTAATTATCTATCTATCTATCTATCTATCTATCTATCTATCTATCTATCTATCTATCTATCTATCTATCTATCTATCTATCTATCTATCTATCTATCTATCTATCTATCTATCTATCTATCTATCTATCTATCTATCTATCTATCTATCTATCATATATACTATCTATCTATCTATCTATCTATCTATCTATCTATCTATCTATCTATCTATCTATCTATCTATCTATCTATCTATCTATCTATCTATCTATCTATCTATCTATCTATCTATCTATCTATCTATCCCATTCTCCACCTCAGGAAACTAAGAGTTGGGTCTTCTCAATTCCTGAACTCCCATTGAGCTGGGGTGGCGCAGTGGTTAGAATGCAGTATTGCAGACTAACTCACTGCTCACTGTCAGGAGTTCGATCCTGACCGGCTCAAGGTTGACTCAGCCTTCCATCCTTCCGAGATCGGTAAAATGAGGACCCAGATTGTTAGGGGGCAATGGGATGACATTTGTAAACTGCTCGGAAAGTGCTGTAAAGCACTGTGCAGTGGTATATAAAGTCTAAATGGTGTTCCTATTGAGAACGTTTGGACGTTTGCATCAGGAGAATGAAATCATTCATGTCCCTTCAGATTTGGAAGAATAGACTAGACTAGACTAGACTAGACTAGACTAGACTAGAATAGACTAGAATAGAATAGAATAGAATAGAATAGAATAGAATAGAATAGAATAGAATAGAATAGAATAGAATAGAATAGAGCTGGAAGGGACCTTGGAGGTCTTCTAGTCCAGCCCTCTGCTCAGGCGGGATAACCTAGTAGATCGAGATGAGACAGAGACCTCATCTTATAAGGTTATCTGGGATTAGTTAAAGCGTGTAGATCAGACATGTCAAACTCGTGACGTCACGTGACATCGCGCAACATATCGGGACGGTTTTGCCATTGCCGGCAATGGGGTGGGCGCAGGTTCCGCGTGACATGTCCAGCCCACGGGCTGGCAGTTTGACACCCCTGGTGTAGATCATGAAGAAGTAGGGAGGTTCTCTGTGCTGTGAGCTTGGTCACTGATACACTGGACCTTTGTCCTATGTGACTACTGAAAGTTGTCAAGGAAGTAGTAGGAAGTTGGATGTTGTAGATGGCACTTGTCATGCCTCCGTCAGAGCCTGAATCTGCTGAGGAATATGAGCTGGAACGGGACCCTATGGAGGTCAAGGGAGAGGTGTCTGCGGCTTCAGAGGAATGTGGGGAGAGGCATTTGTTGGGAACAAACGTTGATTTCTTGGAGTTTTGTGTGCTGTTGCTGATCTTGGAAGCAACTCTCTGATCTCTTGTTCGGCGTTGTAATTTCTGCTTGGAAACCCGGAAACTCTGACCATTGGAGTGGCTGACAAACTTGATTTGGTGTTCAAAGACCTCGGATTGTATTTTGGCTTCTCTTCTGAAACTGCTCAGGCAAGCGTGTATTTCCACAGACTCCTTAGGTTTTGGGATGTATGTTTCATTCCTTGTTATTTACTCAATTACTCTTCTAATCTAACTGTATGTGAAACTACTTGCAGCCAGAGGCGGCTGAAGCTTTGTGTGTCTTACTTTGTTCTGGGGCTTGCCAGAAACGTGGGAGCATTTGGGGAAAATTTGGAGCAATTAAAGGGCGGTTTGAGTTGCCAGCTGACTGCGTTGCCTCTGTGCCGTGCCCTGGGTCATCACAGCACTGCTGTGAGTAAGGGTGTTGTCTCCTACCACGAAAGAGGCTGTCAGGTCTGCAGCTTCTTCACTTCGCTGGCATCCTGCCATAAATTGCAAAGGGAGGGGGAGGAATTTGGAGCACTAACATGTGGGCTTAAGAATGAGAAGACACGGATTTATGCCTATTTGAATAAAATGTATATTGTGCTTTATCCGGGTTCATTTCTCTCCATATATCTTGTATACCTAATTCATCTTTCATCTTTAGAAAAGAATTAGATAAGGTATTTCCCCCTTTTTTCCCTTGTTTGTAGCTCTTATAATCCTGTTTTGCATCAGCTATCGCATTAAAGTCTCCAAGAATACAAAGATTTTGATAGTTTAATTCCATTAATTTATCATATAATTGCTGAAAAATGAAAAGATACCACCTGATCAGATTATTATTATGAAAATATTGGAATGTGCAGAAATGGATAGATTAACTTTAGAAATCAAAGACAAAGAAGACACAATTTATTTTAAAACATGGGAAAAATTCTATCAATGGTTAGCAATACGACAGAACGAAAAAAGGTTATGAAATTAAGTAAGATAAATGATGTATTTTTTATTATTATTTTTTAACTTCTATGTTAGTTTACCTTTAACTATAAGTAATTATAAGTGATAAGCAATATACTGGTATTTATACATAACTATATTTAGTTAGTAATATATTATTAATAGTATGTTGATTATTGTTATTTATAGAATGAAGGATATATATGGGTTAGGTTTTTATTATTATTAGTGACAAATTTATTTACTATAGCTTTTTAGTATTATGTTAATTATGTACATTTAATATGTACACCCGGACGATAGTCTGCTTGCTAAAGCGTTGATTTACTGTTGGGGGTAACCCCATTATTGTATCTACCCCTACCCCTGGTCTAATCCTTGTTTTTTTTACCCTATGTTATACCTTTACCCACCTTTCCCTTTTTTATTCCCATAAAAATAATAAAATATATTTGAAAAAAAAAGAAAAAAGAATGAGAAGACAAACACCCAGAGGGGAGACACGTTGATAAGAACAGAAGTGCCAAACCGGAATGAACCAGCCTCCAAGGATACCTGGCCTTGGAATCGAACAGCGAAACTGTAGTGAGAGGCGTCAAACATCTGAGCCATTCCCAAAACATCAAAAGAGCATCCTATTAGGCATTTGATGGACTGGTCAAAGGGGGAGGGCCAGGGAAAGGGGGAAAGTGTAACCTTTGCGTGGGAATATTCAGATCTAGCTTTACTTTCACCGCAACCACTTAACTTTAGTAAAAGAACCTATCACTTCAACCGAATGCAGTCAAGGGTGTTACACATCTGGAATACTACAACCAACCATGCTACAAAATAGATGTTGAAACTTTGGAAAAAGTTCAGAGAAGAGCAACGAAAATGATCAAAGGCCTGGAGACTAAAACATATGAAGAATGGCTGCGGAACTTGGGTTTGGCTAGTCTAAAGAAAAGAAGAAAGAGGGGTGACATGATAGCAGTATTCCAGTATTTAAGGGGCTGCCACAAAGACGAGGGGATCAGGTTATTCTCCAAAGCACCAGAGGGAAGGACAAGAAAGAATGGTTGGAAACTGACCAAAGAGAGAAGCAACCTGGAATTAAGGAGAAACTTCCTGACAGGGAGGACAATCAAAGTTTGAAGTTTGCCTTCAAAAATCATGAGTGCTCCATCACTGGAGATTTTTAAGAAGAGACTGTCTGAGACGGTATAGGTTCTCCTGCTTGAGCAGGGGGATGGACTAGAAGACCTCCAAGGTCCTTTCCAACTCTATTCTATTCTTTCCTAAATGTCTAAGTGGGGGCAGGCCTGACAGAGGCATCGATGTCCCCCATCTTCAAAGAGCTGTTGCTTGATCCAGCTGTTTTGGATAACAATTCATTAGTTGTCTTCAAACATCCATTTTTAGGGAAGATTCTTGAGAAGACAGCTGGACTAGGGTTACAGTCCCAGATGAAATAGATTATCTGAACCCCTTGCAGGCAGAATTTAGACCTGGCTATGGGACTGAAGCTGCATAATTTGCCTTCTTGATGATCTATGGCAGTACTAAGGAATAAGGGGGGTTATAAATCTTCTTGTCCTGGTTCTTGATATTTTGACAGCTTCCGATGCCATCAATCATGGTTTCCTTCTAGGCCAGCTGTGAGTGGATCACACTGTTTTGTTCAATCTCTTCTGTTTCTTGAGCAGTCAGTTCCAGTCAGCAGCAGTTGGAGGGGAGATGTTGAGGCATAAGGAATTCCATTGTCAGGTGCAAGAAACCAGACTTATTATACCTTGAGCTTTCTTTACTGCTACTCATGTGTTCACAAGAATTTCACCAGACTAGCTGAACTCTCTTGAAAACAACCAGATAAGCACTCCAGGGATTGGGTGGGTGGCTGGGTGGATCAGATCTCCATCACTTCCTCTCCTGCAGGGATTCCAAGCTAGCCAGTCTCTTAATTCCAGCCCCCACTTCCGCTACAGATTCCACCCCATCTATTTTAACAGAACAATAGAGTTGGAAGGGGCCTTAGAGGTCTTCTAGTCCAACCCTCTGCTCAAGTAGGAGACCCTATATCATTTCAGACGAATGGTTGTCCGATCTCGTCTTAAAACCTCCAGTGTTGGAGTACCCACAAGTTCTGGAGAAAAGTCATCCCACTACTTAATTGTCCTCACTGTTAGGAAGTTCCTCCTTAATTCCAGGTTGCTTCTCTCCTTGATTGGTTTCCATCCGTTGTTTCTTGTTCTGCCTTTAGGTGCTTTGGAGAATTGGTTGACCCCCCCTCTTCTTTGGGGCAGCCTTTATGGGATACTACAGCCTTGTTCCTCCCTTCCAGGCTGTTTAAGATCTATGTGAAGAGACTTATGGAAGAGGTCATTCATTGGCGTGGGTAAGGCGTCATCAATATGCTGATGATACCCACTTAATATATCCTCACCCTGGACCAGGCAGGAGATACAGCGGAGGGCCCAACCTGGTGTCTGGTGACTATCTGGATCTATGGGGGGCAAAACAGGCTGAGTGCCAGGAAAATGGAGTGGATGTGGATGACTAAGCCAACTGTTTTCAGAGACCATTGGTCTTTGATTCCATCCTTAAGACAGAGCTGGCTTGCGGTTTCAGGAGGGAACCTGCAGAGATCAAAATCCCTTCCTGTTGTGTGTCCAGCCTCGCACTGCTTTAATTGGGCCTCATTTCAAAGCCAGGATGCTCCAGGGCAGGGCAGAAATAGCAATAGCAATAGCACTTAGGCTTATATACCGCTTCACAGTGCTTTACAGCCCTCTCTAATCCGTTTACAGAGTCAGCCTCTTGCCCCCCCCCCCAACAATCTGGGTCCTCATTTTACCGACCTCGGAAGGATGGAAGGCTGAGTCAACCTTGAGCCAGTCAGGATTGAACTCCTGGCAGTGAGCAGTGAGTTAGCCTGCAATACTGCACTCTAACCATTGTGCACTATGGAAGGAAGGAAGGAAGGAAGGAAGGAAGGAAGGAAGGAAGGAAGGAAGGAAGGAAGGAAGGAAGGAAGGAAGGAAGGGAAGGAAGGAAGGAAGGAAGGAAGGAAGGAAGGAGAAAAGGTAGAGCACTAGCACTAGCAATAGCCCTTAGACTTATATATCGCTCCACAGTGCTTTACAGCCCTCTCTAAGCAGTTTATAGAGTCAGCCTGTTGCCCCCAACAATCTGGGTCCTCATTTTACCCACTTCGGAAGGATGGAAGGCTGAGTCAACCTTGAACTGGTCAGGATCGAACTCCTGGGCCGTAGGCAGAGTCAGCCTTCAGTGCTGCATTCTAACCATTGCACCACTATGGATGGATGGATGGATGGATGGATGGATGGATGGGAGGAAGGAAGGAAGGAAGGAAGGAAGGAAGGAAGGAAGGAAGGAAGGAAGGAAGGAAGGAAGGAAAGGAAGGAAAGGAAGGGAAGGAAGGAAGGAAGGAAGGGGAAAAGGAAGAACAATAGCAATAGCACTTAGACTTATATACCGCTTCACAGTACTTTACAGCTCTCTCTAAGCGATTTTACAGAGTCAGCATATTTGCCCCCAACAATCTGGGTCCTCATTTTACCCACTTCGGAAGGATGGAAGGCTGAGCCAACCTTGAGAGGCATCCAGAGGAGGGACAGCCAGGGGCTGCTTCATATCCAGGGAGACTTCAGATTGATGGAAAAGGGTGCAAACCAAGGTAGCACCAAAAACGCAATTGCTGCCTCAACTCTAAGGGGGGGGGGGGCAATCACTCATGTCTCCTGCTATGCCTCCAGGCTACTTTTATAACATCAACCCTTCTGGGCATCCCATTACCTTCTTTCATTTTTTAACTTCCCTTTCTGGTCCACAGTCCTGGGATTTCCTAGTGGCCTCCCATCCCAGGACTAACCCAAGGCCCCATCTTCACCAGCTTCTTCACATCAGCCAGGACCTGCTAGAATAGATGCTGCCAGGAAACTGTTTAAGAACAGTTCAGAAACAGCACTAAGAAAAATGGGGGGGGGGAATTCTCAAGCCACCTAAACTTAAATTAGAAAAACAGAAGCCCCTGCGAAATACCCCAAAACAGCTTCTGCCAAGCCACAAGCTTTACTGTGTTAGAAGGAAAAATCAGGTCCTGTCCCAAGTCGGGAGGACGCTGTAGAAACAAGCTGAAGGCAGGCTGCATTTTGGAAAGGAGGTCTCCTTATTTAGTTGCCAGAAACTTCAGTGACAGCAGCATGTTTCTGGGGTGGCTGACAAAATGGAGTTGACAGCGGGTGGGTTTTTATACCTTCTTTGGGCTTTGGGTTTGAGGTGCCTGCTCCTGTGCAATGTACTTTGACCTGTGCTCTTTTGGTATTCTAATTGTTGCCTGACTCCCATTGTGGCTTGGAGGTTGTTATGTTTGGGTGATCGGTGAGGCATTGATGAGGCAGCAGGTGCTTATTTAAGTTTAAACAGAAGCCTGGATAACTGCCGCTCCACCCCTATTTATACACCCAGCAAAAGGCAGCAGTCAATAGGATTCAAGTATTAGTTCCCGCTCTAAACACACATTAACGAGCATGCAGACAGAAAGTCTGGCACTTAACTGACAGTCTTATGACCGTTTTTTCAACAGTTCCAAGTAATTCACATCAATACATTACAGAGGTTGTGTCCTGTCCTTGAACCTGGGTGGGGGAATGCAAATTTTAGGATCTTTGTTTTTCTAATCCCATCAATTCCAGCCTTCATGGCCCCAGTCTTCCTGAATGGATGACCAAATCTGCATTTCTAAAAGCTGGCCTGCTCAGTTTCTGCCTGGGGCAGGGTGACTGGGGGCTGTTTCTGCCTAAGATTCTTCTCCATTTCTCCTTTAGCGGAAATATAATATTCTGCCTCTTTAATATTCCCCCAAATATTTCGTTCTGTCTGTGTGTGTGTGTCTGTGTGTGTATGTGTGTGTGTGTATGTGCTGACTTCCTACAACTGCCTGGCATCAAGAAAGGACAATTGGGCCAACAGTACTCCCCCCCCCCCCACAAGCAAAGAAGAGACAAGGATTTGAATATGAGGCATTTTGCTAAACTATAGTTTGCTTAAGCACGGTCAAGTGCCCATCCTATAATGAAGCTGCAATGTGCGGAACCAGCGAGCGCCCACAGCCACACAGAGAGACAACTGGAATAATGTTGCACCATTGGTCTCTGACAGAAGGCCACCTGAAGAGACTAGAAGCATTTGAAATGTGGATTTACAGGCGGCTGTTACGTATAAGCTGGGTGGACAAGATCAGAAATGAGGAGGTTTTAAGCCGCCTGGGAAAGCCAAGGGAAATCATCAAAACAATTAAAAAACGAAAGTTAGAATATTTCGGACATGTGATGCGACACCCAGAAAAATACGGCATACTCCATTTAATCCTCCAGGGAAAGATTGAAGGCAAACGAGGTCCAGGCAGAAGAAGAACATCATGGCTTCAAAATCTAAGGGACTGGTTTAGACAAAACTCAGCAGCACTTTTTCGTGCGGCTGCTGATAAAAACAGGATCGCCAACATGATTGCCAACATCCGATAACGGATATGGCAGAAGAAGAAGAAGAAGTTGGTACTCCAAGCCCCTTGGGAGACAGAAAAAGGAGGGGGGGGAGGCTTTGCTTAGAGTCTCCAGCCCACTTAGCCTGTTGGAGCTGTGCCCTTGTGTGTCACCCTTCTGTTTTATGGCTCCCAGGACTATTAAACACAATCTAAAAACACAAAAGCACACATATTGCTAAAGTAGAGGCAATCAGGAATCAAAGCAAGTAAAATCAATAAAACATTTAGCAGCGTCAGTAAAAAAACAAAACAAAACAAAAAAAACCCCAACAACTTATCTGCCATGCTAGACAACCTGGGTTTATTTTTTTTAAAAAAAAAATCATTTGGCATCAAAGGGACATCAAACCTGGCAGTAGTAAAGAGCTCCCCCCCCCCAGATCCAGTGCTATGGGTAGCCGGACCCTCTGGGAGGTAGCCCTTTGGGTTGGTGGCCATTGCCTCATCTGATGGGGGAAAGTTCAAAAGGTCCAACCTTGTTAGAGCCTAAATTGCCCCACAACTGGACTTGTCAGGGAAGGGGAAAAACTTCGCTCTGCACACACTTGGAATACGGCATCCGGGTTTGCTCGCCACGATGTAAAAAAGATGTTGAGAATCTAGAAAGAGTGCAGAGAAGAGCAACCAAGATGATTAGGGAGCTGGAGGCTAAAACATATGAAGAACGGTTGCTGGAATTGGGCATGTCTAATTTAATGAAGAGAAGGACCAGGGGGGACAGGATAGCAGTCTTCCAGTATCTCAGGGGCTGCCCCAAAGAAGAGGGAGTCAAGCTATTCTCCAAGGCGCCTGAAGGCAGGACAAGAAGCAACGGATGGAAACTAACCAAGGAGAGAAGCAACCTAGAACTAAGGAGAAACTTCCTGACAGTGAGAACAATTAACCAGTGGAACGGCTTGCCTTTGGAAATTTGGCTGCTTCATCACTGGAGGATTTTAAGAAGAGATTGGAGAACCATTTGACTGAAATGGTATAGGACTTCCTGTCTGGGCAGGGGGTTGGAATAGAAGACCTCCAAGGTCCCTTCCAGCTCTGTTATTCTGTTCTGTTTATTACCTTTTACTCATTCTCCCTCCAAGTCAAAGGCCCAGCAACCCTAATCTTTGGTCGTGGGGGAGCTGTTGCAATCCTCTAATCTGTCAGATTGGCCTTCTTTGGCACTTTCCCCGCCCTGCCCTGTGCAGCGGGTTGGGTTAGATGACCTCACGGGCATTTCTGACTCTGTGATTCTATGACTGTCTAAGAATCGGTGGGGCCCAGATGAGAGAGCAGACATAACTAAGCTAATTCAGAGGAGTTGTTCCTGCTGTCGGGCCTTACGAGAGGGTGGGAGGCGAGCCCCAGCGGGTGAGGAAAGCCTTCATTCCAGCCAGATCCAAAACGATTCATCTTCATTTCCGTGATTAACAAGGCTGTCACTTCTCATCCACAAATGCTAACATCCCAGGTGTCAGCGGCGGTGGAACTACCCAGGTGATGCTCCAGGATGCTAGTCACCCAGGGTTTATTTTCTCCCTTCAGCATGACTCTTTTCTTCTTAACAAAATAGTAGAATAATAGAGTTGGAAGGGACCTTGGAGGTCTTCTAGTCCAACCCCCTGCTCAGGCAGGAAGTCCTATCTTCAGACAGATGCCCACTCTGGCCTGGACTTCATCCCAGGGGCTGCTCTGTCCCTTTTGTCCTGCCTGGGGGCTCAGCATCACTTGGCCTGAATGCAGAACATAGAACCACAGGGCTGGAAGGGAGCTCGAAGGTCTTCTAGTCCAGGGCTTTTCAACCTTTTCACCGATTGTACCACTTTTAGGATATGGCAATATTCGAGTACCACCTAGCAAGGTGTCAAAAACTTGGTGACCAAAAAAAAAAAACCTGTTCAAAGTTGCAATTGCACTGAAATGACTTATGACCATTTTCACACTTATGACCATTGCAGCAACAGGGTCATGTGATTTATATTTGGATGCTTGGCAACTGATTCATATTTATGATGGTCACAGTGTCCCAGGGTCACGTGATCCCCTTCTGCAACCTTTGGACAAGCAAAGTCAATGGCAGAGCTGCTGGTGGCCAACTGCTAAGGCGGGACTTCCTTCCCTCCCTCCCTTCCCTGCCTCCCTTTTTCTCATTCCCATCTCCTTCTGAAGGAAGAATTTGAACCCCCCATATTTTCCCTCTTCCATATATTGATCAAACAAGGAAAGGCCTCCAGAGACAGAAAAGACAAGCTGCTGAGTGAACTAGCTTAAAAAGGCACTTCCCCTTTAAGAATTAGCTACTGGCTAGAAAGGAAAGTAAGGAGCCCAGCCGGCACTTAAGGAAGAAAAAAAAATGTAAGTACTGGCTGCCGGCTAAGGCAGCCTCCCCAAATGGCTCCATTCGTAAGTAAAATCTGCAGTTCCAGAGGACTCTCTCACTGTAAGTCTTTGCCTGTGCTGGCTCATTCCCTCCCCCACTACACTTGGCTAGACAGGGCTGCGTACCACCTGCCACTCGTTAATGCACCACAAGTGGTACGCGTACCACAGGTTGAAAAGCCCTGTTCTAGTCCAACCTCCTGCTCAAGGCAGAAGGCCTCAAGGCTTTAGATATGGAGAGACCTGGCCCATAGAATTGCCAAGAGTTGGACTCAACTGAATGGATAACATCATCATCATCATCATCATCATCATCATCATCATCATCATCATCATCATCATCATCATCATCATCGGTTAATGACAAGTGACCTGATCTGACATCCACCCACTTCTTCTAAAATAAGAGGCCTCCATGAAGCCCTGCAAGAAAAAAAAAAGTGTCATGCTGAATGCGTTGTCCCCATCTCTTCTGGATTAAAAGCAGACGTCCCTGGAAACCCCTGATGGACTTTTTTGCATGAAAGAAACAAAAAAAACCCGAGTCCATGGTTTTGATGATTAGGCAGAATAGATGATAGAAGAAGAGAGTGAGGTTGTATTCATAAGGGGGTAAATTTGTAATTGTACTTATAACTGCTGTAAAGAAGGGAGGGAGGGAGGGAGGGAGGGAGGAAGGAAGGAAGGAAGGAAGGAAGGAAGGAAGGAAGGAAGGAAGGAAGGAAGGAAGGAAGGAAGGAAGGAAGGAAGGAAGGAAGGAAGGACTATGGGTTCCTGGGTGTTCTCTGAGCTTGCTGGTTTTCTTGCAGACGTTTCATTACCAAACTAGGTAACATCATCAGTGCTAGAAGGAAGTGGAATTGAGGGAGGGAGGGAGGGAGCGGGAAGGAAGGGAAGGAAGGAAGGAAGGAAGGGAAGGAAGGAAGGAAGGAAGGAAGGAAGGAAGGAGAAGGACTAGGGTTCTGGGTGTCCTCTGAGCTTGCTGGTTTTCTTGGCAGACGTTTCATTACCAAACTAGGTAACATCATCAGTGCTAGAAGGAAGTGGAATTTATGGAGAGGGGGAGGGAGGGAGGGAGGGAGGGAGGGAGGGAGGAAGGAAGGAAGGAAGGAAGGAAGGAAGGAAGGAAGGAAGGAAGGAAGGAAGGAAGGAAGGAAGGAAGGAAGGACTGACTGACTGACTGACTATGGGGTCCTGGGTGCTCTCTGAGCTTGCTGGTTTTCTTGCAGACGTTTCATTACCAAACTAGGTAACATCATCAGTGCTAGAAGTGAAAAAAGAGCAGGTCTTTGATCACATGTTGAGGGCCGACATCTCAACACTTTTGACTCTCCTCCAAAATGCTCCTGGGCCACTCAGACAAGCAGGGCTAGATAGAGCTGGACCTATGAAGCCCTTGCAAATCCAGCGATGTTGGCCTTTGATTGTCACATTTTCCAGAACGGTAACTGCGTCAGTGTGTGATGTGATTGGCAAAAAAGGAACATTGTGGCTGCTTAGAGGTAGCAAAGTTATTATGGTGTAATAGGTTCCTGGGAATAGATCTCATCACGTCGTCCATTAAGGTTAATACTGTAAGAAAATAAGTCTTTGCACTCTCTAGTTTCTGCTTTAATTAAAAAAAAAAAAAATCCTTTAAAATCTTGAGTTCCACAGCCAAATCCAAGCCATCTTCCTACACTGTTAGACGTTGTGTGTGGCTCAAATAACGAAAACTCAGCTGGATCATAGACAGACTTCAGTGCCCAAGGTTTCTCCTTTTGCATTGATAAAAATGCCACCTTGATATAAAGACATTTGCCGAATTGGCAGAGCTAAATTATTTCTGCAGAAGGTAAGCCCGGTGCCATCAGGGGTCCATAAATTTAAAGATGGATCCTAAAAATCAATAGTCTGAAGACAACCTGAGAACAGTTTACACCACACCTGGGGAAGAGAGGAAAGGGGAGGGGAGGAGAAGGGAGGGGAGGGGAGAGGAGAGAGAGAGGAGGGAGGGGAGGGGAGGGGAGGGGAAGGGAAGAGAGGAGAGGAGAGGAGAGGAGAGGAGAGAAGAGAAGAGAAGAGAAGAGAAGAGAAGAAAAGAGAAGAGAAGAGAAGAGAAGAGAAGAGAAGAGAAGAGAAGAGAAGAGAAGAGAAGAGAAGAGAAGAGAAGCTGTTTTTAATTGTCCCACACAATTACAAGGACTACCTTTATATGCCCTCATGACCCCACAGCTTCCACTTTTAGTAACTCTGTCTTCCTCTTCACCTGGGCTTTTTGAGACTGATGAGTTCATGGTTGATTTGACTGAAAGAGCAGGACAAGAAACAATGGTTGGAAGCTGACCAAAGAGAGAAGCAACCTGCAATTAAGCAGAAACTTCCTGACAATGAGGACAATTAACCAGTGGAACAGCTTGCCACCAGAAATCGTGGGCACTCCAGCACTGGAGGTTTTTAAGAGGAGACTGGACAGTCACTTGTCTGAGATGGTATGTGTTCTCCTGCTTGAGCAGGGGGCTGGACTAGAAGACCTCCAAGGTCCCTCCCAGCTTCTATTCTATTCTATTCTATTCTATTCTATTCTATTCTATTCTATTCTATTCTATTCTATTCTATTCTACTCTACTCTACTCTACTCTACTCTACTCTACTCTACTCTACTTCTATTCTATTCTATTCTATTCTATTCTATTCTATTCTATTCTATTCTATTCTACTCTATTCTACTCTACTCTACTCTACTCTACTCTACTCTACTCTACTCTACTCTACTTCTATTCTATTCTATTCTATTCTATTCTATTCTATTCTATTCTATTCTATTCTATTCTATTCTATTCTATTCTATTCTATTCTCCAAGGATACAGCATTTCATTTTCCAGGAAGTGTGATCTGAGCTAAACTTGAAATAGTCAAAGCAGAAACAACACATCGTAAAATGATTATTGTCGGAATGTCAACTTAGGAGCTCTGAATGTTCCCTGCTAATCTCTGCTTCAAGTAACATAAATGCAGACCGTACATCTGGACATCACCAGATGGACAATGTCAAAATCAAATCAACGACATAATACGAACAGGGGATCGGAAAGAGCCGCGCAGTCAGCCAGAACACTTTCAGATACAGATTGTGAAACAGATCATGAATCCTGATGTTTAATATACCAGCTATAATTAGAAAATGAAAAGAGAATAGATATGCCAGCAAAATTTCATCTAGATATCCAGTCGGAATATAAGATCAAAGGAAGAAGCGGAATCGGTACAGATAACGTGTAAAACCTGAGAAGCTAGAAGAGGTGTAAGGAACAATGTGAGAGCCATAACAGAAAAAGTTATCAACATTTCAAAGAGGAAAAGATCCAAGGGCTACTTGAACAAGTTATGGTGATCGAGAAAAAAATAAAAGCCTTAGGGAAGAGGAAATAGTTATGACAACGGAATGCAGACTTCCAGTGTCGAGCTGGAAAGGATTGAGATACCTCAGTCCAGAAAAACAAGAACAGAAAAATGAGATTTTTAAGAGATCCGGGGAAATAACAGCAGAACGTATAGTTTAGATTAGGGTGTAAATGACATTTGCAGAGAGAAAATGTACTCGGGAGCGGAGACCCTGCTAAAAAAAAAAGTGAAATTTGACGAAGACCAGCTATTAAACAGGAAAGCATCGCGTGCAGATGGAATTGAATTGAATTGTTTCAAGCTTGAGGGGGACAAAAGTGAAATTTTGATTTTGGGCGTTATCAATTAGATAGATTTGATGTTATTCAAAGGGCTAGTTTATAACATTTTGTTGAAGTAAAAAGTTGAGGTTTGAAGTTGATACTCTATTGCACCAAAGGAAGTCGGAAGTCAGTGCCTTTTTTTCTCTCCCTTACCTCACTTCTCTACTCCCTTTTCCCTTCCCCATCTTTTCCACTATTTTGCTTTTGTATTTCCATTGTATTGTATATGTCAAGGTATTGATTTAACAGCTAACCAGCTTATGTCATGTAAGATGGAAGATGTAATGATGGGAATGACTCAGCAGGGTCTGTGTCTCTTTAAGAGCCTTTGTAAAAAGGGAAGGCTCTGCTGGTGTGTTCTCTCTCTTCCCTTTCCTGCTGTAATTGTGGTTTATTGGATCCTGCTGTATTATCACGTGAATGTATATTGTTCCTGGTGTATGATATTGTAGATAGTGTAAGATAAACCACCATTTAATACAAACCACTGTTTACTGTGTTTACTCCTGGGTTATCTCAGCGCAATAAGACTGTGCACGCTCTGACAGTATATTATAAACTAATAAAACTTTCTAAAAGAAAGAAGAAGAATTGTTTCAAGTTGCGGGAGACAAGGCTGTTCAAGTGCTTTCTGTTCTGTGTCAACCAACAGGGAACAAGAGGGCGTGAGCAAAAGACTGGAAAAAGGGATGAGCAAAGGATTGAAACGTTGCACCAATTCTTCACATAAGCAAAGTTTTGCTTAAGAGTTGAAAAGTACAATGGAGTCGTATTTAGAGAGAGAAATGCTAAATTAATAGGCAGGTTTCAGAAAAGGGCAGAAGGGGAATTAAGACAAGCAAGCTAACGTTAAGATAGATAACCGAGAGAGCAGGAGAATATAAGGCTGTTAACTTTGCTTTATTGATTACAGCAAGGCTTTTAATTATGTAGATCATGCTAGAAGGGGGAATATATTAAGATTAATTGGTGTACCTGAAGAATGGTTAGTTTTCTGAGAATCTTTTCAATGAACAAGATGCTACTATAACAAATGAACATGGACGAACAGCATATTTCATAATAGGAAAGGGATTGAAACAAGAATACATACTGCTCCCATATCTGTTTAATTTGTATCACAAACATAATTGCAGGACAGCTGGACATAAAACAGGAGGTCAAAATAGTAACAATTTGAGAGATACAGTATAGTCAAAGAAAGGACAAGCTAAAATAGCTATTTATGAAAATAAAAATGGAAAATGAATGTGCTGAAGTTAAATACTTAACTTAGACCAGCCTGCTCAGTAAACCTAACAACTGATAGCAAAGGAGGCAAGGTGATTTAGATAATTTTATTTTCTCAAGCCCCACAATAAATGAACCATGTACCGGTGAAGTAAAGAGCAGATTAATCATAGGGAGGGAAGAAACGACAATCCGAGCCAAGACAATGAAAGACAAAGCTAGTTTGATGGCCAGAAAGATCAGAATAGCTTTCCAAGTAGAGATGTGAAAACTGGACATGGACAAAAAGTGAAAAACAAAGATAGAACGATGGATTACGGTTTGGATTTCAAATTATAGATTTGGAGACGGCACTAAGATATCGACTGTGGATGGCAAAGAAGAGTCAGTCAATCAGTATAGACCTGATAGGACAGTGGTGGCGAACCTATGGCACGCGTGCCAGAGGCGGCACTCAGAGCCCTCTCTGTTGGCACACACGCCACCGCCGTCAGCAGCAGGTCCATCAGGCCGCCACCACCGCCCGCAGCAGGAGCCCCGCCCAGCACAAAGGAGATGAAGCGCCGACTAGCAAGCTCGAGTAGAGGTGGTAGAGCAGAGCTTACCAACCATTGTCGATTGGTGGACTGGAAGAAAAGGGAGGGGGAAGCATTTCGCATGCGTGCAGGTGCGCACGGGGCCACGAGCACGCACATGCTGCAAATGGGGTGGGGCTAGTGCCTGCGTGATACTCACTAGCCCTGTCCCGTTCTTGCGTGATGCAGCGCCTTGTATCTGCACTGCACAGTGCGGCGGCAGCCGTTTTTGTGCCTTGCAGCATGGTGGGCCATTTTTGCGCCCCCGGTTTTTGCGTGCCAGAGGCGGCACTCAGAGGCGCCTCCATGCCCCCCCCCCGAGAGCACCACAATGCTGATGTGGCCCTGGCACTTTGCGATAAATAAGTGGGTTTTGGGTTGCGGTTTGGGCACTCGGTCTCTAAAAGGTTCGCCATCACTGTGATAGGAGTGATCTCAGCAGATGGAGGAAGTAGATGACGGGCAATAGAAAATGAGTGTGTTTGGCAGGGTTGAAGCAAGTGGAAGACAGGAAAGAAAACGTGGATGGATAATCTCAAGACGTGGTAATGCGCAAAATAAATAATCTTTGAGGAACAGGAGGAAGAGCTGCAACCAAGACATGGTCAGATAAAAAAATAAATAAATCTGGGTCTTGGCCAGCATTGCAATTTCAAAATAAATGCTCTTCTCCAAGAACGAATCACTCAATTGGATCTGTGTATTAAAGTTCTTGAGAACCACCACCAACAGCCCAATTAAACTGTTTGGTGGCCAAAGCATTGTGCATTTTGCTGGCCATTCCACCTTCCTGGTTCTTGCACCAGCACAAAAACAATCCCAACAAGGGGGAAAAGAGACAGGATGTCATTTCATTTCTGCTTCTTTCCTCTAGCTTCTCCCACCAAAGATTTTAAAATCAAATTCTGGACATATGTTAAAAAAAATCTGCCCAGATGGAGATTTAAGGATGAAAAAAGAAGATAGAACATATGGCAGACCCTATTTTAATTGTTCCTATCAGATTTTAACTGCTTGTTTTAAATTCTTGGCCACTTTGAGTGCTTTTTGTATAGGAAAGTGGGAGTCCTCCCCATCAGCCTGGTCACCATCTGACCTCAGTACAAGCTAAGGAGGGAGGGGCTGGTAGCATTTGGTTCTGGTGGTGGTGGCTTCACACCCCTGTGGAACAGTCTTAGCATCACCAGTAAAGGCAAAAACCTTTGGGACTCTAGCTTAGAACAAAAGGGCCCAATGAAGGCATTTAAAATGAAGCATGCTTGGAGTAACGGAACAGGGAAAGAATAGAATAGGATAGAATAGAATAGAATAGAATAGAATTGAATTGAATTGAATTGAATTGAATTGAATTGAATTGAATTGAATTGAATTGAATTGAATTGAATTACGGGATAGAATAGAATTACGGGAGAATAGAATAGAATAGAATAGAATAGAATAGAATAGAATAGAATAGAATAGAATAGAATAGAATAGAATAGAATAGAATTACGGGATAGAATAGAATTACGGGATAGAATAGAATTACGGGATAATAGAATAGAATAGAATAGAATAGAATAGAATAGAATAGAATAGAATAGAATGGAATGGAATGGAATGGAATGGAATGGAATGGAATGGAATGGAATGGAATGGAATAGAATAGAATAGAATAGAATAGAATTACGGGATAGAATAGAATTACGGGATAATAGAATAGAATAGAATGGAATGGAATGGAATGGAATGGAATGGAATGGAATGGAATGGAATAGAATAGAATAGAATAGAATAGAATAGAATAGAATAGAATAGAATAGAATAGAATAGAATAGAATTACGGGATAGAATAGAATAGAATAGAATAGAATAGAATAGAATAGAATAGAATAGAATAGAATAGAATAGAATAGAATTATGGGATAGAATAGAATAGAATTATGGGATAGAATAGAATAGAATAGAATAGAATAGAATAGAATAGAATAGAATAGAATTATGGGATAGAATAGAATTATGGGATAGAATAGAATTACGGGATAGAATAGAATAGAATAGAATAGAATTACGGGATAGAATAGAATAGAATAGAATAGAATAGAATAGAATAGAATAGAATAGAATAGAATAGAATAGAATAGAATAGAATAGAATAGAATAGAATAGAATAGAATAGAATAGAATAGAATAGAATAGAATTGAATTACGGGATAGAATGGAATTACGGGATAGAATAGAATAGAATAGAATAGAATAGAGCTGGAAGGGACCTTGGAGGTCTTCTAGTCCAGCCCCCTGCTGAAGCCGGAGACTATTTCAGATAAGTGACTGTCTAGCCTCGCCTTAAAAACCTCCAGTGATGGAGGGCCCACGATTTCTTCTTTTTGCCGATCACTAGAACTGGGCTGAGCCAATAAAAGTATTTGGGATGTGACTAAGAATTGGCAGAAGAAACTCTTTTTTTCCATATAGCACATAACTAAGCACTGCTGCACCACACAGTTATTACCACTAATTTGGATGGTTTTAAAGGACTATCGAGGGCCATTGGTGTTGATACTCTGCTCTAAAGCATCAATCGCAGAGTTGAATCAAAAGTAGTTTTTATTCTGAAAAGGCAACCGGACTGATTTTTTGAGGAAAAACCAGACGTTTCACTTCCTATCCTGGAAGCTTCCTCAGTTGTGTTGGATGCTGTGGGAGATGGAAGGACACTTATGAACAGTTGAGAGTAGTTGGCGGGAGGGGGGAATGGAAAGATTGGGTTTTCTTTGCAGTCAGCTGGTCTTAACCCTCTGAGAGCCATTGTGGTTATTTGGGGGTTTTATCTGGGACCTCAGGATCACCTGAATAAGAGGTGTGGAGTCTCCTTGGAACAGCCAAAGGGACTGCATTGTAAATTGGGGATAGGTGGTGTCCTATCCCTCCTCCTCTGTTGAGATTCAACAGAGATTCAGTTGTGGGATTCGTTGTCTAGTTTTGAATAATCACCAGCCGAAACTTCCAAGAAAGAACAATGGTAATTTATTTGTCCTAGAATAGAATAGAGCTGGAAGGGGCCTTGGAGGTCTTCTAGTCCAGCCCCCCGCTCAAGCAAGAGAACCTATACCATCTCAGACAAGTGATTGTCCAGCATCTTCTTAAAAACCTCCAGTGATGGAGCGCCCACGATTTTTGAAGGCAAAGCTTTTTCCACTGGTTAATTGTCTTCCCTGTTAGGAAGTTTCTCCTTAATTCCAGATGGTTTCTCTCTTTGATCAGTTTCCAACCATTGTTTCTTGTCTTGCCTTCTGGGGCTTTGGAGAATAGCGTGACCCCCTCTGCCTTGTGGCAGCCCCTCAAATACAGGAATACTGCTATCATGTCTCCCCTATTTCTTCTTTTCTTTAGACTAGCCAAACCCAAATCCTTCTTTGCAAAGCAGATGTATCATGTACACACAGGTACAGTGGACACACCTTAAATCATCAATATGTTTTAATTATATTCCCTAACACCGTCGCAAATTTACCTCCTCATTGGCTAAGTACTCAGGCTATTACAACCTATCCGAAGAGCCTAAAGTGAATATATTATTTCTCCGCCTCTAGTTACATCTCCCATTCCTCAAATTCTATCCTCCTCACCCTTATTTACAAATTACCTTTTATGGCTACTAGTTCCTAGGGGTTGTCTCTGAAGTAACTATCATATCAGCAAATTCTGGTTAAGACCGGTTTTTAGATCCTGGCTCCTACACACTGTTTCTAAACTTCAGCCAAGCTCATGAGATTAGAAATATATGCAATGTATTTTCTTCACAGGCTAGCATGCCTTCTTACAATTTCTGCAAAAACAATAGGTCCTTTTTCCCACACAGAGTAAAACCCCAAGTAACCACTGGTTAAGACCAGTTGACTGCAAAGAAAACTCAATCTTTCCATCTCCCCCCCCACCTCACCATCCTGTCCGAACCTTTCATTCCCCCTCCCATCAACTAATCTCAACTGTCAATAACTGTCTTTCCATCTCCCACAGCATCCAATGCAACTGATGCAGCTTCCAGGATAGGAAGCGAAATGTCTTGTTTTTCCTCAAAAAAAATCAGCCTGGTTGCCTTTTCAAAATCAAAACCACTTTTGATTCAACGATGACCTGGATAGCTGAGAGTCTTCATAGGCATCAATTGCAGGGGAACTGCAGGATTTCCATCTCCTTCTTTTCAGGTATCTACTTGCCCCCCGTGAGAAAAAAAAATGTGGACTACGATGGAACTTGACCTCATGTATTAGCATTACAGTTTGTGTGAGAGTCTTAGGCCGATTGTCCTTCCAATACTATGTAGCTGAATTCACCCAAAATGAGCTAAAGGCTAAGCTAAAATAGGATTTAGCTGTGATCCAGCGTGTTCTGGAAATTCAGCCTTTGACTTAGTCCATCACCTTGAAGCCTACGAAGGACTTTGATGGGATGTCATCCAGAAATAGAATGGACAGAGCCAGCTTTGAGCAGATGCTCCTGGAGTTGGAGGGGTGAAACGGAGGACTTAAGCATCTGCAAGGATTAAAGCATCCGGCCTGCTCGTTAACTGCTACCTCGAAGAAAACTTCCTCAAACGCAGAAAAGGCCCAAAGAAAAAGGCCCTACGTGTGTATGCCTTGAATATATGATTTTACAATACGATAAAAGTATAACAAATGGAATTTGGTGAAAAAGAAGGAAAAGAGAAAAAGAAAAGTGAAAAGAAGTGAAGAAAAGAAAAAAAAGAAAGCTGTTTGTTCAAAGTCACAACGGCACTGAAAAAGGTGACTTACGACCGTTTTTCACAGTTATGGCCTTTCCAGCATCCCCAGGGTCACGTGATTTGCCTTCAGATGCTTGACCAGTAACTCACGTG
The DNA here is from genome assembly GCA_023970755.1 of Azemiops feae. Lineage (NCBI taxonomy): Eukaryota > Metazoa > Chordata > Lepidosauria > Squamata > Viperidae > Azemiops > Azemiops feae. Next base: position 309,535 of record JALGBA010000734.1, on the reverse strand, counting down.
TATGACGGTCGCAGTGTCCCGGGGTCACCTGATCACCTTTTGCGATCTTCCTGACCAGCCAAGTCAAGGGGGCGGAAGGCAGATTTACTTAACAACCGTGTTACTAACTTAACAGCTGCAGTGATTCACTTAACAACGGTGGCAAGAAAGGTCGTAAAATGGGGCAAAACTCACTGAACAAATGTTTCACTTAGCAACGGAAATTTTGGACTCCGTTGTGTTTGTAAGTCAAGGGCAACCTGTAATACAATCCTGTGCTGTGAGTATTTATTATTGTCCCATCTTTGTGTGTACAAGAATCTTGCTGGAGGTGCTGTATACATTTACTGGTTTCTCGTAAAAAGGATGGGGCTCCAATTGTGTGGTCGCAGACACCAGATTCAGAAATGAATCTCTGCTGTTTAACCTGGCACACCCCCTGCCAAGGAAATGCCCAGAAGTCATCTTACATTGTGCAAATGGAGCTGAGCAGAAGCTGTTTAATGGCACCATCCAGGGGAGTGGAGTAAAGAATAAATTACCCTGGTGCCAGTTTTATTTTCATCGGCTAACTGGGCCCAGGGAGTGAACGATGCCCAGGCAAATTTCCTTCAAATCCCATAAAATTGCAGGGATATAACCTTTGTGTTGGAGGCTAATTGAACCAGTATTAATGTAAGGACCCAGCTCAATTGACATCTTAAGAAGACAGAACTCTTGGAACGTTTCTTCCAACAGGAATCTTTATTAAGAAAAACTGACTGAAGGCATGCTGGACAGGATCTGAGGGACCCCCCTGATCATTCAATGTTTTAAAGTGTTCCCAGGCAGCCCCACTCCACATTCCTTCTGGTCAATTCAAATTGGCAGATGGCTGGGTGTTAAATCCATCGGATCCCAAGCGTTGCAATCTTCCCCCCCTTTTTCCTTGCTGCCGGTAAAAGGAGGCTTCATAGGGAGTGAGATCAAAGGCTGATGGCCGCATTGTTATGGTTAGTACTCCACAGAGGGAATCCACAGAGGATGTTCCTTTGTAGTTGATAGGGGAAATGCCAGTCATGAACACCCGTGTTTACTCCCCCCCCCTTTGTAGTATGACAGAATCCAGAAGAGAGTAAGAATTGGTTTTTCTCAGAGTAGGTAGCTAGAAATAAAATATAATTGGATTCTGACAATTAATGGAGACAGGGTTTTCTGAGTATTGCAGTCCCTGCTGTTCCACACCCCGTTGATGGACTGTGGGAAACTGTCCAGCCAAAAGGAAGTGGCGAACGGACGGAGGCTGGAAGAGGAAAGAAGCCACTTTTTTGTGAAAAGAGCCATCTTGCCACAACCAGCTCACTGCAGCACAACTCACCATGGCCAACTCGCTGCAGGACAATTCAACAATTCAATTTAATTATGTTCACCAGAGCACCAGAGGGAAGGACGAGAAACAATGGTTGGAAGCTGATCAAAGAGAGAAGCAACCTGGAATTAAGGAGAAAGTTCCTGACAGTAAGGACAATCAACCAGTGGAACAGCTTGCCTCCAGGAATCGTGGACGCTCCATCACTGGAGACTTTTAAGAAGAGACTAGACATTCACCTCTCTGTGATGGCATAGGTTCTCCTGCTTGAGCAGGGGGCTGGACTAGAAGACCTCCAAGGTCCCTTCCAGCTCTATTCTATTCTATTCTATTCTATTCTATTCTATTCTATTCTATTCTATTCTATTCCATTCCATTCCATTCCATTCCATTCCATTCCATTCCATTCCATTCCATTCTATTCTATTCTATTCTATTCTATTCTATTCTATTTTATTCTATTCTATTCTATTCTATTCTATTCTATTCTAATAAAAAAAACTATTTTATCCAATCCAGGCCACCATCGGCCACCACTTCCAAGCACGCCTCACCTTTGGGTGTTGAAGCCACCAAACAGAGGGGGACATGGATGGAACCCCGAATTCTGATTTCTCCCGATATCTCATTGAGAAGCTCCATTTCTTTCAAATTGCCATTTTGGAGAAGCTATCAAGTTGAGTTCCTTTTTTTTTTTTACTGTTTATATGCCATCAGGTCGTTTTTGACTCCTAGCAACAGATAGATTTTCTCCAAGACGATTTATTTCTAACCTGTTCTTTCAAGGCTCCCAATAGTGCACCCATCGCCAATATAATTAAGTCCATGTCAACGCTGCTAATATAGGATATTATTGCTTTGACAAGATATTCAGAACTGTCTGGTATTTTTAGAGTTAATTTCAGTTGATGGTGGGGGGGAAGGAGAAAGATAGGAAAGCGTGGGATAAGGAACGGAAGTGAATCTTTGCCCTTCAGGCTAATTGGAGAATGTGAATTATGACTGCAAAATAGGGGAGGGGAATAGCTTGAAATGTAATGTGCAAAGAAAAGGAAATTCAGATCTTGGCATCCATCCATGATGTGCCGACATTGTGTCCATGATTAAAGACTTTTCAGAATAAACAATGCCTGGAAGTTCTTTGAAGTGTTCCATTAGTCGGAACCTTGACAGTCCACCTCCTGGCTGCTGGTCATTCTCTTCTTCACTTCCTTCCACTTTCCCAGTTTTAAAGCCATTCCCCAGAGAACTGGGTGAGTCTTCGCATAAGGTATCCAAAGTAGGATAATTTGAGCCTTGTCATGCCTTTAGAACAAGAACTACATTTAAAAAGACGTATATACTGTGTTTGAGTATATTTCTCTAAACACATTCATTTGTGTTTGCAATTTGGCCAAACGTACAGGCTTTTATTTTTACATCAGTGTTACTTGATAATAACACGTATTTCAATACTACTTCCATAAACGCTCTAATTTTTTTGCAGACGTATAACTGGGGTCGAATGGCTGGTTTTTAATAAAAGCAAATTGATTGTCAAATCTGGAGAAGCGCTTTAATTCATAGAGACGTTAGGGTTTATGTATTGGTTGGAAAATGCAAAGTTGATATCCAAGCACCTGTGGATTAAGGCAGATAGTCTCTGGAGTGTCCTGAAGGATGGGCTTGCCTCATATTTATCCAATAGCCCTTGTTTAAATTGATCGATTGAGCTTTTTTTTGTTCCAGCCCACCTCCTGAGCATAAAAACCTGGAAGTCAGCAACAGCATATTCATGAGCTGAGCACTTAATCTGTTGAAGGAGATGGATTTCACTATGGGTGGCCACTTATTTGACTGGATCATTGAGTCAGCCCTCCAGAGTGTCACAAAATGGTCACAGGTGTGTTGCTCGGCATTCAAATAGGCAATCAGCTTGCAGACTCATCCAGCCAGATACAAAATCCTACCTGTGGGAAAATACTGAGGTCTTAGAGAGTTACATAATTCAAAGTGGACTCATATTTGCCAGGAGTCTCATCCTACAGGGCGTCCTTGACTTATGACAGTTCGTTTAGCGACCGTTCAAAGTTACAAAGACACTGAAAAAAGGGACTTAGGACCGTTTTTCATAGTTACGGCCTTTGCAGCATCCCCATGGTCACGTGATCAAAATTTAGATGCTTGGCGACTGGTTCACATTTATGACGGTTGCAGCGTCTGGGGGGGTGTGTGTCACATGATCCCCTTTTGCAACCTTCTGATAAGCAAAGTCAACGGGGAAACCAAATTCACTTAACAACCGGGTTCCTAACTGCACAAGTGCAGTGATTCAACTTAGGAACTGTGGCGAGGAAAGTCTAGAAGACCTCCAGGATCCCTTCCAGCTCTATTCTATTCTAAAGTAAGACTGGGAAAGGATCTGGCACCAGTCATTCATTTGGGGGTCAGAGTGCAGCCTTTCTCTGTAGAGCCGAGAATAAATGTGGGCAGATCTGTTGTCAGTCTTCAGGCCAACCCCGGCTCTAAATCTCTGTTCTTCCATAAATTCAACCCTGGATTCAAAAACCGGATAGCAGCAGCAGACTCAGCGCTGCTAAATAAATTGTTTTATTGCAGACACAAAAGAAGATCTGCTGGCTGCAGAACACAGGAATCAAGGAGAGAGGGAGAGAGAAAGAAAGGGGGAGGAGAAGGGGAGAGTCTATGGAGATTCCCAGTCATCCAGGTCATAGTTATCCCAAAGATGCTTTTTCACAAGGCCAATTAGACTTTCTTGTGGGTTTTTTTTAGACATTTCACTTCCCATCCAAGAAGCTTCTTCAGCTCTGACTGGATGGTGGGGAAAGGAAGGATTTATACTCCTTGCAGACAGCTGGTCATTTGCATTCTTTTAGAGAGTCGTTGAGGCCACCTGGAGGTTTATCTGTGTCATCAGGGTCACCTGAGTAGTGCAAATGGTTCCAAGAAGGCTCCACACCCATTTGCACTACACAGGTGATCCTGATGACACAGATAAACCTCCAGGTGGCCTCAATAACACTCTAAAAGAATGCAAATGACCAGCTGTCTGCAAGGAGTATAAATCTTTCCATTCCCCACCATCCAGTCATAGCTGAAGAAACTTCTTGGATGAGAAGCAAAATGTCTTCAAAGAAAAACAAGAAAGTCCAGTTGCCTTGTGAAAAAGCATGTTTGGGAGAGAGAGAGAGAGTGTTCTCATGCTTCCTGGATACTTTTCTTCTTAACCCTAACCCAAATTCTGACTTTTCTCCTCTCCGAGTTCATTAAAATCTGCTCTTCTGAATTCCAGTATCCAAGCATGACCCTGCATTAGCTCCTCCTTCTCTGGGTATAGTGAATTCAAGGATCACCACGGATGACTTCCTCGCAAAGGGCAGATCACCTTCATGTATTCAGCTCATACCTGTTAGGGATGATTAGGTCCATCTTGGAGAATCTTCTTCTGATTGCTTTTTCCACCTTCTGGCAAATAAAATTGTCACCCTTGAGAAGACAAGAATTTGCTAGACCTCTGACTTTTGACAGCCGATGTCAGAATAATTGAAACCCCCCATTATCGCTGTCTCCTGCTTCTTTGAAAGATGGGTCGTCTGACACAGAAGGATGCTGACTTTCTGGACAATCAGTGCTCCTGAAGTTACACATATGATGGAGTCAACTTTTCCCTGTACCCACTCTTGTTTTCTGAACACTTTCATTTTCACCTCCCAGACCCCCATAGCTCAGTATACTTTCATGGAGCCATAATGAAGGGACTCAGATTTTGGACCCAGAGTGATAACAGCATAGTTTTAGCTTGTGGCACCAAATTTTCATCCGGAATATAAGATAGAAGGAAACATAAGGAGAACTTTAGTCATTTTGTCACTTGAGTTGAGTTGAGTTGAGTTGAGTTGAGTTGAGTTGAGTTGAGTTGAGTTGAGTTGAGTTGAGTTGGGTTGGGTTGGGTTGGGTTGGGTTGAGTTGGGTTGAGTTGAGTTGAGTTGAGTTGAGTTGAGTTGTCATCCTGGCCCATCTACTTCTTGAAAAACAACATCCCATCATATCCCTCAGCTCAAAAAAGGCTGCACACTGTTTGTTTAAGACTCTCTGGGTCAATGACGGCAGCAAGACTATTGTATGCCCAAAAATGGAAGGATACTTCGATTCACACTGTGGACAAATGGCTACAGAAGTTGATGAAGCTGGCAGAGACGGCTAAGTTGACTGTTTTGATTAAAGAAAAGAATACAAGTACTTTTGTTTCTACATGGAGACCGCTTCTGGACTTTGTGCTTGAGGTGGGGGAAAAAATGAAACTTTGATTTTGGGTTTCACTGATTAGATTGATTTGTTAGTACAGAAATGGCTAGTTTATACTACTTTGGAAAAGTAAAACGTTGAGGCTCGACTTAATGCTTTATTCTACTGCAACAGAGGAAGTCAGAAGTCAATGTCTTTTTTTTCTTTTCCCCCTCTTTCCCCCACTTCCTTTTTCCTTTTTCCTCCCCATTGTGTCCTACTATTTGCTTTATATTTTGTATTTTACTCTACAATTCAATAAAATGTTAAAAAAAAAAAAGATTCATTGGGTCAAAGGAAGAACAGTTGCAGGAACTGGATTTGGCCAGTCTAGAGAAAAGAAGGGCTAGGGGGGGACATGCTAGCAGTATTCCAGTATTTGAGAGGCTGCCACAAAGAAGAGGGGGTCAATTTATTTTCCCAAACACCAGAAGGCAAGACAAGAAACAATGGGTGGAAACTAATCAAGGAGAGAAGCAAACTGGAATTAAGGAGAAACTTCCTAACAGTGAGAACAATTAACCAGTGGAACAGCTTTGCCTTCAGACGTTGTGGCTGCTTCATCATTGGAGGTTTTTAAGAAGAGACTGGACAGTCACTTGTGTGAAATGGTATAGGGTCTCCTGCTTGAGCAGGGGGTTGGTCTAGAAGACCTCCAAGGTCCCTTCCAGCTCTATTCTATTCTATTCTATTCTATTCTATTCTGTTCTGTTCTGTTCTGTTCTGTTCTGTTCTGTTCTGTTCTATTCTCATTCTGTTCCATATTTTCTACTCTACTCTACTCTACTCTACTCTACTCTACTCTACTCTACTCTACTCTACTCTACTCTACTCTACTCTACTCTACTCTACTCTACTCTATTCTATTCTATTCTATTCTATTCTATTCTATTCTATTCTATTCTATTCTATTCTACTCTACTCTATTCTATTCTATTCTCGTTCTGTTCCATATTTTCTATTCTATTCTATTCTATTCTATTCTATTCTATTCTATTCTATTCTATTCTATTCTATTCTATTCTATTCTATTCTATTCTATTCTATTCTGATTGTGTTGCCTCTGACTCAACAGGACAGCAACAGAAAGGGTGAAAGATGATTCTTGCATTCAGTTCTCAAATAGGAAGCACGGGGTCCAATACGATAAATAGATTATATTTAGATTTGATTAAAAGCAGATTAAATTGCAGAAGAATTGCTTTTGTTTTTGTTTTTGTTTTTTAAAAAAAACAGGTTGCAGGAGTGTGCCTGCGTGTGCAAAAGTGGGCCTGCCTGCCTGCCTGAACATGGATGTGCACACGTGCAGTCTGCGGACAAGGGTAGGGTGAAGCCTGTTCTGAGAGGGAATGAAAGAGAAAGAGAAAGTCTTTGTGACTTTGCTCGGGGAGCTTGACAGGAAAAGCAGCAAACGGATGCAATACTGTAATGAACTTTTTATTTGGTACTTCCATGTTTGGGGAGACCCGAAAATCCTGTCAGACAATGAGGATTCAGAACCAAAGCCAGCTGAACTTGTGTGGATGACCCAAGCCGGAGAAAATGAACTGAAACATAAGAGAGAAGATGAGGGCTGTTGCGCGGCTGTGTGTATCCTTTTCATATTTCCCAGGGGGACCTGAGGAAGCTGTTAACAAGTGGTTCACAAATGAATTCCTCCCCTTTTCATCTCTCTCTCCCTCTCTCTTTCCACCCCTTTGCCATTAATATAGATTTCCCTGCTGTTGGATCCCCTGCTGGCTTCTACCTGAATCAGCCTTTCAGAAGGAATGTGCCATTTATTTTCACATTTTCCATTCTTTTCTCTCTCTCTCTCTTTTTTTTTTTTCCACCATTGCTCCCTGGAGCCTTCCATTTTTCTATCCCTTTTCTGCAGCTGAACCTGTGGGCGTCCAGCTCTTTTCAGCCAGAGCAGGGATTTCGGAAAGATCCAGCCTCTGCACCAGACAGGCCCCTCTTGTCAATTTGGGGGGAGGGGGCACCAATTCAAGAAAGTTGGAAAGAAGACCGGAAGAGCCAGAATCGTGAAGAAATTGAGGGAAGCTCAAATGCTCGATGGCCAACTGTCTCGGATGCTCTGATTTGGATTCCTGCCTTGGGGGAGGGGGGCAGCTGATGTCCTCATTTACTCCTTTCAACTCTAGGATTCTCTAATGGGTATATATAGAGGGATAGGGATAAGGTGAGAGTGGAAGCTTGTTCTCTGAGCTTATCCCAAAGATGTTTTTTCAGGAGGCAACTGGACTTTCTTGTTTTTCTTTGAAGATGCTTCCCTTCTCATCCAAGAAGCTTCTTCAGCTCCGACTGGATGGTGGAGAATGGAAGGATTTATACTCCTTGCGGACAGCTGGTCATTTGCATCCTTTTAGAGAGTCGTTGATGCCAGCTGGAGGTTTATCTGTGTCGTCAGGGTCACCTGAGTAGTGCAAATGGGTGTGGAGTCTTCTTGGAACTGCGGAAAGGGCTGTGTTGTAGACTGGAGATAGGTGATGTTGGATCCCTCCCCCTCTGTTGAGAGAGGGCTGTTCAATTTTGACCTAGATGGCTTCTTTGACCCCTTTCTTTCAAACCAGCGGTCCTCTCTGCCAAGAATGTGGACTTTGCTGTCTTCGAAAGAGTGGCCTTTGTCTTTTAAATGCAGCTGAATCTTGTGCTGATGTTCTCCTATGTTGTGCCATGTGTTTATGAAGTGGTTGTTTGGTTTCCCCAATGTACAGATCTGCACATGGCCCACTGCATTGTACTGCATATACCACGTCGCACAGTTTGTGTCTGGGTGTTTTTATCCTTGGGGTGGACAAGCTTTTGCCTTAGTGTGGGTTTGAAATGTGCACATATGTTGTGTTGGCCGAAGATCCTCCTGAGCTGTCCAGCTGTCTGCAAGGAGTATAAATCCTTCCATTCCCCCACCATCCAGTCAGAACTGAAGAAGCTTCTTGGATGAGAAGCGAAACATCTTCAAAGAAAAACAAGAAAGTCCAGTTACCTCCTGAAAAAGCATCTTTGGGATAACTATGACCTGGATGACTGAGAATCTCCATAAATGTTCTCCGAGCTTGTGAATTGGTTTCTAAACATTTCATTTCCAGGCTAGGTAGCATCTTCAGTGGAATTTAGGGAATTTAATGTCAGTGTTCTTCTACTTATAAGAACTTTGTGTGATCAATAGGTCTTGTGATGAGAGCGTCACATCAGGCGAGGATCTTGTGATTTTGGTTTAATGATGGGTCTTGTGTTGAGTCTTGAGGTCTTGTGATGAGTCCACGGATAAGGAATTCAGAGTCCACATTTGAATTCAAAACGATCGTATCCATAAACTGGATCTGTATTAGCATGCAACGCTGAGGAAACTCCTGTGCAAAAATGCATATGTCTATCAAAAGACGTACAAAAATGCATTATATTAAGAATGTTTGTTTGCAAAAATGTTCAATACAGGGCAAAATGGCAAAGAAAGAGTCCTACCGCATAGAAATATGCAGCAGACAGACATCTTAGAGTGATTTTTTTTTTATTTTAAAAAAAGTAAAATCTCAAGCTGGGTGAACTGAATTTGACAGATTCATAAAATGAAGCGAGGACAAATCTGAATTTGAAAGATGCACAAAAATGAAAAATTTATGTTCAGGGTAGCATCTTTTTCCATATCATTTTTGTAACCTGTCACTTTTAAATCTACTTTCAGATCAGACTCAGTCTTGTCTGGTAAAAGTCCAAAAGAGATGGTGGAATCTGAACATTTCTATTTCTCTCCAGTTTTAATTTTTGTGTGCAGAATTGTGTGTATTACAAATAAGGCTGTTAGAAATACTTCCATTTCTATAGATTAACTTTAGAAATTAAAGAGAAAGAAGATACAATTTACTTTAAAACACGGGAAAATTTTTATCAGTGGTTAGCAATAAGATAGAATGAAAAAAGGTTATGAAATTAAATAAGATAAATGATGTATTTTTTTTAATATTATTTTTTAACTTCTCTGTTAGATGTTTACTTTTAGCTATAAGTAATTACAATTAATAAGCATTATATTGGTATTTATATGTAACTATATTTAGTTAGCAATATATTACTAATAGTATACTGATTATTGTTAGTTACAGAATGAATGATATATATTGGTTAAGTTTTTATTATTAATAGTGATAATTTTATTTAATATAGCTTTTTAGTATTATGTTAACTATGCATATTTAATATGTATACCCGGACGATAGTCTGCTTGCTAAAGCGTTGATTTATGGTTGGGGGTAACCCCATTATTGTATCTACCCTTACCCCTGGTCTAATCCTTGTTTTTTTACCCTATGTTATACCTTTACCTACCTTTCCCTTTTTATCCCCATAAAAATAATAAAACATATTTTTTTTAAAAAAGAAAGAAATACTTCCATTTCTAATTACTTTCAGAAACTGCTTGTTAACCGCTTTTCAGCTATTATCAGCTTTGGGATCAACAGGTTTTATAGTACTGGGTAAGTTTTTTTCAGTTCTTTTCAGTGAAAAAAAAAGAAGGACATGATAGCAGTATTCCAGTATTTGAGAAGTTGCCATAAGCACAATTCTTTCCACTGTTCTTCATATGTTTTAGTCTCCAGGCCTTTGATCATCTTAATTGCTCTTCTCTGCACTTTTTCCCAAGCCTTGTTTTATTTATCTTTTTTTGTTGTTGTTGTTGGCTCATCATATTGTTCCAAAACATCTCATTTCACTTGTTGACGATTGTATATTGTGTGAACCCCAAAATTTAGCTACCAACTTCAGCGTGTTGTGTGGGGATGCAGCTATTATAGTAAAGCTTTACTCGGTTGTTCATTCTCTGAATTTAGCCTGATCATTCAAGCGTTGCTGGGGAAGAATTTATCTTTGACTCTTATGTTCCAATTAGTTTATTACAGGGGTCTTCAAACTTGGCCCTTTGATGACTTGTGGACTTCAACTCCCAGAATTCCTCAGCCAGCGTGCCATGCTGGCTGAGGAATTCTGGGAGTTGAAGTCCACAAGTCATCAAAGGGCCAAGTTTGAAGACCCCTGGTTTATTATGTTGGACATCCGCTCCAACCTGGATCACAGGGCAAATGGTGGCCAGATCTCGCCTCACCAGAAATGATCCCAGCTGATCCATAAATAGGACTCTCAACTTGCCCCACTAGGAAGGCTGAATCTGGGACCCATCCTGAACAGACACCTGGACTTTTTAGAAGAAGCATAAAGCCAGCAAGAAAATATCCTCCCTAATGGCTGAGAACAGCTTTACCTGCATCCATTTAGAGCTCCTCAAATGGCCTACTCATCATTTTAATGGTCTCCTCCTTAAGGTAGGTTTCCCCTGCAAAACTGGCTCCATTGCCCAGAGAGGCATAAACAGGGTCTCACTGCTCCTTTATAATAGACAGGCGTATCTGCATTTAAGAGTCCTGACTAATGAAGGGCACCTCATAGTGACCTCCTGGTGTTTAAATGAGGGCCATTTAACATTCACATCACTCCCTGGGCATCCATTTGTATTTTCTATTACGGAATTGACCAGCCTGACATTCCTTCCATTCTTTAATCCCACTTCCTGTTAGAGGATCACTTTGTGGGCTTAAATTAGGCTTGAAAAAAAAGGTGTTTGTTTGTTTGTTTTTTCCAGAAATTCCAGGGGTCCATTTTTATCTCGGCTAGTTTGGTAGAGAATAAAGTCTGAAACGGTCCAATTAAAAGATTCGTTTCAAAGGTCTTTCAGTCAAATAAGCCTTTGCACCGAATCTTCAGATCGAATCCCAACGTTGACTTGACAGCCAAAATCGGGTGCCTTCAGATCAAATCAAATTTTGAACGGAATCGTGTCCCAGGCAAGCTGATCGACTCAATTTGACGACTCAAAGCAAATTGAAAACTTGAATTAAATTGCAGATTCAGATCAGATCTTGCCAGAGTCGTACATCCCTAGTAGTGATGTGTGCAATAGTGTGATGTGTGTTGTGGTCTGTGTTAATAAACCAGTCAGGTTTTTTACGGGATTTTGTGGGGTGGGGATATAATGAATTTGTAGGGGGAAAAATGATCACAACAATTTATGTTTGTTATGAACTCCTTCAAATATAAGGAGTGTTCCCCCCCCTCTATTTCACTACTAAAGTATTAACTTAAATTGCCTAAGAATATTTTGCAATGCAAATTTCCCAGATGTCATTCTTCATTCAGTTAATTTCCCTCCTGTAAATCTTTTATTTAATTTCCCTATTGTAATCATTGTTTTGTTTTTAGTTGTGTTTGCGGGACTGCCACTGTTTGTATGGAACTCTCAGAAGCTTTTTTTTTTCTTTTTCTTTTTTGCCCATTTTTTATCTAAAGAAACCAGGCCCTAATTTAGCTAGGTTTAAAGACAGTGCCCTAGCTGGAGATTACAAGAAGCAAAGTCCAATGCATCTGGAAAGCAAAAATTTACACCAACTCGGATAAATACCAAATGTTTAGCATGTCTGCAAATATCAAGGCTGGGTCTTCACAAGGTGTCAGGAACTAATGATTTCCAGACTTACAAGGTACAAGGATTGGTGTGCAAAAAACAGAGGAACTAGCTTCTTGGCATATGTTTCACGCCTTCCTAGGTCTTGTGCCCAAAGGCTGCCATTGCGCCAGCTCTTCTCCTTCCTGGGGATGCAGAACTGTGAGAGGGACCTTGGGGTCCTAGTGGATGACCATAAGCCAGCAGGGTGTAGCAGCAGCTAATACAATCCTGGGTTGTATAAACAGAGGCGTAGAATCAAGATCAGGCGAAGTATTAGTACCGCTTTATAAAACCCTAGTGAAGCCACACCTGGAATACTGCAGCCAATTTTGGTCACTGTATTACAAAAAAGATGTTGAGAGTTTGGAAAAAATTCAGAGAAGAGCAACTAAGATGATCCAAGGTCTGGAGACTAAAACGTATGAAGAACGGCTGCAGGACTTGCGCTTGGCTAGTCTAAAGAAAAGAAGAAATAGGGGAGACATGATAGCAGTGTTCCAATATTTGAGGGGCTGCCACAAAGAAGAGGGGGTCATTTGGTTATTTGGTTATTCACCAAAGCAAGACAAGAAACAATGGTTGGAAACTGATCAAAGAGAGAAGCAACCTGGAATTAAGGAGAAACTTCCTGACAGGGAGGACAAAACCAGTGGAACAGCCTGCCTCCAGAAATCGTGAGCGCTCCATCACTGGAGATTTTTAAGAGGAGACTGGACAGTCACCTGTTTGAGATGGTATAGGTCCTCCTGCTTGAGCAGGGGGCTGGACTAGAAGACCTCCAAGGTCCCTTCCAGCTCTATTCTATTCTATTCTATTCTATTCTATTCTATTCTATTCTATTCTATTCTATTCTATTCTATTCTATTCTATTCTAGATAAGATAACCTTTATTGTCATTTTTTTACCGTGGGCACAACGGCACACATCAAAAATGAAATTTAGTTGCTCGCTCTCAAAGTGAAACACATACATGACACACACCTAAACATACCATGAACAACATATGTATAGACCCACACCCCTACATATATGTAGCAAATAAATATTAAATACTGTCCATCTTGAATATATAACAGAAGGAGGAAGCTTGAGAGTTCGCAACGTTAATGCTGTATGGAATGAAACTATGGCTGAATCTGGATGTTCTGCTACGGATACCACGAAGCCTCCTCCCAGAAGGTAACAAAGAAAACAGTTCTGTTCTATTCTGTTCTGTTCTGTTCTGTTCTGTTCTGTTCTATTCTATTCCATTCCATTCCATTCCATTCCATTCCATTCTATTCATTCCTTATTCTATTCTATTCTATTCTATTCTATTCTATTCTATTCTATTCTATTCTATTCTATTCTATTCTATTCTATTCTATTCTATTCTATTCTATTCTATTCTATTCTGTTCTATCACCTAAAATAGATGATGAGATGTAGGAACATTGGCGGTTTCCTCAAAGGAAACGGCGGCTTCCAATGTTGCCCCAGCCTTGCATCCTGACCCTTCAAGATGGCTTCCTTGCTAAGGAAGGAAGCTATCCTAGATCCAGGAGGCGAGAGAGAAACTCTTCTTTGTCAGCCTTTTTATCTGATTTCAGCAGTGGGCCAACTTTTTTGTCTCTCCTTACCTCACTTTCTAAATCTGGAAATGATTGAGGCTGTACAGCACTCCCAAAATAAACCTATCTTCTGATACACTTGCTAAGACACATGCGTCACACACCCCCCGGAGAGCTTCACAGGGACCTTTAGGTGCGAGAGATGTCATCCCCAAATGAAGGGTGCGGAGGCTTGAAGCCGTCTCCCACTCTTGACCCACAAGGGCTGGCTTTCTTTGGGAACCGGAGGTGACGATATGTAAATCAGAATAACAGCACGAAGAAGAAGAAGAAGAATGCAAGCAGAGTCATCCCCATCCTGGCTTGCACTCAACGTCAGCCTTGTAGCTTACAAACTACAGGTTTCATCCAGCCAACAGATTACATAACATATTTCACACCAGTTTTTTTTTTTTTTTTATTCCAGGGACTTGCCAGCAAATTTGCCAGAAAATAAGCTGTTTCTTTTTAAGAGTGGTTGTTTTTACGTTTCTGAGATGGGCGATGAGCAGTTTAGGATAGTTAAATTATAGCACCGGATATTTTCCTGCTGTCAGCAAGCTCTCGGACTAAAAATGGAATGTATTGGTTTGTTTGATTTAGGCCCTTCTTTCCTCTATGAAGTCATGGGGAGGGGGGGCGGGAGACGGGCAGAAATAAGGCCTCCATTCTCCATTTTCTTTCTCCAGAACAACCCCACCACCGTCGTGGTAGCTGCTATGAAGTCATGACTGGCCCACAATGCCATTCCTTGCAATCATCTTGATTGGAAACATCCAGGTTTTTTTCTCAGTGGATTCAGAGCTGAATCTTGTGAATTTGTCACAACTAAGTCCCACCTCTACTGATCAGCCATGGCTGAGGGAGGGAGGCATTTTACTTTCCTTGACTGCTTTCCTGCCCCGCTCCTTGTCATCTTCTTGTCTGGGTGGACTTGTGGACTTCAACTCCCAGAATTCCTCAGCCGGCATAACTGGCTGAGGAATTCTGGAAGCTGAAGTCCACAAGTCTTAAAGGGGACAAAGTTGGAGATCCCTGTTCTTGAAATGGGACAATTTGCCGCAGCCAACTCGCCATGGCCAACTCAACATGACCAACTCAACATGGCCAACTCGCCAAGGGAAATCTCATTGCGGGACAATTCAACAATTCAGCAATGTGATTATTTAAAATAGTTGGAAATGTTTTAATTTTTGTCATCCCATCTTTAATGATTCTATTCCAGTATTGAGACAGTTAGAATAGAATAGAATAGAGCTGGAAAGGACCTTGGAGGTCTTCTAGTCCAGCCCCCCATTCAAGCGGGATTTCTTCGATATTAGTGCAACTCTTGTCCCATGGCGAGTTGTCCCATGGTGAGTTGGCTGTGGCGAGTTGTTGCTGTTAGAGGAGAGCAATTCCCATTAAGGATTCCCTTTTCCTTTGGGAAGTGCTATGAACAGGGGATCACACCATGTCACTCTGATTAAAGAAAACAAAATGGCAGAGACACGATGCAGAATGAAGCCAAGCAGGGCATCCCTTGGGGGAGAGTCCAAACAATCCAGATGGCAGCTACAACCATGCCCCTTTTTATCTTTGCCATATGCATGACCCATGACCCATGTTGCTTAGGCAGTCACAGTGTATGTACCATCAAAAGCTGCCTGGACTTTTTGCCTCCGAAGCTAAGATTTTGGGCCCCTCACACAAAAGAAATTGTCAAGATATTTATATTTATAACTGGAACAATGGGGGTTGTGTAATGAGTCAAAACATACCTGGAATACTGCAGCCAATTTTGGTCACCATATCACAAAAAAGAGGTTGAGAGTTTAGAAAAAATTCAGAGAAGAGCAACTAAGATGATCCAAGGCCTGGAGGCCAAAACATACGAAGAACGGCTGTGGGACTTGGGTTTGGCTAGTCTAAAGAAAAGAAGAAATAGGGGAGACATGATAGCAGTGTTCCAGTATTTGAGGGGCTGCCACAAAGAAGAGGGGGTCAGGTTGATCACCAGAACACCAGAGGGAAGGACGAGAAACAATGGTTGGAAACTGTTGAAGGAGAGAAGCAACCTGGATTTAAGGAGAAACTTCCTGACAGTGAGGACAATCAACCAGTGGAACAGCTTTGTCTCCAGAAATCGTGGGCGCCCCATCACTGGAGATCTTTAAGAAAAGATCTTAAGACAATCACCTGTCTGAGATGGTGTAGGTTCTCTTGCTTAAGCGGGAGGCTGGACTAGAAGATCTCCAAGGTCCCTTCCAGCTCTATTCTATACACACAGTTATAGCTGATTGATTAAAGAGAGATGGCTACTGCATGAGGCAATCTAAGCTATGAGTGCTTGTCTTGAGTGAAAAGGGCGAATTTCCTTGTTTCCCACCTTTTTGCCCCGTGTACCTTGTCTGATTTACCTGATTATCTTCCTGCTGTGTTGATTTACCTGACTATGCTCCTGTTTGCCTATCTTATTTACTGTAAATATATTTGTTTACATAAAACCACGTTCGTGTCAGCGTCCCTGACTCCGTTTGGCCACTGGCTGCGCAATTCCCTGACACAAGATCAGTCCCTAAACTTTCCTTTAATCCTCAGAAAGCATAACCACATTAGGCCAAATTAGTTTAAATATACTCTT
Source organism: Azemiops feae (assembly GCA_023970755.1). Lineage (NCBI taxonomy): Eukaryota > Metazoa > Chordata > Lepidosauria > Squamata > Viperidae > Azemiops > Azemiops feae. The sequence goes on along the minus strand of JALGBA010000734.1, from coordinate 293,216 downwards.
AAGTTGTATGCATAAAGGTTATTTAGATCCAGGTTTAAAACGTCACGCACCATTCAAGTTACTGAGGTTCTGCATTTTGGTTGTACCCTCAAATTGGATTGTAATCAGACATTGTATTTATTTTTGGTTATTATGTTTAAAAATTTATACCGTAATTAGCTGCGTGAACAAATAATAAAACTGCTGCTACGAGGTGATGTTTCCTATCATTTGGGGCACCAGGTTGCTACCTCTCATGAGATATTATGTGGACATGCAGCCATTGATGAGTTGTGGGGAGTAGCCATTCCTTAAAACACAGATGCAAGTAGCAGGGGGCTTTCAAGAGACAAGTTGGTGGTTGTGACTGTATAATCAAAACCTTATGCTGTGTCACAAAGGTCACACATAACACACAATAAAGACTGTGCATTCCCAGGCTCCATCTTGACACCCTCCACACACATACCCTGTGCACTCCCCAGGAGACTTGGAAGGTTGATCTAGTAAGGATTCTTCATGTTTGCTCAAGAGTCCCGTGTGGAATAACAATAGCAATAGCACTTAAATTTATATACTGCTTCACAGTGCTTTACAGCCCTCTCTAAGCGGTTTACAGCATGTTGCCCCCAACAATCTGGGTCCTCATTTTACCGACCTCAGAAGGATGGAAGGCTGAGTCAACTTTGAGCCAATCAGGATCGAACTGCTGGCAGTGAGTTAGCCTGCAATACTGTATTCTAACCACTGTGCACTGGAAGGAAGGAAGGAAGGAAGGAAGGAAGGAAGGAAGGAAGGAAGGAAGGAAGGAAGGAAGGAAGGAAGGAAGGAAGGAAGGAAGGAAGGAAGGAAGGAAGGGAAGGGAAGGGAAGAGAAGGAGCACTAGCACTAGCACTAGCATTTAGACTTATATACCGCTTCACAGTGCTTTACAGCCCTCTATAACTGGTTTACAGAGTCAGCAGCCTGTTGCCCCCAACAATCTGGGTCCTCATTTTACCGACCTCGGAAGGATGGAAGGCCGAGTCAACTTTGATCCTATCAGGATTGAACTCCTGAAAGTCAACAGAATTAGCCTGCAATACTGCATTCTAACCACTGTGCACCATGGAAGATTGACTTATTCACCTGAGGGCAGGACAAGAAGCTTGCCAAAGAGAGATGCAATCTAGAAGGACAAATCTTCTGACAGTAAGAACAATTAATCAATGGAATAGTAAGACCACACCTGGGATACTGTTGCCAATTTTGGTCACCATATCACAAAAAATATGTTGAGAGTTTGGGAAAAATTCAGAGAAGAGCTATTAAAATGATCAAAGGCCTGGAGATTAAAACATACAAAGAACTGCAGGACTTGGGTTTGGTTAGTCTAAAGAAAAGAAGAAACAGGGGAGACATGATAGCAGTATTCCAGTATTGAGGGGCTGTCACAAAGAAGAGGGGGTCACATTATTCACCAAAGCACCACAGGGCAGGACAAGAAACAATGGTTGGAAACTGATCAAGGAGAGAAGCAACCTGGAATTAAGGAGAAACTTCCTGACAATGAGGACAATGAACCAGCGGAACAGCTTGCCTCCAGAAATCATGGGCACTCCATCACTGCAGGTTTTTAAGAAGAGGCTAGACAGTCACTTGTCTGAGATGGTATAGGTCCTCCTGCTCAAGCAGGGGGCTGGATTAGAAGACCTCCAAGGTCCCTTCCAGCTCTATCTATTCTAAGTTGAATACCTTACCGCCTGGGATTGTGGGTGCTCCATCACTAGACTGGACAACCATTTGATTGGGATGGTATAAGAACTCCTGCCTTGAACAGGGGGTTGGTCTAGATCTAGAACTGAGTTCCCTTCCAGCTCTATGATTCTATGGGAGACCATCCTTGGGGGGGGGAGCGGACAAAAGAAGGAAGTGGCCAAAAAGCTCCACAGGATACAAGGAAAGGGAGACCGTTGTCTGCAGAACTGACCCTTCAGCAAAAGCAGGTGGCTGCTTATGGCCAGAGGGGTACAACCCATCTGCAACCTTGCTTGGATGTGCTTAACACAACTCCCAGTCCAACTTGGCCGGGATCCCTTAATTAACAGGCCGAGCCGGCCTTCGGCAGTGAGAGGCAGTAGGCAAAAGCAGAGCCGAACTACCCATTTGTATCTCTTTGGCTTTCAGCAGCGAGGAAGGAGCGAGGAGGGGCTGCCAGCGGAGTGTAATTAGCAGGCCATTCAGCCAACTGTGACATCTCCACAGAAGGACCAGCTCGGTCAGAGAGGGAGTTAACTTGGCGTGCGAACCGAGAGCAGCCCCAGGTCAGCTGAGCGTCGATGCCATCCCTTGCAGACAAGGTTTGGGAGATTACTGGGTTCTGGACAGAGTAAATCTCCCACAATTCTTTTTCTGCATCTTTCCCTGAAATAAAAGGGATTTGTTTTTTTTAAAAATCCATTGAGTCAAACCACTTTTTTTAAAAATCATTTCTGAAATATATGTTGTTTTGAATCTTTCTAAGCCAAGAGCAGCAGATGCAACAGTTGTTTTTTTTTTTACTACCGTCTATGTCATAACTAGTATGCTGAATAAACGGTGGTTGTTTATCCCTCTTCCTAGTTCAACTGGAGGGGAATAAATTGTTTTTCTTGGGGAAAATTCCCCGAGCGCCCTTCACGCTCTTCTCTGCTGGGTCACCCAAGGGACAGTGTTCAGGCCTGTCCCTCCACCCAATCAGGACACAATTTGGCTCCACTCCTTTACTCGAGAGCCTGCAGAACCTGGTCAAATACACAAGGAAGGCATTTGGGAATGTTTCCTTGGGCAAAGACCCTGAGCACAGTAATAAGCAACTCTACAAACCCAACCTTTTTGGCATCAGAGGCCAGTTTCATGGAAGACTAGTTTCATGGAAGGCCAGCTTTGTGGAAGACATCCTGCCTGAGCAGGGGGTTGGACTAGAAGACCTCCAAGGTCCCTTCCAACTCTGTTATTCTCTTCTCTTCTCTTCTCTTCTCTTCTCTTCTCTTCTCTTCTCTTCTCTTCTCTTCTCTTCTCTTCTCTTCTCTTCTCTTCTCTTCTCTTCTCTTCTCTTCTCTTCTCTTCTCTTCCCTTCCCTTCCCTTCCCTTCCCTTCCATTCCGTTCCATTCTCTATTCTATTCTATTCTATTCTATTCTATTCTATTCTATTCTATTCTATTCTATTCTATTCTATTCTATTCTATTCTATTCTATTCTATTCTATTCTATTCTATTCTATTCTATTCTATTCTATTCTATTCTATTCTATTCTATTTATTCATTCTCTTCCATTCTATTCTATTCTATTCTATTCTATTCTATTCTATTCTATTCTATTCTATTCTATTCTATTCTATTCTATTCTATTCTATTCTATTCTATTCTATTCTATTCTATTCTATTTTCTATTCTATTCTATTCTTTGCATTCCATATTCTATTCTATTCTATTCTATTCTATTCTATTCTATTCTATTCTATTCTATTCTGTTCTGTTCTGTTCTGTTCTGTTCTGTTCTGTTCTGTTCTGTTCTGTTCCGTTCCGTTCCGTTCCGTTCCGTTCCGTTCCGTTCCGTTCCGTTCTGTTCTGTTCTATTCTATTCTATTCTATTCAGAACTCCGAGGCTAGAGGTTTCCTCAAAGAACATGTTTATTGGCTTCATAATATCGGCACGGTCAAAAGTGAAACCAAGTCTGGAATCCCCTCCAAAGAGATACACTCTTACAAAGTTAAACTTCACACCCCAGTGCTTTGCAACCAGCTATATGTTGGCAGGCTTTCTAACAAATGCTCACGACAGAAATGACCTTGGTTCCCATGGGACAGTGAAATGTTTACACTAGCAGAAATCCTCCGCACCCCCTCCCATTCATTGTGGCAAGTCAGGTTCGTTGTAGAGTTGACACACCTCTTAGGCCTCTGAGTCTGCTCTTCCTGTGCTTGTAGTTGCTCCTAGCTTAACTTCCTGGTCAATTGCTCTGGCTAATTACTCCCCTGATTCCTGGCTGTTATGAGTGGCAACAGGGCAATAAAGCATAACAAATTTGGAATTGCCTGGCTGTCTTGTTTTGCATTGCTTGGTCCAGGATTAGAGACCAATTTCATCCCATCTGGAAGGTGCCAGGTCGGGAAGACGTATCTACTTAAGGAGTAGCTGGTCTCCAAGCTCCCAGGTTGAGGTCCCTACTGGTATTTACAGGTAGAGCTCTTCCTTCAGTTGGAATTATTGGGGCCTGAGGGTGTGATTCCTCTGTATAAAGCAGGTGCTGTAGCCCAAAGAGATTTTGTCTCCCCAGCAACAATTCATATCTTAGAAATTTGTGTGGCTCCAACCTTATTGGCATCTGCTCTACCAAGACTTCAGAGAATGGCACTGCACCAAAGACACAGTGTGGGATGGGAACTCAACAGCCAGGCAAGGGGTAATTAGCCAAATAACAGATTAGCTCTAGATAAATAGATCTTTGAAAGTAGCTCTAATTGGCCTCAACAGCTCTGTTAATTGGCCTGCAGTCTTCATTATCTGTGCTCATAACAGTGGCACTGCTTTCATTAACTTCAACTGATCTTGGGTCATGAAAGTGGCACTTTGAGACCTTGTCTATGCAACAGTTCACACACCATGCACGGCAATCCTTCCCTGTCCTTTCGTTGACCCCAGGAAAGGGGTTTCATTCCTGACAAGACTGAGCAGAAATGGGGCAGCCCGATGCGAGGGTAGCAGCTAAACAACCAGCACATCTAATGCCTGGAGAATTTGCCTTCCAACAAACTCTCTAGTCCAGTCAAAAGCTGGACATGAAAAACGCAGCCCCGTTTCCGATTCCTCAGCTAACCTTCCCAGCTTAAAACCTATCAAAGATTACGACAAACCCAAAATATTATCTCAGAAAGTGTGGTTTAGCCCACGAAATTCTCAGTAGCCCATGTCTAGGAAGGATGTCCTGTGTCTTGGTCTTCTAGGCCTGAGGCATTCAGTCTGTGGGCCCAAGGCTTTAGCCCTGCTTTGCTTCACTTTGATGCCAGCCTGCCATAAAATGTGGGGAGAGGCGATGGGAAGTTAAGGAGGGAGGGATGACAGCAAGGAGAGGTGCCATCCAGAGACAACCGTTGAAAGATCCAGGGACACAATCCTGGGAATGGAATGTGAAACACCCATTCCAGTGACACCAACATGTGAAACTGTTACCAAAACACCTAATTGGAACCTTACTGGACACCACAAAGATGACCAAGACAGGAGAGCCCGGGAGAAGGGGAAATTGCCATGGTTAAGCTAGAATTCCTCAGATCTGGCTTTGCTACGCTGTAACCACTTGGCTTCAGTAAAGGAATACAAATGGAGTCAAGGGTCTTTCTTTCCTGAATTCCCAAGCTGGGACAGGCTGGACCAGGGGTAGGCAACCTTGGCTCTTTTATCACTCGTGGACTTCAACTCCCAGAATTCTCTGTGGACTTCAACTCCCAGAATTCCTGAGCCACGCTGAGGGGAAAGGGAGAGGTTTCCATGCTGAGCCCTGCTGGCTCAGGAATTCTGGGAGTTGAAGTCCACGAGTCATAAAAGAGCCAAGGTTGCCTACCCCTGACCTTGGCTCTTTTATCACTCGTGGACTTCAACTCCCAGAATTCCTGAGCCCGCCATGCTGAGGGGAAAGGGAGAGGCTTCCAAGCTGAGCCATGTTGGCTCAGGAATTCTGGGAGTTGAAATCCACGAGTCATAAAAGAGCCGAGGTTGCCTACCCCTGGGCTGGACAAACTGCTTTAGAGAGAGCCTAAGAGTGTTAGAGCAAAACCATACAACATTTGGGCCAAGAAACAACAACAGGCAGAAATCCCCATTACAGGTAGTCCTGAACTTACCACCACAATCGAGCCCCAAATTTCTGTTGCCAAGTGAGACATTTGTTAAGTGAGTTTTGCCCCGTTTTACGGTCTTTCTCTCCACGGTTGTTAAGTGAATCATTGCAGCTGTCAAGCTAGTAACACGGTTGCAAAGTGAATCTTACAACTTTGCTTGTCATAAGATCGCAAACGGGGATCACATGACCTTGGGACACTGCAACCGTCATAAGTATGAACCAATTGCCAAGCATCTGAATTTTGATCACATGATTATGGGCAGGGGTAGGCAACCTTGGCTCTTTTATGACTCGTGGACTTCAACTCCCAGAATTCCTGAGCCAGCATGGGGGAACTATGGCCCCCTCATGACTCGTGGACTTCAACTCCCAGAATTCCTGCCAGCATGGCTCAGCTTGGAAACCTCTCTGGGCTGGCTCAGGAATTCTGGGAGTTGAAGTCCACAAGTCATAAAAGAGCCAAGGTTGCCTACCCCTGATTATGGGGATGCTGCAAAGGTCATAACTGTGAAAAACAGTCATAAGTCACTTTTTTCAGTGCCGTTGTAACTTTGAACGGTCTCTAAATGAACTGTTGTAAGTCGAGGACGACCTGTAGTTGTACTGTGGGGAGGGGGAGGGCCATAGGAGAATTGTAGGAAAAGGGCAGTTCCAGGAGGCCGGGGAGATGCTCGGGAAGAGCTACAGCAGGTCCTTTGACAGGCTTCCAGTATGGCAAAGGACCAAGGCAGAAGCAATCTTTGTAAATTTGTTCCCCTCTATGTGTATTTGTGGACAGATTAGTGGTGATTGGATTTTTCTGTTTGAATTTTCCAAGCTGATGGCTGTTCTTAGCAAAGCAAGGAAATGGCCAAAGAGGAATCAGAAGTACAAATTTGCTCACGGGCTTTAAATGCATAATCTAGAGATTAATGGGGGATCCTTCCTCCCTCCCCTCCAGCCATCCGTTCTCTCACGCACACGCTACAAGTATACACATGCTACCCACAAGCCAAGGTGTTCCTTATAGTGCAGGGTACTAAACTCAGGCAGGATTATTCAATTCATACCTATACCTGTGCCAGCTTACGCTACTTCTGTAGCCGTTTCAGCTTCAGTAAAGTACCATGTTTTCCCCAAAATAAGATCTAACCGGAAAATAAGCCCTAACATGCTTTTTCAGGATGCTCGTAATATAAGCCCTAACCCCCCCCAAAATAAGCCCCAGTTAAGATCATCAGCCAGATGGATGTATTTAGTACTGTATTTCCCCAATAAGACCTAACCAGAAAATAAGCCCTTTTGGAGCAAAAATTAATATAAGACCCTGTCTTATTTTCGGGGAAACACGGTATACTCTTGGCAAAACAAATGGCCAGGAGTTTTTCTTTGCTAGATGACTGAGTGGGATGGTTGACATTAAGCTGAATCTGAGGTTTTCCCATGCAAGCAACACAATGGAAAGTTTCCTCCCCTCTGCGCTCCCCTAGTTATCTGCAAATGTCCAATCAGGTGCTTGTATATTGTTCAGGAAACAGGTTCTCGGTTCCCAGATCCGCCTATCGATAGTTGACTTTGGCTGGCTGTAGCTTCTCACACCGCTCAGCTGGGCTTCCATCCTTCCCCTTTCTTCCTTACACCCCAATCTTTGCCTCTCCCTCCCCTGTTGCTAGTGTCAGGCTGTCAGCTCATGAAGTTTGGATAGGTGAGATGCAGCCATGACAATATCTAGGCCCATGCCCATGCCTATACAGTATATGACCTCCAGTGTGGTCCAGTGGTGAAAATACTGGACTGGGAGCAGGGAGATCCAGGTTCAAACTTCCCCTCTGCTGTAAAGCTCCTCAGAGGTTTTGGGCCAGTCCCCCTCTCCCTGCCTTAGTGATGAACGTACCCACACACCAGCGTAGAGTTATGGTTAAGGGGCTGGATGAGTGGTGGGGGCAAGGTTCTAGCTCTCTCTTAGGCATGAAAGTTACCTGGGTTTCTGGCTATCTACTCTGAGAAAACCCAATTCCTACTCTCTTTTGGATTCTATCATACTACAAAGGGGGGGGGAGTAAACACGGGTGTTTATGACTGGCATTTCCCCTATCAACTACAAAGTAACATCCTCTGTGGATTCCCTCTGTGGAGTACTAACCATAACAATGCGGCCATCAGCCTTTGATCTCACTCCCTATGAAGCCTCCTTTTACCGGCAGCGAGGAAAAAGGGGGGGAAGATTGCAACGTTTGGGATCCGATGGATTTAACACCCAGCCATCTGCCAATTTGAATCGACCGGAAGGAATGTGGAGTGGGGCTGCCTGGGAACACTTTAAAACATTGAATGGTCAGTGGGGTCCCTCAGATCCTGTCTAGCACGCCTTCAGTCAGTTTTTCTTAATAAAGATTCCTGTTGGAAGAACCGTTCCAAGAGTTCTGTCTTCTTAAGATGTAAATTGAGGTGGGTCCTTACAGTTATGGTTAAGGGGCTGGATGAGCGGTGGGAACAAGGTTCTAGCTCTCTATTAGGCATGGGTGACTTAGCTTGAATCCCTCTCTCAGCAATAGCCTGGGAGGTCAAAAGGCGTTTGTCTCCTAATCTGCATCACTTGAACATCATCGTCATTGACAAAAATCACCATCAGTCAACTGCGGAAGGCAGCTTTACCTGGAACAGCTTGCAACCTGCAACAAGACCTTTAACACTGGCTGGGATGGCGTCTGCTTTGTCTCCGAAGGCAATCCCCCTCCCTAATTCCCAAGCAATTACAGCAAGGTCCACTTTAAGGTCCTGCCATTCTGATGGAGGGGAGAGGGGATGCTGGCCTATTTGGGGTGCTTTTGCTTTGCTGTAACGCAAATTCCCGTCAGAATTCAGAAATCCTGTGTGTGATCCCTGAAACTTGTGCAGCTGAGCATTCTCAGGCCATAAAACTTTATTTTAATGTAATTGGGCAAGATGTGCAGGTCAGGATGGGGTAGTAGGGGAAACCCTGGAACACAGGTGTGTTGAGTTCCTGACCCCTGGCATTGGGTCGGGTGTTTCTTTCTGTCACACCAGTGATGTTTTGTAACCCTAAATGGCATTATATCATTTGGCATGGCTTCGAGACGCAAAAAAGCCCCAAGAAGGCCACCCAGTGATTGTTCCTAAGCCTGCTTCCTTCTGCGGGAAGGTGCAGTTTTGCAAAACCTTCCAGGAATAATTGGTGACATCGCTGTCCCCGAGCAGATCGATGCTGAAAATGTTCTCTCTGGAATAGAATTGGGATCATTTTGGCAAATAGGACAGCAGAAGAGAGGATTAGCTCATAGTGGGAAATGTCAGAACCATTTGTCATGGGCTGCCAAAGCAAAGCAAGCATTTGGCCAGCCAACTCAAGCCATCCCAGGCCAGTCCCCCACCTCAGAAAAGGGTTGAAAAGGAGAAGGCAAGGGAAAGCCAAAATGCGGAGGGGGTTGGAGAGCTTTCCCACACAGTAAGCTGGTTGACACAACAACTATGTTAGCATGGACACTGAGCTCTGATAGGACCAGCAGGCATACTTCAAGTTTCCCACAGGATGATGAATGATCAATCAATCAAAATAGAGCTGGAAAGGACCTTGGAGGTCTTCTAGTCCAGCCCCCTGCTCAAACAGGAGGCTGTATACCATTTCAGATGAGCGGCTGTCCAATCTCTTCTTAAAAACCTCCAGTGATGAAGCACCCACAACTTGTTAAGGCAAGGCATTCCACCGGTCAATTGTCCTCACTGTTAGGAAGTTTCTGCTTAATTCCAAGTTGCTTCTCTCCTTGATTACTTTCCATCCATTGTTTCTTGTCTTGCCTTCTGGTACTTTGGAGAATAGGTTGACTCCCTCTTCTTTGTGACAGCCCCTCAAATATTGGAACTCTGCTATCATGTCTCCCCCAGTCCTTCTTTTCACTAGATTAGACATATGCAGTTCCTGTAACCATTCTTCATAAGTTTTAGCCTCCAGACTCCTAATCATCCTAGTTGCTCTTCACTGGACTCTTTCCAGGGTCTCAACATCTTTTTTTATATTGTGGTGACCAGAACTGGATGCAGTATTCCAAGTGTGACCGTACTAAGGCTTTATAAAGTGGTACTGTTACTTGATCTTGATTCTATCCTCTGTTAAGGCAGCCTAGCACTGTGTTGGCTTTTTTGGCAGCTGCAGCACACGTCTGGCTCATATTTAAGTGATTGTCCACTAGGACTCCGAGGTCCCTCTCACAGTTGCTACTATTGAGCAAGGTACCACCTAAGTCACTGGATCCTGATGAAGACTTTTCCTTCAACACTAACTAGGTTGGAAGAGTGGACATTGTTCTTCTGGTAATGTAGGAGACTACTAAATTGAGAAAAGACAACATAAAGCTGCCTAATTAAATAGGATTGATTGATTGCAAGATATCCTTAGTTCCAGGTTGCTTCTCTCCTTGATGTGTTTCCATCCGTTGCTTCTTGTCCTGCCTTCAGGCGCTTTGGAGAATAGCTTGACTCCCTCTTCTTTGGGGCAGCCCCTGGTGTCACAATTCTATGGTGTTACATAATTTGGGACTCTGTGAGCAGTTAACACTGAAATTGTTCTCTTACTTTGCTGAAGGATGTTATGTTTCTTTGTTTTTTCTCCTTTCTTGGTCAGTCCAGGAGCCTCTGAGTCTCCCAGTTGTGAGAAGCGAATTACGACTGAAAGCATTTGTTTTTTTCAAGAGCTGGGAGGGAAAGCTGTGTTTTCATTCTTGCTGCGTCCTAGGTGAAAATTGGCACCAATTCCATGCATGCTATGCATCCAGTCCACAAATACCACTCAGAGACGGACTTAAACTGCAGATTCCACAGTTCAAACTTCTGATGAAATATTTCGCCCCGTCCTTGGTTTTTAGCACCGCCTTTCCTGAGGCAAAGCTTTGAAGAATTCAGAGCCTGCAAATACTCGTTTGTGTCATCTTGATTCATCCAAAGTGTTATCCCACTGTGGGCTTGGGTTTCTTCAACAAAGCTACCATTGCCTTTTATGTCCTCAGATTATGGTAATTGTTATGACTGTGCAACAATTTGGATCTGGTGGGGAAAGAAGTGATACGGAGAATGAACAGCCCCTGATAAGATCAAATGGGTTTTTTTTCTAGGGGTCCTGCTGCAGCTGTGGGGAGGGGGGCAGCCAGGCACAGCCAAGTGTAGGAAGTCCGCACCCTTCCCCCCCCAGAGAATGAAATATTTTGGGGACTGTTAAAAAAAGGCAGGATAGAATATTTCCCCTAAAGGATAAATGGAGAAAAATCTTAACGAAGGCAGCCCCAGCCTCAAACAAAAACACGAAGACGCCAGTCTTTAGGAGATCCATTAAGAGAGATTGGGCCAATCTATTCATAAACAAAACACCTTCAGCCCCCATAGCTGATGGGATTAAGTATTTACATCCCCCCCACCCAAATTCTAAGGACAGGGCATGACTTTTAGGACATAGTAGGGTTAATCCATCACCAGGCTCGCTACGTTGCAAACCCCCTGGAGCATCTCAATCGGAACCCTATAAAGATCCATCCACTCACTCAGCCATTTGACCAGCTGTCCCACAACTGCTTGCTGTTGCTGGCTCTGCTCATCAATAAACAGGAACCTTCTTTCAAAAGCAGCCTCCATTTTATTCCCATCTTGGAACTGGACCTGATTATTTCTTTCAACACAAGTAAAGGTGCAGCCGCTTTAAGGAGCTGCAAATGCCTGCTAAATTCAGTCCCAGAGATAGTTTTGTCTCCAAATCTAAAATGCTGTAGATCCCTACTGGAGATTAACATTTTCTTGGCAGCGTGCCAACTCCCTATTTTAATCCCACTTTAATTAAACACATCGAAATGGATCGAAGTAAGGGGTTCAACTAGCAGGTGGAAACTGCAAGGAGGCAGACTCCGCTTATATGTTCAAAATGATGGTTGGAGTTGTCAACCTGAGGAATAGTCTGTCTCTCAAAGGGGCATCTTTCTCTTCACTACATGTCTCCAAAAAGAGGTGGGTGACATGTTTTAGTGGGTTGTACACTTTAGTGGGTTGGACTAGACGACCCTTGAGGTTCTCTTTAGCTCATTGCATAAATGTATGAAATAATAATTTTAATAAAATCAGGTGGGTTGACGAACTTGTTGACTATCAGAAGGAATTCATGGAGTCAGTAGTATTTAATGGTGTAGGGTCTCCTGCCTCAGCAGGGGTTTGGACTACTAGAAGACCTCCAAGGTCCCTTCCAACTCTGTTTTCTCTTCTCTTCTCTTCTCTTCTCTTCTCTTCTCTTCTCTTCTCTTCTCTTCTCTTCTCTTCTCTTCTCTTCTCTTCTCTTCTCTTCTCTTCTCTTCTCCTCCCTTCCCTTCCCTTCCATTCCATTCCATTCCATTCCATCTCCTATTCTATTCTATTCTATTCTATTCTATTCTATTCTATTCTATTCTATTCTATTCTATTCTATTCTATTCTATATACTCTACTCTACTCTACTCTACTCTACTCTACTCTATTCCATTCTTTTTCTTATTCCTTATTCTATTCTATTCTATTCTATTCTATTCTATTCTATTCTATTCTATTCTATTCTATTCTATTCTATTCTATTCTATTCTATTCTATTCTATTCTATTCTATTCTATTCTATTCTATTCTATTCTATTCTATTCTATTCCATTCCATTCCATTCCATTCCATTCCATTCCACTCTTTTTCCTATTCCTTATTCTATTCTATTCTATTCTATTCTATTCTATTCTATTCTATTCTATTCTATTCTATTCTATTCTATTCTATTCCATTCCATTCCATTCCATTCCATTCCATTCCATTCCATTCCATCTCTATTCTATTCTATTCTATATACTCTACTCTACTCTACTCTACTCTACTCTACTCTACTCTACTCTACTCTACTCTACTCTACTCTATTCCATTCTTTTTCTTATTCCTTATTCTATTCTATTCTATTCTATTCTATTCTATTCTATTCTATTCTATTCTATTCTATTCTATTCTATTCTATTCTATTCTATTCTATTCCATTCTATTCCATTCCATTCCATTCCATTCCATTCCATCTCTATTCTATTCTATTCTATATACTCTACTCTACTCTACTCTACTCTACTCTACTCTACTCTACTCTACTCTACTCTACTCTATTCCATTCTTTTTCCTATTCCTTATTCTATTCTATTCTATTCTATTCTATTCTATTCTATTCTATTCTATTCTATTCTATTCTATTCTAAGGAATTATGGGAAAGCCTAGAAACCATCCATTGATCAAGAGAAATGTGAATGTTTAGTCTTCAAAGGACAAGACAGAGAGGAGACAAGGGAAAGGCCTCTTGGTGATCTGGACTGAGTCTGAAACTGCCTTATCTGTGGATGGGTTGCCACCAGGAAGGCCCTGGGGAGATTGGGGAAGAGAAACAAAATCCTAGACTCAGAGAGTGGCAAACCACCTCCATATCACACGGGGAATTTTTATTTTCCTCCTCCAAGCAAAAGTGCATGTTTTTTAGTCCAAACCAGCCTATAAAGACCCATCCATAAAGGTGTAAAAAAAGAAAATAATAATCACAGAAGTCATTTGTGTCTTAAGGATGCTGCCTTGAGGGTCATCCGGGAACAGAAAGAACTTAACCGGCAGCTGCGACATTCAGCACCTTAACCTCCTCCCCGAAAGAATAGAGAGGAGAGCTTTGACTTTCATCAACAGGTTTTCTTCCTTCTCCTGAAAGGACTTTAATGCGCTCGGGGGAAGAAAAAAAAATATCACTCAGTGAATGTCAAGGATTCTGCTTTCTCTTTGGCTTCCGTGGCTGTTATTGTTGCTTTTCCACTCCCGTGTTCGCCTCACGCAGGAACGGAGGCCAGGCCCGTTATTTAAACGCAGCAATCATACTTACCATTCAAGCAGCGGAAGAAAGACGGGATTCGGTGCTCCTGCCTGACCCGGGCGTGACAGGGCAGCTCCAGCACTGCCTCCCCAGGCCGGAGGGACGAGCCATTAAAACGTCCTGCTGGATGGAAGAGGCCGGCCTTATAAAGAGAGGAGTGGAACCTTGGCAATGGCCCCAGTCAAAGGCAACACCACTTTTAGGCCCTCAGTCCTGGCCCAGCAAGATTTGGGGGCCTCTTCTCATCTCAGCAAGAAGCGTGGACTACGGCTCCCAGAATTCCCCACGATGGCTAGGGAATTTTAGAATAGAATAGAATAGAATAGAATAGAATAGAATAGAATAGAATAGAATAGAATAGAATAGAATAGAATAGAATAGAATAGAATAGAGTAGAGTAGAGTAGAGTAGAGTAGAACTGAATTGAATTCAGAATGAATAGAATAGAATAGAATAGAATAGAATAGAATAGAATAGAATAGAATAGAATAGAATAGAATAGAATAGAATAGAATAGAATAGAATAGAATAGAGTAGAGTAGAATAGTGTAGAGTAGAGTAGAGTAGAGTAGAGAATAGAATTGAATTCAGAATGAATAGAATAGAATAGAATAGAATAGAATAGAATAGAATAGCAATAGCAATAGAATAGCAATAGAATAGAATAGCAATAGAATAGAATAGAATAGAATTCAGAATGAACAGAATAGAATAAAATAGAATTCAGAATGAATAGAGTAGAGTAGAGTAGAGTAGAGTAGAGTAGAGTAGAGTAGAGTAGAGTAGAGTAGAGTAGAGTAGAACTGAATTGAATTCAGAATGAATAGAATAGAATAGAATAGTGTAGAGTAGAGTAGAGTAGAGTAGAGTAGAGTAGAGTAGAGTAGAGAATTGAATTCAGAATGAATAGAATAGAATAGAATAGAATAGAATAGAATAGAATAGAATAGAATAGAATAGAATAGAATAGAATAGAATAGCAATAGAATAGCAATAGAATAGAATAGCAATAGAATAGCAATAGAATAGAATAGCAATAGAATAGAATAGCAATAGAATAGAATTCAGAATGAACAGAATAGAATAAAATAGAATTCAGAATGAATAGAGTAGAGTAGAGTAGAGTAGAGTAGAGTAGAGTAGAGTAGAGTAGAGTAGAGTAGAGTAGAGTAGAGTAGAGTAGAGTAGAGTAGAGTAGAGTAGAGTAGAGTAGAGTAGAGTAGAGTAGAGTAGAATAGAATAGAATAGAATAGAATAGAATAGAGCTGGAAGGGACCTTGGAGATCTTCTAGTCCAGCCCCCTGCTCAAGCAGAAGAACCTATACCGTCCCAGACAGGTGAATGTCCAGTCTCTTCTTAAAAATCTCCAGTGATGGAGCGCCCACGATTTCTGGAGGCAGGCTGTTCCACTGGTTAATTGTCCTCACTGTCAGGAAGTTTCTCCTTAGTTCCAGGTTGCTTCTCTCTTTGATCCGTTTCCAACCATTGTTTCTCGTCCTGCCCTCTGGTGCTCTGGTGAACAACCTGACCCCCTCTGCCTTGTGGCAGCCCCTCAGATACTGGAAGATCTAAACTGATCTTCAGGGGACCGTAACCTTTGGGTCATGACAATTCATTGTGAGCAACTCAACACGGCCAACTCAACATGGTCAACTCACAGCTGGACAATTCACCACAGGACAAGAGTTACTGTACAGTAATATCAAAGAAATGGTGGAATAGAATCATGAAAGAAAAGATGCCAAAGGAGGGACAAAGTGAAATGTGAAGGACAAAAATTAAAACAATTATTTATTTTAAATAACTGGATTGTTAAACTGCCCTGCGGCGAGTTGTCTCATGGCCATTTGGCCATGGCAAGTTCTCCTGGGTTGGTTTGGCCGTGGTGAGTTGGCCGCAGTGGGTTGTCCCATTCCGTCAACTTTTCATCCCCCTCCCAATGGACTCCTGGACCTGCAGCTTCCTGGGCTGCCCACCCTTCCGTTCAGCCCAAAGGGAGGCTTCCGGGAGGACATGTGGCTCCCCAGACTGGCATGTCTACTGCAGTTCCTCATGGGGAAAAGGCGCTGTGGCAGCTCAGACCTAGTAGGTGCAAAGCACGGGGATCTTCTGATGTCCAGACTGAAAGGTCTGCACTTTGGCCAGTTGACAACTAGGCATAATTTCAGAGTCTTGGGTTGACCTTGACATCCCCAGGTGACTCTCTGCGGGCCTGCCTCGTCCTCGAGGAACTGGCCCAATTTCTTAGATCAACCCTTTGAAGAAGACCTTCTGTCTGGAGTGCAGGAGAAAGCCTTCTCATGCCGAGTCCCTGGTTAAAGAGGACCCTCCCCAAAGAGATGTCTCTGGCCCGAACTCTCCTGTTACTTTGGAAAATGGGGAAAAGTAGAGAGCCGGTGTGATGTTGTGGTGTCAGATTGTTGTGGTGGTGCAGTGGCTAGAACGCAGCATTGCCGGCTAATTCTGCCGACTGCGAGGAGTTCGATCCTGACCGGCTCAAGGTTGACTCAGCCTTCCATCCTTCCAAGGTCAGTAAAATGAGGACCCGGATTGTTGGGGGCAAATATACTGACTCTGTAAACCTCTTAAGAGAGGGGCTGTAAAGCACTCTGAAGCGGTATATAAGTCTAGATTCTATTGCTATTGCTACCGGGAGAGCCAGAGTCCTTGTCCACCCTTCAACCCTAGAAGCTCCTTGGGATGGTCACCCTTTCTCTGCCCAACCTACCTCACAGGGCTGTTGTGGAAGAAAACAGGAGGCAGAAGTCCTGTGCAATGCCATCTTCAACTCCTGGGCGAAAGGCAAATAAATGTGTAAACAACTCTCTTTCTCCAAGCTTTTCATCGTGGAGAACATGTGTAGCGTTGTGGAGGGCAATGTAGGGTTAAGGTTATGGTCTGGCACCAGATTCTGAAGCTCCCGGGGGGGATTCTGGGTCAGTCCTCCTTTTTCGGCCCAAGAGGAAGAGTGGGGCAGTGATGAAGGGTCTGGAGCCAGCTTGTAGGCTGCTACCAGCCATGGAAGCTGACAGGATGCTCCTGGGCTGCTCATGAATCTAAGGCAACCCTCCCATTTTAAAAGTTTTGAGGGGAATCAGGGGGGCTCATCTTGATTGACTGATCGACTACGTGCCATCCAATCTTAAAGGCTTAATCTTTTATATCCAGGTAAATAAATAAAGTATAAAAATCAACCACCGTCTCATTCAAATTTATGACTCCGTTCAACGAGTCCTTTGGGTATAGTAAAAGTATGTCTGTGTGTGTGTAGATACGGCAACACACATGGAAACGGGAAGGCAGAAGGGCTTGGCTGCGGCCGCCATCTTCACTTTTTTTAACCACCCTCTCCGGACCTGCCTCAAAATGCCCAAACTACTTAAATCACCGACTTCCCTTCCATGTACCGAATGAATTTGGTGATTCAGGCAAATTGCTTTTGAATTATATCAGTGAAGCTTTGCACGGCCCTAGAAAGTGTGGAAAATGTAGAGGGAGCTATCATATTAATGGGATTCTATTGAATTAGATTTAAACGAAATAAAATGAAATTTTGCCCTTGCCCAGCTTTAACATCGACTTTCTTTAAGAGCAGGGCTCCGGCGCCCCTCTCCTAACCAAGCATCACTCTCTCGGCTCACAAAAAAAGAAGAAGTGCAGCCCTATCCTAAAATAACCCCCCCCCCCGGATCTGGGACAGTATAATATAATAATAATAAAGTTGGAAGGACTAGCTATGGAGGTCATCGAGTCCAACCCCCTGTCTCAGGCGAGAACCCTATAAACCATTTCAGACAATGGCTGTCCAGTTCTTCTTAACAACTTCCAGTGTTGGAGCATTCCCCCCCCCCCCCCCCCCACCCGACCCTTTTTCCCCCTTTGGAAAGCAGTTTGTTTCCCACTGTTTTAATTGTTCTCACTGTCAGAAGTTTCCTCCTTATTTCTAGGTTGCTTCTCTCCTTGATAGTTTACCATCCGTTGCTTTCTTGTCACTGCCCCCAGGCCCTTGGAGAATAGCTTGACTCCCTCTTCTTTGTGGCAACCCCTGAGATATTGGAATACTGCTATCATGTCACCCCTAGTCCTTCTTTTCATTAAACTAGACATGCCCAATTCCAGCAAACGTTCTTGATATGCTTTAGCCTCCAGAGAAAAAAAAAGGGGTTTTGCAGCACATTCAGCTTTGGCTTCAGGAAAAGTAGCTCTTTTCCACTTCAAGGTCAGCCAGTAAATCCAGCAGGCTTATCTCAGAGTTGTGCTTTTATTTCTGGTTTCATACACACACAACCAGACTCCCTGGGAGGACACCTTCCAAGGAGACCAAGAGATGAAGCACATCCGCCAGGAAAGTGCTGTAGCCAGGAGCTTGATTAATGGGAGTCACCGAGGCCCCCTGAGACCAGTCATGTTCCAACAGCTTATAAAAGTCCCTTTCTAAATACCAACAACCACACACACACACTCTCAGTTCTGCTAGATTAGGTCTGTCATCCTGATGCCAGTTGGCTGGTGTGTTGTCTATCAGTAAGTTACCCTTTGTTGGCCATCAGGCCTTGATCCAGCTAAGCCCTCTTTGTATTTGGATGTTGTGAGGCTTTGCATTGCTGGCCTCGGATATAGCAGAATAGAACAGAATAGAACAGAGCTGGAAGGAACCTTGGAGGTCTTCTAGTCCAGCCCCCTGCTCAAGCAGGAGACCCTATATACCATTTCACACAAGTGGCTGTCCAATTTCATCTTAAAAACCTCCAGTGATGAAGCACCTACAACTTCTGAAGGCAACTTGTTCCACTGGTTGATTGTCCTCGCTGTTAGGAAGTTTCTCCTTAATTCCAGGTTGCTTCTCTCCTTGATCCATTGTTTCTTGTCCTGCCTTCAGGTGCCTTGGAGAATAAGTTCACCCCCTCTTCTTTGTGGCAGCCCCTCAAATACTGGAATATTGTTATCATGTCGCCCCTATTTCTTCTTTTCTTTAGACTAGCCAGACCCAAGTCCTGCAGCCGTTCTTTGTATGTTTTAGTCTCCAGGCCTTTAATCATCTTAGTTGCTCTTCTCTGTGCTTTTTCCAGTCTCAACATCTTTTTTTGTAACGTGGTGACCAAACCTGGATGCAGTATTCCAGGTGTGGCCTTACTAAGGTTTTATAAAGCGGTACTAATACTTCAAGTGATTTTGATCCTATGCCTCTATTTATGTAATCAAGGATTGTATTACCATAGCTTTTTTGGCTGCTGCTTCTGGCTCATAGTTAAGTGATGGTCTACTACTGCAGGACTCCAAGATCCTTCTTAAGGTAAGATAAGATAAGGAAACAAGGTAAGATAAAATGAGAAAAGGAAAGGATGAGCCAGCCATTAAGTCATTAAGCCATTAACTTACGGAAAAGGTTACCCAAAGGAAAGCAGCAGAAAGAAATTCAAAATAAAACCATCTTGATTTTGTTTTGGTATAAGAGGGGATAGAGAGAAACCTGGACCGGCTTTCAAACTTCTCTTGCTTCATATTCTTTGTCCTATAAAGGAACTCTGCTGGGCTGTCTCCCTTGCATGTTTCCTGACCTGGCCTTCCTTGAAGGGCTGGCAGAGGCTGGTAGCTGGCTAGACTCTCAAGGGGTGGTGGAGGATTTCCTGGTTTGGATAAGAATGTCATGGGACAGCCTGGTTTATTAGAACCAGATACTTTTTACCAATGGTTAGGAAAACGAACTAGTGAGAAATGAATGTGATATGTTATTTTGAATATATATTAGTAAGAAGAATGGTATGCATTAACTAACTGATACCATTTATGATTATCGTTTATTACACTTATTACAGTTACTTATTACTATATCAACTATTGTTAACTGAACATATGTACCCGGACAATAGTCTGTTTGCTAAAGATTGAAAATGTTATTGGGGGATAACCCCAATGTTGATCCAAACCCCCTCCCAACCCCACCCTAAACCCTAATCCTTATCCCGATCCTATTCTATCCCCAACCCCATAAAACTCAATAAAATCTTTTTTTTTTAAAAAAAGAATCAGATAGCAACCAGGAGTATTCCCAGTATCTCTAAGGTAGGTCTTTTCTCAAGAGTTTTTTCTCTTCCTTTCTGCTCGGAAAACATTAATGAGAAGATCCCTGCCATAAATATTACCCTCTTGGATAATTCTCTCCAATTCTCTCTTTAGGAGATGTGGAATAGAATAGAATAGAATAGAATAGAATAGAATAGAATAGAATAGAATAGAATAGAATAGAATAGAATAGAATAACAGAGTTGGAAGGGACCTTGGAGGTCTTCTAGTCCAACCCCCTGCTCAGGCAGGAAACCATTTCAGACAAATGGCTGTCCATTCTCTTCTTAAAAACTTCCTGTGTTGGAACATTCACAGCTTCTAGAGGCAGGTTGTTCCACTGGTTAACTGTTCTGTCAGGAAGTTTCTCCTTAGTTCTAGGTTGCTTCTCTCCTTGATTAGTTTCCATCCATTGCTTCTTGTCCTGCCTTCAGGGGCTTTGGAGAATAGCTTGACTCCCTCTTCTTTGTGGCAACCCCTGAGATATTGGAAGACGGCTATCATGTCCCCCCTCGTTCTTCTCTTCATTAAACTGGACATACCCATTTCCTGTAACCGTTCTTTATGTGTTTTAGCCTCCAGTCCCCTAATCACCTTGTTTGCGAAAGGCAAGGAATCCAGAAAGCATAGCCCAGTGATGGTGAACCTTTTAGAGACTGAGTGCCCAAACTGCAACCCAAAACCCACTTATGCATCGTCGAGTGCCGGGTGGGTGTGGCCCATTGGGTGGGCGTGGCCCATTGGGTGGGTGTGGCTGCGGTGGTAACGGCAGACTGGGTGGGACTAAAAAGTTCAATCAATCAATTCCAACTTTGCAAGATCTTTTTTTTCCCTGCGAGAAGTTGAAATGACTGATTGAACCTTTTTTTTTTGCACATGGCGGCGGAGGCCTAAAGTGAAAAGGTTTTATAAATCCCAGCTGAAGGCCTAGGACTGGGGCGACAGCGCGCGTGCCCACAGAGAGGGCTCTGAGTGCCGCCTCTGGCACCCATGCCATAGGTTCGCCACCACTGGCATAGCCTTTCTTTTTAAGGCCGGCTAAGGCCCAGTCCAGATGTTGAGCTATGGGTCAGTTTCAAGCATCTCAGCTTCCAGCCAAGATCCAATTTGCTTGGCTGTCTACATCTCAACTGAAGAACTGGAGGGTTTCAGATCTGGCAAAACAGGTGGCTTCTCTCTCTGTCTGATGCTCTTTGCGGTTTCATACATTTGTCAATATTTGCGTTCCTTTCTCCCCGTTTTGCAATCTGTTTTGGCCTGCATGTGAAATTATACACCATAAGCAGAAGTGGTACCTTCAAGATATTCTGGACACCCATCCTCCTAGCTAATGGGACCGTCCCCTCTTCCGAATGGGGACAGGCGAAGTCTGAAAACTTCCAGAGGCAGCTCTCGGCTTCTAGGTAGTGTAAAACACATCACACCGTCCTGAATAACCAGGGCCTGGATCCAGGGCTTCTGGCCAGGGCCTCCTTTTGTGTGAACCCCAAGGGACCAGAGGCTTCCTTCACAGATGACTGAAACTCATCAAGCCCTCGTTGGAAAGGGAGGCTGGACGTTTTCTCAGCAGGCTTTCAGCTTGAGGAGAGCCCCCCTGGGTGACCCACTCATTCAAGGGGCACCCATCTGTAGCCGGTGGGTTAATGAAGGGCTTGTCAGACAAGCCTTCCATTCCGCTGGGCAATTAGCCAGGCCTGCTTGATGCTATCCATCCAATTTGCTTGGTAAACAAACACATGTCCAGCCTCCCCGTCAATTAAGTGAGTTCTGAATGAAGTGATAAATTTTCACTTAGGCTGGTTATGACCGAGCTATTGTCCAGCTGGATATGAGGCATTTCAACCATCTCTGCTTTTCTTAGGGAAAAAGGCCCCTTTTCGTTCTCAAGGTGTCTCTCCCACCTTACTGCCTTCCATCCAGGTCACGGCACATAAGCGTTGCTTGAGCAGGATTCGCAGGATTGTCCGGGATGCTACACACCCTCTTCACAACCTGTTTTCCAATGTTACCTTCTGGGAGGAGGGGGGCTCCGTGGTATCTAATAAGTTGGGGGTTTGTAGTCACTGTGAGTTGTGGGGGGGGGCACGGAGGGAGGCTCAGCCAATCTCACTGTATACATGTTATACTTTGATAATAAAGGTTCATTCATTCATTCATTCATTCATTCATTCATTCATTCATTCATTCATTCATTCATCTGAAGCAGAACATCCGGATTCAGTCACAGTTTTGTTCCATACAGCATCAACCTTGTGAACTCTCAAGCTTCCTCTTTCCGCTATGTGTTCAAGGTGGACAGAGATTAATATTTATATGTATTTAAGGGTGCAGGTGTATACATATGTTGTATATAGCATGTTTACATGTGTGTTATGTATGTGCACACTTTTGAGAGCAAGCAACAGAATTTCATTTTTAATGTGCGCCAGTGTGCCCACAGTAAAAAAATGACAATACAGGTTATCTATCTCTGTCTGTCTGTCTGTCTGTCTGTGTCTGTCTGTCTGTCTGTCTGTCTGTCTGTCTGTCTGTCTGTCTGTCTGTCTGTCTGTCTATCTATCTATCTATCTATCTATCTATCTATCTATCTATCTATCTATCTATCTATCTATCTATCTATCATCTATCTATCTACAGTATCAATCTAATCTTTCTATATCTATCTATCTATCATCTATCTATCTACAGTATCAATCTAATCTTTCTATATCTATCATCTATCTATCTATCTATCTATCTATCTATCTATCTATCTACAGTATCAATCTAATCTATCTATCTATCTATCTATCTATCTATCTATCTATCTACAGTATCAATCTAATCTATCTATCTATCTATCTATCTATCTACAGTATCAATCTAATCTATCTATCTATCTATCTATCTACAGTATCAATCTAATCTTTCTATATCTATCTATCTATCTATCTATCTATCTATCTATCTATCTATCTATCTATCTATCTATCTATCTATCTCTATATCTATCTATCTATCTATATCTATATCTTTGTCTGAAATGGTATAGGGTTTCCTGCCTGATCAGGAAGGTCCAAGGTCCCTTCCAACTACTACTTCTTCTTCTTCTTCTTCTTCTTCTTCTTCTTCTTCTTCTTCTTCTTCTTCTTCTTCTTCTTCTTCTTCTTCTTCTTCTTCTTCTTCTTCTTCTTCTTCTTTTCTTCTTCTTCTTCTTCTTCTTTTCTTCTTCTTCTTCTTCTTCTTCTTTTCTTCTTCTTCTTCTTCTTCTTCTTCTTTTCTTCTTCTTCTTCTTCTTCTTCTTCTTCTTCTTCTTCTTCTTTTCTTCTTCTTCTTCTTCTTCTTCTTCTTCTTCTTCTTCTTCTTCTTCTTCTTCTTCTTCTTCTTCTTCTTCTTCTTCTTCTTCTTCTTCTTATTATTATTATTATTATTATTATTATTATTATTATTATTATTATTATTATTATTATTATTATTATTATTATTATTATAAGCCACGAAGATGGCCATTTTCAAGTTTTTAGAGCTTCAATGTACTCTTTCCTCTTTCGTTCATAACAAGGTATGAACGCTACAAGTGAAAGTCAGGAAGAGGAGGGAGGGAAACCACAGAGGAGAACCAGAACACAGAGAAGCCTCCTGACACGGGATCTTCTGCTGCAGACATTCCAGGGGATCCTGCACTCAGCAAGGGTTCGACCAGATGGCCTCCGAGGTCAGTCCTTACTCCATGATTCTATATTTTGTTGGGCAAAAACAGCAAGCGGACCCTCTCCAGGGGCTGAAGGACAGTGATGAAGATGCACTGAAATTAGTATATCAGGAAGGCTTACTGACTACTGGAGGGACCAAACTGGCCTACAAGAAAGACCAAATGAAGAACAGAATAGAGGCATGGGAAGGCAAAGCACTCCGTGGCCAGTACATTAAAAAAATAGCTGGGAAAGCAGATAATAACAAGACCTGGCAATGGCTAAGAGCAGGAAAATTGAAGAAAGAGACCGAGGGACTAATTCTGGCTGCACAAGACCAAGCCTTAAGGACAAATGCCTATAAAGTCAAAATTGAGAAGACAGCAACAGACAGTAAGTGCCGCCTATGCAAAGACGCTGAAGAAACAGTGGACCACCTGGTAAGCTGCTGCAAGAAGATCGCACAGACTGACTACAAGCAGCGGCATGACAAAGTAGCAACAATGGTGCATTGGAAGATCTGCAAGAAATATCATTTGCCTGTAAGCAAGAACTGGTGGGATCATAAAATAGAGAAAGTCATAGAAAATGATCAAGTTAAATTGCTCTGGGACTTCAGAATTCAAACAGACAAGCACCTGCAACATAACACCGCGGACTTAACAATTGTCGATAAGAAAGACAAAAAAGTCTGGATAGTGGACGTGGCAGTGTCTGGAGACAGCAGAATAGACGAGAAAGAACTGGAGAAGATAACAAAATAGAAAGACCTACAAATAGAAATAGAAAGACTGTGGCAAAAGCAAGCAAGGGTAGTACCAATAGTCATAGGCGCCTTGGGTGCAATCCCAAAACAACTGGAGCACCACTTGAACACCATCATCGGCATTGACAAATTCGCCATTAGTCAATTGCAAAAGGCGGCCTTACTAGGAACTGCTTCCATCCTGCGACGATATCTGTAATACCATCAAACATCCACATCTGCCTATCCCAGGTCCTTGGGAAGGACTCGATAGGTAGACAAAAATGCCAAATCCAGTCTGAACATCTGGCTGACTGTGCGATGATCAATAACAATAACAATAATAATGTTGGAAGGGACCTTGGAGGTCATCTAGTCCAACCCCCGGCTCAGGCAGAAAACCCTATACCATTTCGGAAAAATGGCTGTCCGGTCTCTTCTTGAAAACTTCCAGTGTTGGAGCATTCACCGCTTCTGGAGGCAGGTTGTTCCACTGGTTAATTGTTCTAACTGTCAGGAAGTTTCTCCTTAGTTCTAGGTTGCTTCTCTCCTTGTTTAGTTTCCATCCGTTGCTTCTTGTCCTGCCTTCAGGCGCTTTGGAGAACAGATTGACTCCCTCTTCTTTGTGGCAACCCCTGAGATATTGGAAGACTGCTGTCATGTCACCCCTGGTCCTTCTCTTCATTAAACTAGACATACCCAATTCCAGCAACCGTTCCTTATATGTTTTAGCCTCCAGTCCCCTAATCATCTTTGTTGCTCTTCTCTGCACTCTTTCTAGAGTCTTTTTAGAGGCATGGGGTTTGAAAGAGTTACCTTGTAGGAATCAGCCCTGCTTTGAGTTCATGATCTGAAAAGGACACGATTCAATGTGCAATTTGGAAATCAACGGGAAAGCAATTTGATTTCAACCTTCTTGGAGATTTCATTTAGGGGGAGGGAACCACAATTTGCCCATAGGCTATAATGGGAACAGATCAAAACGCCTGCTGCATCTGCTTCATTTGGGGGGGGGTAGGGTGGGATGGAAATAACAGGGATGAGAAACTCTTTGGAGGACGTTAGCCCTGCCAAGTCTTAATAAGATAGCTGCAAGGGTTTTATTGCAGCAAACGTTTGAAGCATTCCCCCTGCACCTCTTTTAAGGCAAAAAATGCCAGGCAGGCACAACAGATCGCACGGCAGCCTCCAAATTACACAACAAAGAGCCTCGGTTGTGCTGTCTCAGTGTGGCAAGTGGCCTCTCCCGACTTAGAAAATGATATTTTGCAGGACAAGGTTAAAAGTTCTTCTCCCACTACCAGGAGGTTAATGAGCCAACTTGCAAAGTCAGAGACCCCCCACCCCACCATTCAGCCCTCTTTGCTGTGTTCTTCATATACAAACTACAGGGGTTACATATAGTCCTCGACTTATAACCATTTGTTTAGTGACTGCCTGAAGTTACAACAGTGCTGGGGAAAAAAAGGGACTTATGATTGGTCTTCCCAGCGCACCACAGTCGTGTGTTGGAAATTTGGGCGCTTGACAACCGGCCTGTATTTACGATGGCTGCAGCATCCCAGGGTCACATGATCGCCATTTGCAACAAGAGGAGTCAATGGGGAGAAGCCAGATTTAGAATAGAATAGAATAGAATAGAATAGAATAGAATAGAATAGAATAGAATAGAATAGAATAGAATAGAGAAGGAGAAGGAGAAGGAGAAGGAGAAGGAGAAGAATAGAATAGAATAGAATAGAATAGAATAGAATAGAATAGAATAGAATAGAATAGAATAGAATAGAATAGAATAGAATAGAATAGAATAGAATAGAATAGAATAGGATAGGATAGAAAGGAGAAGAATAAATAATTAGAATAGAATAGAATAGAATAGAATAGAATAGAATAGAATAGAATAGAATAGAATAGAATAGAATAGAATAGCTGGAAGGGACCTTGGAGGTCTTCTAGTCCAGCCCCCCACTTAAGCAGGAGAACCTATACCATCTCAGACAAGTGGTTGTCTAGTCTCTTCTTAAAAATCTCCAGTGATGGAGCGCCCACCATTTCTGGAAGCAAGCTGTTCCACTGGTTGATTGTCCTCACTGTCGGGAACATAATTACTGATAGAAGGGAGGGGGTTTTCTGGGGAGGAGAAAGAGGAGGAGGAGGAGGAGGAGGAGGAGGAGGAGGAGGAGGACTGTGGGATCCTTGGTGCTCTCTAAACTTGATTGTTTTCTCGCAGACGTTTCATGACTCAATTAGGGAACATAATTAGTGATAGAAGGGAGCCAGTTTTTCTGGGGAGGAGAAAGAGGAGGAGGAGGGAGAGGAGGAGGAGGAGAAGGAGGAGGAGGAGGAGGAGGAGAATAACGACAACTGTGGGGTCCCTGGTGCTCTCTGAGATGGTACTTTTCTTGCAGATGTTTCACTACCCAACTAGGTAACATCATCAGTGCTAGAAGGGAGTGGGGTTTGCAGAGAGGAGGAAAGGAGGAGGACTGTGAGGTCCTTGGTGTTCTCTGAGCTGGGTTGTTTTCTTGCAGATGTTTCATGACCCAACTAGGTAACATCATCAGTGCAGCTGAGTAGCTGGGATGATCTTCACAACTCGGGGAGGCCCCGCTGGGAGTGTGTATTCTTGGCATGCACTTCTGGAGTTTTCAGTCTTTGTTCTTCACTCATCCCTCCCAGGAACACCTCCCCTCCCCTCACCATGACGAGCTTGCACAGCAGGACTCGAGGGAGAAAGAAATTGCAAGGCCAATTTCAGCCAAGCCGTCCTTGCAGCAAGAAAGCACAACGTCGACCTAGCCAGGAGTTGCACAGCAGTCACTTCTGAATGCACAGCACATTGAAATCAGCTCAGCATGTCTCCTTTTTTCCAGATCAAGAGGCCTGCAGAGCATGGTTAGAAAAAGTCAGCGTGGTGGCCGTGACAATGCAATCCGATCTATAATAATAATAATAATAATAATCATAGAGTTGGAAGGGACCCTGGAGATTTTCTAGTCCAACTCCCTGGTCAAGCAGAAGACTCTATACCATTTCAGACAAATGGCTGTCCAATCTCTTCTTAAAAACCTCCAGTGTTGGAGCATTCACAACTTCTGGAGGCGAGTTGTTCCGATGATGAATTGTTCTAACTGTCAGGAAATTTCCCTTTAGTTCTAGGTTGCTTCTCTCTTTGAGAATCTCTTCCTAAAGAGATCCTCCATCTTGACTCTGCTGACCACACCCTGCAGACACACCTGTCCAGGTCATGCTTGGGGTTGGAAACTGCACAATGGCCTTCCTGGATGCTCTGGGACTGTAATTCCCCAAACAACGCAATTGCAGGATGTTAAATTGAAAGACACCTGTTTTGCCCAATGCACACACTTGTATTTTGGGTTCGGCTTCTCACCTTCCTGCCGACTCTTACACTGGAAAGTTTTTCTCCAGTCCCAAGAGGATGCATGCAAAGCCACAGCGACACCTGCTAGAGAATCGACAGAGACTAATTTCCATGGTTCACAGCTTGTGAAGAGTGAGATTTTAACACCATTAGCAGAAACATCTTAGCACCACATGTTCCGTGGCTGTGTATTGCCTGGGAGACCTAACACTTTCACTGCTAAGGCACTTTAAAATTAGCGGTGGTGTGAACCTCTTGGCACTTTGGGGGGGGGGGGGAAAGCTCGTGCAATCTCCCCCTTCCTTAAAATGCATTCACTGCTGAATGGGCAACCTGCACCCCAAGGTTGTACGCATCCCCCCCCCGAGCCTCCTTTGTGCACCCCAAGAAAAATCTCTGATCATGATTCCTGGAAACGGATACTGTAGGCCGAGGTGGGGACTCGTACAAAATGATAGCGCAAATCCTAAAATAGCCACATCGCAGTTCCAAAATAAAGCCATCAGCTTTATGTAGCTCCAGCCATGTTCATAATACAACCCCCTCCCCTCCAAAAATATCAAGCACAGCCATTTGCCATCCACTTTGATTTGGTGCCCTCCCCCCTTCACCAGATCGGCGATGTAAACAACAAATAGGCCTTTCATGGATAAAGGAAGTTCCTTTCCTCTGTGTTCCAAACCACAGTTTTTCTCTGCCCCACACGAAGAATCTTACAGGGGTGCGAGATTATATCCCCTCATCATCACTGTAAGAAGTCAGCACCCCCCCTCCCCAGAGAATGAAATATTTTGGGGAATATTAAAAAAAAAGGCAGGATTATCAGGGCCCACTTCAAAACCTCATCCTAAGAATAAGCTGCCTGGGAAAGCCCAGGGAAATCATCAAAACAATTAAAAAACAAAAGGATATTTCGGACATGGGATGCGACACCCAGAAAAATACGGCATGCTCCATTTAATCCTCCAGGGAAAGATTGAAGGCAAACGAGGTCCAGGCAGAAGAAGAACATCGTGTCTTTAAAATCTAAGGGACTGGTTTGGACAAAACTCAGCAGCACTTTTTCGCACGGCTGCTGATAAAAACAGGATCGCCAACATGATCGCCAATGTCCGATAACGGATATGGAAGAAGAAGAAGAAGAAGCAGGAGGAGGAGGAGGAGGAGGAGGAGAAGGAGAAGGAGAAGGAGAAGGAGAAGAAGAAGAAGAAGAAGAAGAAGAAGAAGAAAAGACAGAAGAAAGAAGAAGTAAGAAGAAGAAGCAGAAGAAGAAAAGATTAGGATGATGATGAGTAGGAGGAGGAGGAGGAGGAGGAGGCAGTAGATGCGGCTTTAGAGGAGAGGAGGAGGAAGGATGAGAGAAGAAAAGAAGAAGAAGAAGAAGAAGAAGATAAGGAAGAGGAGGAAGAGGAGGAGGAGGAGAAGAAGAAGAAGAAGAAGAACAACAACAACAACAACAACAACAACAACAACAACAACAACTCATGGAAGCAGTTTCTTCCAAAAGGAACCTTTATGAGGAGAAGCTGAATATTTCCCCTGAAGGAGAAATGGAGGGAAACAAATCTTAGGCAGAAACCAGCCCCAGTCTTCCTGCCTCAAGGAAGAGGAGAGGAGGAGGAGGAGGAGGAGGAGGAGGAGAAGAAGAAGAAGATAAGGAAGAGGAGGAAGAGGAGGAGGAGGAGAAGAAGAAGAAGAAGAAGAACAACAACAACAACAACAACAACAACAACAACAACAACAACTACTCATTTATGAGAAAGCAGTTTCTTCCAAAAGGAACCTTTATGAGGAGAAGCTGAATATTTCCCCTGAAGGAGAAATGGAGGGAAACAAATCTTAGGCAGAAACCAGCCCCAGTCTTCCTGCCTCAAGCAGAAACCGAGGAGGCTGCCCTTTAGAAATGCAGATTTGGTAATCCATTCGGAAAGACTGGGGGCACACTATTCATAAGCAAACCTCCTTCAGCCCCCACAGTTGATGGGATTAAGAATTTACATTCCCCCCCCCCCACCCAGCCCCAAGAACAGGACTTGACCTCCCAGCCACAATGGGAGTCCGGCAACAATAATTAGAATACCAAAAGGGCACATTCTTACACAGGTCAAAGTACATTTCACAACAGGCATCTCGGACACAAAGCCCCAAAGGAGGTATAAAAACTCACCCACTTTCAACTCCATTTGGTCAGCTGTCCCAGGGCTGCATGCTGTTGCTGGTTCTGCTCATCAATAAACAGGAACCTTCTTTCCTAAGCAGCCTCCGTTTTATTTCAAGCATCTTAGCCTCCATTTTATTTACTCCCGGCTTAGAACTGAACCTGGTTTTTCTCCCAATATCACATAGATCCTTACTTGGGGCAGAATTGCCCTCTGCCCCAAGCCTTGATTGCTCTCCCAAGACCCAGGAGGGAAGAGATGGAGCAGATGTCTATAGAGAATTCCAAGCATGGGGCAAACATCATGTCCTTCTACTCATCTTTGCACTAGCTGTCTGTAACCTGGTGCCATCCAGATTCATAGGACTACAACCTCCATCATGCCCAACTATCACAGGTGTTTCCAAACTGGAACCACCCTGGGTTCTGAGCTGTTGCTTCTCAGAAAGAGAAGCCAGATTGTCCTTGTTGCTGCTTCTCAAACTTTCAGAAGCAATCCCATCACCCTATCCTGCTCAACCCCTTGAATGATCCATGAGAGGTGACTGATTTATTTTCCAGCAGCGAGCAGGGCCAAATTATGCTTATTTCTGGGATGATTTCATATGCCCATTGAAAACAACAATGATGCATCACTGTACCAAGCCAGGAAGAAAATGGTTTAAGCCAGGGGTCTTCAAGCTTGGCCCTTTTATGACTTGCGGACTTCAACTCCCAGAATTCCTCAGCCAGGAATAGCTGTCTGAACTGCTGTTGGCTTTGATTCAGAGGAAGTGTGTTTGATTAAGAAAGCCAGTAAGATGTTACCTCCAGGACCATGCTTCCTTTGCCTCGGGGTGGCAGGACGATAGCTCAGTTCTCCTACCCCACTGATTAGCCGTTGAAGGTTAAAGAAAGGGTAGTGCGCAGCCATGCACGTGATGGACACATCGTAAGATTCAGCTTCAACCAATCAGAATAGAGCTGGAAGGGAGCTCGGAGGTCTTCTAGTCCAACCCCCTGCTCAAGCAGGAGACCCTATACCAATTCAGACAAGTGGCTGTCTAGTCTCTTCTTAAAAATCTCCAGTGATGGAGCACCCACAACTTCTGAAGGCAAGTCGTTCCACTGGTTAATTGTCCTCACTGTCAGGAAGTTTCTCCTTAGTTCCAGGTTGCTTCTCTCCTTGATTAGTTTCCATCTGCCTTCTGCTGCCTTGGAGAATAGGTTGACCCCCTCTTCTTGGTGGCAGCCCCTCAGATATTGGAGCACTGCTATCATGTCCCCCCTGTTTCTTCTTTTCTCTAAACTAGCCAAACCCAAGTCCTGCAGCCTTTCTTCATATGTTTTGGTCTCCAGGCCCTTAATCATCCTAGTTGCTCTTCTCTGCACTTTTTCCAAAGCCTCGACATCTTTTTTGTAACGTGGCGACCAAAGCCGGATGCCGTATTCCAGGTGTGGCCTTACCAAGCCTTTATAAAGCGGTACGACTACTTCCTGTGATTTTGATTCTCTGCCTCTCTTTTGATGAACCGATCTTCTTGGTTCATCCACTGTGGAGTCTGATAGTTAATTATTGAGGTGGGAATCTCACTTCCCTCCAGAAACTCAAGCTAACGGCCTCCAAATTAATCTATGCAAGACTGGAAAGAAAAGAGGGGACTTTGTTCTTGCCTATGACATTGGCTGCAAGGCTATTATGTGCACAAAGATGGAAAGAGGACCATAAACCCACAATGCAAGAATGGGTTTTGAAACCAAATGGAGCCAGCTGAGATGGCAAAACTGACTGCTTTGATTAGAGACAATAATTTGACTAAATTTCTGGACGTTTGGAGAGCATTGTTAGATCTCCCACAGGGAAAAAGAGAAAAATGAAGCTTGGGATTTGAGGATTAGAGACGATTTGATTGTTAAATATACGGCTATGGGTTATTTATAGTTAATAGCTTATTATGTGTTAAATTAAAGTTAAACTAAGAGATGTGTGAGCATTGTTTTCTTTGAATGTTGATTGTTACCATTTCAAAGGTTTTTAAGTATTGATATTATTCATTTAAACTTAGAGAATGATGACGGCGCTTGTCTTTGTACTGGAAAAAGTCAGACATCACCTTTCTTATGGAATTAGTTTATGTATTTTGGTCACTTCTTAACTTTAGCCTAGTTAGTTTGTATGTATATGTGTAACTACACACACACACACACACACACACATATTAATTTATGAAATAATTATGAAGCCCCTACAGCAAAGTAGGACGAGGCAAGCAAGAATCATATCGAGCTTCTTTAATTAGATTTAATGTCAAGACCTATCATGGTTTCTCTTATCCTCTTCTATATACTGCATTCTAACCACTACACCACCATGGCTCTTCTATATATTATTATATAGAAGAGCCATGGTGGTGTAGTGGTTAGAATGCAGTACTGCAGGCTACTTCTGCTGACTGCCAGCTGCCAGGAGTTCGATTCTGACTGGTTCAAGTTTGACTCTGCCTTCCATCCTTCCGAGATCGGTAAAATGAGGGCCAAGATTGTTGGGGGCAAATATGCTGACTCTGTAAACTGCTTAGAGAGGGCCGTAAAGCAGTATATAAGTCTAAGTGCTATTGCTATTGTTCTCCCTTTCCCCCTTCCTTCCTTCCTTCCTTCCTTCCTTCCATCCACCCACTCACCCACCCACCCATCCATCCATCCCTGCATCCATCCATCCATCCACGCATGGTACACAATGGTTAGAATGCAGCATTGAAGGCAGACTCTGCACACTGCCAGGAGTTCAAGCCTGACCAGCTCAAGGTGGACTCAGCTTTTCATCCTTCCAAGGTTGATAAAATGAGGACCCAGATAGTTGGGGGCAAGAGGCTGACTCTGTAAACTGCTCAGAGAGGGCTATAAAGCACTGTGAAGTGGTATATAAATCTAAATGTTATTGCTATTGGTATAATAATAATCTATATAATACTACAGTCATGGCAGGAGTGCCAAAGCACTTCTGGGTTGAAAGGATTAGCCAGTTGGCACCAAGGGGGTGGGTTATTGGGTTTTAGATTTGGATTTTATTTCTATAAGCTGCCCAGACTCACTGAGAGTGAATTGGGTGGCCAGGTAGACAGACAGACAGACATATATGATACAGGTAGATAATATAGATAGATAGATAGATAGATAGATAGATAGATAGATAGATAGATAGATAGATAGATAGATAGATAGATAGATAGATAGATAGATAGATAGATAGATAGATAGATAGATAGATAGATAGATGAGATATAGATAGATAATAGATAGATAGATAGATAGATAGATAGAGATAGAGATAGAGATAGATAGATAGAGATAGATAGATAGATAGATAGATAGATAGATAGATAGATGATAGATAGATAGATAGATAGATAGATAGATAGATAGAGATATAGAGATAGATAGATAGATATAGATAGATGATAGATAGATAGAGATAGAGATAGATAGATAGAGAGATAGATAGATAGATAGATAGATAGATAGATGATAGATAGATATAGAGATAGAGATAGAGATAGATAGATAGATAGATAGATAGATAGATAGATAGATAGATAGATAGATAGATAGATAGATAGATAGATGATAGATAGATAAGATAGATAGATAGATATATAGATAGATAATTAGATAGATAATAGATAGATAGATAGATAGATAGATAGATAGATAGATAGATAGATAGATATAGATAGATCGATAGATAGATAGATAGATAGATAGATAGATAGATAGATAGATAGATAGATAGATAGATAGATAGAATTAGTGAATTAAGACAGGGTCTCTATGTGTTCCCTGAACTTTTTTCCCCAAGTGCTGAAACTGAAAGACCCACTTTTCTTTTTCCAGATAAGCCACCATTGAATCATTCTTTTTTTATTTTAGAAAGAAGCAGTTCACCAATACTTTTTGGGGGGGCCCTGCCCACCAAACAAATTGCCTGCCCTGCCCTGCCCTGCCCTGCAATAATGTGGGAGCCTAGCACAACACAAAAGGCAAATAAATAAATATCAGATCAGATCAAATCAAAGTTCCTGACTTTCTGCTTCAGACATAAAGAAACTGACATTGTCCTGGTTAGACAAGCCTCTTGATTAGAGAGGATGTTGTACAATTAAATGTGTGGCCTCTTTCGCTCTGAAATGCATTCTCCACTTTGGATCAAAGGACTATGAATAAGGATCCCCAAGTGTAGAAAACAGGACTATTTGCAGAAATATTCTCCCGGTTGTACTTTTTTTTGTTGTTGTTGTTTTCACATGAGCTCACCAAAGAAATCTAAAGGAAGTGAGTTGTTTTATTCACGGCTGGGCAGGTGAATGTTTCCATTTAATTGTGCCTCCGGGATCATCCTGCTTTGTGCTAGTGCCATGCCCTCAAGCAAAGGTGAGTTTGGGCTCTGATGATGCCACTGGGGCTGCCATCTTGACCTCCTTGATTCTCCCCTCTTCTCTGAATATTCCTCCTCCCCATTTTCACACTCTTTTTGAAGATACCAAGGATACACTTCAGACTGTGTAATTAATCACATTCTCTGCAAAGCAAGTGAGAAAACCAAGGCAGCTTCTCTTCCAGAAACACTTGCCTTCTGTGTGTGTGTTTAATCGTGTTATCATTAGCGGTCCCCTAAGCTTAAAAGGGTTGAGAAAAATATGTTGTTTGGCTGCCCTGATTCTTTGAATCCTGTTTTTTTTTTTAAGCAATAGGTGTTGTACTATTTGACTGGTGCTCCAAAATGTGTCTAGATACATCTTTGGATAAAACAACCCCCTCAAAGAGTCTTCTTACAGCCATTTTCTGACACAGTTCAGGGGTGAGAAGTGTAAGGTTGTGCATTTAGTAGGAAGACCCCGATGCCCAAGTGCAAGATAGCAGTAGCACTCCCAAGCATCCTCCTAGCTAGACCAAGATTAAACATGAGTCAACAATGTGATGCAGCTGCCAAGAAAGCCAATATGATTTTGGGCTGCATCAAGAAGAGCTGTGGTGGCACAGTGCTTAGAATGCAGGATTGCAGGCTAATTCTGCAAGTCTAAGTGCTGTTGCTATTGGTCTTCCTTCCTTCCTTCCTTCCTTCCTTCCTTCCTTCCTTCCTTCCTTCCTTCCTTCCTTCCTTCCTTCCTTCCTTCCTTCCTTCCTTGGTGCGCACTGATTTAGAATACAGCATTGCAGGCCAATTCAGCCAACTGTTAGCAGTTCAATCCTGACCAGCTTAAGGTTGACTCAGCCTTCCGTCCTTCCAAAGAGGACCCGGATTGTTTGTGGGCAAGATGCTGACTTTGTAAACCGCTTAGAGAGGGCTGTAAAGTACTATGAGGTGGTATATTGCTCTTCCCTTTCTCCTTCCTTCCTTCCTTCCTTCCTTCCTTCCTTCCTTCCTTCCTTCCTTCCTTCCTTCCTTCCTTCCTTCTTTCCTTCCTTCCTTCCTTCCTTCCTTCCTTCTTTCCTTGGTGCGCAGTGATTTAGAATGCAGCATTGCAGGCTAATTCAGCCCACTGCCAGGAGTTCAAGCCTGACCAGCTCAAGATGGACTCAGCTTTTCATCTTTCCAAGGTTGATAAAATGAGGACCCAGATAGTTGGAGGCAACAGGCTGACTCTGTAAACCGCTTAGAGAGGGCTGTAAAGCACTGTGAAGAGGTATATATAAGTCTAAGTGCTATTGCTACTGCTGTCAAACAGGGGTATATTGTCAAGATTGCAGGAAGTGATAGTTCCACTCTATGCCAGATGACCCCTGGAATACCAAGACTATTTCTGGTCACCACAATACAAAAAAGGTGCTGAAGTACCAGAAAGAGTGTGGAGAAGAGCAACAAAGAGGATTGAGGGACATGTAGGCTATATGGTCTATATGCAAGTGCTTAAAGGAACTGGGTATGTTTGGTCCAAAGAAGAGAAGACTCAGGAGAGACATGATAGCAGCCTTGTGATACTTGAAGGGATGTCACAGAGAAGAGGGGGTGACTTTACTCTCCTGAGCACCCAAGGGTAAAATAGGAAGCAACGGGCGGAAATCAGAGGAAGATCCAAATTCAAAATAAGTGTGGGAAGTCAGTCCCCTAGAGAAGGAAATATTAAAAGGGCAGAAAAATATATTTCCTCAAAGGATCTTAAAAACGCAGGAAAGCATGTCCAGTTTTTCTTAATAGCCCCAGGTCTCCCTTCCCCAAGCAGAAACCAGCTCTACAGAGATGCAGATGTAAATCCAGGGAGCTAGGAGATTAAGAAGACAAAGACCTAAAATCTACATACCCCATCCAAACTCTTAAGAGTTATCAGCCCCAGCCCCAGGGAAGCAGGATATGACCTTTGGGCCATAATAGGATTAACCCATCACCATCAGAATACCAGAAAGGCACACTCAGACTCAGGTCAAAGTTCACGCCACAGGAACAACTCCAAACAAAAGGCTCCAGAGGGTATAAAAACTCACTCCCTACATGTGCTCACTCTCTTTTCTTCCAGAGCCATCTTTCTGTCTGGCTCTCCTCTTCAATAAACTGCAACCTTCTTTCTAAAGCAGTCGCCATGTTGTTTATCCCCGGCTTGGACTGAACCATGATGAAGACTTTTCCTTCAACATAAGGCAGCTTTTTTTTTTTTTTTTAACTGTGAGAGCTATGTAGCAGGGGACAGGCTGCCTTCTGGAGTCACGGGGGCTCCTTCACTGGAGGCTTTCAAGAAAAATTCTAGCCGTTTTTCCAGGATGGTATAAGGAACCCTGCCTTGGACTGGAAGATCTCCAAGTCCCTTCCCACCCGAGGATTTTGATTATTTGCTTGCCTCCTCTGAGTTCAAACCGCTCTAAGACCCTTTCCTCAATTGCTTAGCTCCCTGGCCTGGTCCTTGGCTAAGGAGACAGGGGCTTCTGGGAGACTTTTACAGTGGGGCCGGGGCCAAACTAGCCCCTTTCCTTGCTTGCTTGTTTGGGACTGGGCTTTAAACTGTCTCCCAGTCCCCCCAGGGAACATGCAAAGGGATCATTTCTTGGAGGAGCTGCCATCTTCTTGTGGCCTCAGGCACACACAGAGGATTGTGGTTCCCAAGTTGACTGCTTGGGGCAGAATGCAAGATCCCACGAGGAAAAAGAAAAAGCAATCTCCCCCCCCCCTCGCTCTTTCCGTTGGCTTCCCTTGCATTTCAATGGTTCTTTGCACCGAGCTAAGTGGGGTCGATGTGGGTGACCACTCAGAAGAGAGGGCCCCAGGAAACATCCCAGCTCCGTCGGCTAGCTCGACTGAGCGATCCCCAAATCCCCAGGGCGAAAGCAGCAGCGGCAGCCCCATCTTGGTCCACGAGGGTGAGGCGAGCTTGATTCCAAGGCAACTGTGACTCTTTCGCATCTAAATAGTATCCAGGTGGCACTTATGAAATAGACCTAGCAATGTAAAGATTAAAGCAAATAGATAGCCGGAGAGGAGAACTGAACTTTGGGGCATGCCAAATGAATATGCAATGGCCAAGGAAGCCATCCTCCATTCAGACGAATGCAGATTGCAATCGTTGGCATGCACGAAGTGTGCCACAGGCGCCGTGTCTTGTGCTGTAGGAAATAGAAGGCAACCATTAGCCAGCAGAGCAACGCTGCGGAGGAAAAATGCTTTTCTGAAATCTCTGAAGCTCATCGCCGCTTGGCAGAAGGACTGCCTGTCAACATCGGAGAGAGGACCATATTCCACAGGCATTAAAGGGGATTGAAGAATTTGGAGCTAATGCCCGGTGGAGCTAATGCGCTAATCACATTATTTAACCCGCACAATCCTTCCTAATCTACTTATGCTAGTGCCAAATGTGAGGACGGCAAGAAAAGCTGGATGCAACTGGCCTTGGGCCATTGCAGACCGGAACTGTGCCCTGCATATTTCATCTGTCGAATTCTCTTTCAAACGGATGAAAGAATTTGCTCCCAAAATTCCTTTCCAAGGAGAAGAAAGCCTGGGAAAAAAATTCTCCAGATGGAATATAAGGCCCTTGTGTTTAGTTAGTGATCAAGCAGCCAAGGAATTGGGTGTGAATGTCCTGTCCTTCCCTGTGTGCCCTTTTGGCTCGGCTGGCCCGTAATCTTCCTTTCATCTCTGGATTCAGTGGTGGGATTCAGCCGGTTCGCACCGGTTCAGCAGAACTGGTAGCTAAATTTTGTTGAGTTCGGAGAACCGGCTGAAAGCACACTGCTTCCGGAAGTCCGTTCTAAGCCTCGGAGGCCTGGAGGAGGCCTCCCAGCCATAGAACGGCCCGCCGGAAGTGCGTGGATGCCACTTCCGGAAGTCCATTCTAAGCCTCGGAGGCCTGGAGGAGGCCTCCCAGGCGTAGAACGGCCCGCCGGAAGTGCATGGATGCCACTTCCGGAAGTCCGTTCTAAGCCTCGGAGGCCTGGAGGAGGCCTCCCAGGTGTAGAACAGCCCTCCGGAAGTGTGTAGATGCTACTTCTGGAAGTCCATTCTAGGCCTCGGAGACCCAGGCCTGCATCCACGCAGAGAACCGGTTGTTCAGGTATTTGAATCCCACCACTGTCTGGATTCCATTCAATCCCAAAGAGGTGTTTCAGGAGGGAAGTTCTTCAAGAGGAAGATTTTCCAGATTCTGAGATAGGGTGTGCTGCCCTGCTCCCCTCAGCTTTCAGTAGGCTTCTGGATATGATTCAAGGTGCTGGTTGTCACCTTTAAAACTCTACATGGAATGAGGCCAAAGTATTTGTGGGACCACTTATCCCTTGTGGGGTTTCTCCTCTCTCACCAGATCTGGACATGCTTCAGGTCCCCTTTGTGACTCAATGTCTTTTGCTGAAGGCTTCTTTCTCATGTTGCTCACCCTATGGAACATCCTCCCCCAGTGGTCCAGGTAGCCTGAACAGAACAGAATAACAGAGTTGGAAGGGACCTTGTAGGTTATCGTCCAACCCCCTCTCCCGCCCAAGCAGGAGACCCTACACCATTTCTGACAGATGGCAGTCCAGTCTCTTCTTGAAAGCCTCCAGTGATGAAGCTCCCACAACTTCTGAAGGCAACTTCTATTCCATTGGTTGATTGTTCTCACTGTCTGGAAATTTCTCCTTATTTCCAGGTTGAATCTTTCCTTGATCAGTTTCCATCCATTATTCCTTGTCCGGCCTTCAGGTGCTTTGGAAAATAGGTTGTCCCCCTCCTCTCTGTGACAGCCCCTCAAATATTGGAAGACTGCTATCCTGTCTCCCCTGGTCCTTCTCTTCACTAGACCAGCCATGCCCAGTTCCTGCAACCGTCCTTCATATGTTTTAGCCTCCAGGCCCCTAATCATCTTTGTTGCTCTTCTCTGCATTTTTTCTAGACTAGTCTCAACATCTTTTTTATACATAGCATAGAGACCAAAACTGACCTTGCTGGCCTTCTGGAAGGCCTCGAAGAACTGGCTTTTCCCCCACCTGTCGGGGGCCAGGAAGTTAGCAGAGCCCAGCATGTATAGAGCTGTGGAAGGGGCCTGGACTAGGGTTTGACAGCTCATAATCATGTTTTACGTCTTCTTGTCTGCCACTCACAGTTACACTGAGTAAGATGGATGACCATATAGATAAATAAATAAATAAATAAATAAATAAATAAATAAATAAATAAATAAGAAAGAAAGAAAGAAAGAAAGAAAGAAAGAAAGAAAGAAAGAAAGAAAGAAAGAAAGAAAGAAAGAAAGAAAGAAAGAAAGAAAGAAAGAAAGAAGAGAAGCAACCAGGAATTAAGGAGAAACTTCCTGACAGTGAGGACAATCAACCAGTGGAACAGAAATTGCCTCCAGGAATCGTGGGCGCTCCATCACTGGAGATTTTTAAGAAGAGACTAGACAATCACCTGTCTGAGACAGTATAGGTTCTCCTGCTTGAGCGGGGGGCTGGACTAGAAGACCTCCAAGGTCCCTTCCAGCTCTATTCTATTCTATTCTATTCTATTCTATTCTATTCTATTCTATTCTATTCTATTCTATTCCATTATTCTATTCCATTATTCTATTCTATAATTCTATTCTATTCTATTCTATTCTATTCTATTCTATTCTATTCTATTCTATTCTATTCTATTCTATTCTATTCTATTCTATTCTATTCTATTCTATTCTTTGTTACTTTACTCTAATTCTATTCTATTCTATTCTATTCTATTCTATTCTATTCTATTCTATTCTGATTCTATTCTATTCTATTCTATTCTATTCCTTATTTCTGTTATTCTATTCTATTCTATTCTATTCTATTCTATTCTATTCTATTCTATTCTATTCTATTCTATTCTATTCTATTCTACAAAGACCTCTACTACTATGTAGTGTGGAGGTGGAAAGGGTCACAAAGGAGAGCGAATTCTGAAATACCACCGAGCGGAATTCCAGAGACGGGCAGACGTTCTCCCACAGCAAGACCGAAGCCTCTTTGCCAGGAGAAGAAAAAGGCAGAAAGTGCCAGGCAGGTTTCGGTGCAACGTTTGATAAGGTCACTGGCTTTTCCCGGCCACTTGGCGCAAAGGATGACATTGCACACGGAGCTCTTTCCTAAGTAATTGTTTTCTCTCCTTCGTGTCTTCTGGGTTCCTCATGCGTTTTCATCATTTCTCATAAGG
The DNA here is from genome assembly GCA_023970755.1 of Azemiops feae. Lineage (NCBI taxonomy): Eukaryota > Metazoa > Chordata > Lepidosauria > Squamata > Viperidae > Azemiops > Azemiops feae. The sequence goes on along the minus strand of JALGBA010000734.1, from coordinate 252,876 downwards.
AGGAACTTTGCAAATGCCCACACAAAAAAAAACACACCAAAAAACAAAAAAAACACTTTGCTGGAACAGAAAATGGCAGCGCTTTAGCTGCATCACTTTCTCAGTCTCTCTGTAATTTTTGTTTTCGATGCTTAGATCAAGAGCCTGAGGCTTCTACCCCATTGCTTCTGAGCAGTGCTTTTTACATCGCTTTTAAAAATTGCTGTTGGATCGCATATTTTGATATGGCAGAAGCCAAAAACAATTCGGTACACAGGAAATCCTCCTCCTAACCATATTAATTAATGCAGAATTAATATTTGAATTAATGTTACTGGTGACGCAGTAGTTAGAATGCAGTATTGCAGGCTAATTCTGCCGGCTGCCAGGAGTTCGATCCTGACCGGCTCATGGTTGATTCAGCCTTCCATCCTTCTGAGGTCGGTAAAATGAGGACCCAGATTGTTGGGGACAATAGGCTGACTCTGTAAAGCACTTAGAGGGGGCTGTACAGCACTGTGAAGTGGTATATAAGTCTAGGTGCTATTGCTATTGCTCTTCCTTTTCATCTTCCTTACATACATACATACATACATACATACATACATACATACATACATACATACATACATACATACATGGTACACAATGGTTAGAATGCAGCATTGCAGGCAGACTCTGCCCACTGCCAGGAGTTCAAGCCTGACCGGTTCAAGGTTGACTCAGCCTTCCATCCTTCCGAGATCAGTAAAACGAGGACCCAGATTGTTGGGGGGCAACATGCTGACTCTGTAAACTGCTTAGAGAGGGCTGTAATGCACTGTGAAGCGGTATATAAGTCTAAGTGCTATTGCTATTGTTCTTCCTTTTTCCCATCCATCCATCCATGGTCCGCAGTGGTTAGAATGCAGCATTGAAGGCTGACTCTGCCCACTGCCAGGAGTTCGATCCTGACCGGCTCAAGGTTGACTCAGCCTTCCATCTTTCCGAGGTCGGTAAAATGAGGATGCAGATTGTTGGGGGCAAATATGCTGACTCTGTAAACATCTTAGAGAAGGCTGTAAAACACTGTGAAATGGTATAGAAGTATAATTGGTATTGTTTTTCCTTTCCCCATTCCTTCCTTCCTTCCTTCCTTCCTTCCTTCCTTCCTTCCTTCCTTCCTTCCTTCCTTCCTTCCTTCCTTCCTTCCTTCCTTCCTTCCTTCCTCTCACTGCCAACAGTTTGATCTTGACCGGCTCAAGGTGGACTCAGCCTTCCATCCTTCCGAGGTAGGTAAAATGAGGACCCAGATTGATGGGGTCCTCATCAAAGGCTGGCTCTTTAAAGTTAAACCACTTAGAGAGGGCTCTAAAGCTCTGTGAAGCGGTATATAAGCCTAAGTGCTATTGCTAGTGCTATTGAATCACATATTTTAATATGGCAAAAGCCAAAAATAATTCACTACATGCTCTTACCTGTATTAATTAATGCAGGATTAATATTTAAATGAAGATTAATTTAATTTAAAGTCTTGGCTCCACTGACTTTTTTCCTTCCTGATCCAGGAAAAGTGGTGCACCCTTAATTTAGATGGCCTCTTCAATTTTTAATCTAAAGCTTTTATTTTTAATGCCTCTGGGGAAACGGGTGGTCCCTAAATAGGCACAGAGTACAGTTTGCCACGTGCTACTTTGATATTTAGGGAATAGAATAGAATAGAATAGAATAGAATAGAATAGAATAGAATAGAATAGAATAGAATAGAATAGAATAGAATAGAATAGAATAGAATAGAATAGAAATTAGAATGGAGCTTCTAGTCTTCTAGTCCAGCCCCCTGCTCAAGCAGGAGAACCTATACCAGTGGTGGTGAACCTATGGCACGCATGCCAGAGGCGGCACTCAGAGCCCTCTCTGTTGGCACACACGCCGCCGCCACCAGCAGCAGGTCCATCAGGCTGCCACTGCCGCCCGGAGCAGGAGCCCCACCCAGCACAAAGGAGGCGAAGCGCCCAACTAGCAAGCTCGAGTTGAGGTGGTAGAGCAGAGGTTACCAACCATTGTCGATTGGCGGACTGGAAGAAAAGGGAGGGGGAAGCATTTTACATGCGTGCGTGCATGCACGAAGCCGTGAGCACGCACACGCTGCAAATGGGGCGGGGCTAGTGCCTGTGTGATACTCACTAACCCCTGCTCCGTTCTTGCGTGGTGCAGTGCCTTGTATCTGCACCCTGCGGCACGGCGGCAGCCGTGTTTGCGCCTTGCAGCACGGTGGTCCATTTTTGCACCCCTGGTGCCTCCCTGCCCCCCCCCCGAGGGCACCACAATGCTGATGTGCCCCTGGTACTTTGCAATAAATACGTGGGTTTTGGGTTGCGGTTTGGGCACTCGGTCTCTAAAAGGTTCGCCATCACTGACCTATACCATCTCAGACAAGTGACTGTCTAGCCTCTTCTTAAAAATCTCCAGTGATGGAGCGCCCACGATTTCTGGGTGTAAGCTCTATTCTATTCTACAAAAAGCTCTGCTACTATATAGTGGTGGAGGTGGAAAGGATCATAACGATAATCTAGTGTGATACTTTTGCGATGTGCAGGAAATCTAAGTAAGCCATCTCTGAGAGTGCCTGTGCAGCCTTTTACAAATCTTCAGAGATGAACCCAAATCTCCATGGGTGGACTGCTTCACTATTGTAGAGATGTGCCATCAAGAAGGTCTCCCTTTTTAAAGCTAGATCTTTATTTCTGGTTCTAGTTCCTGTCTGTCTTTTCCGTAGCTGTCCTTTATGCACTCAAACACAGTTGTCACATTTCTTCCTCTAGATGAATCATCCCAGGTTCCCCTAGTAGTTTATCCTCACGGGGCATCTCCTGCAAGTGGCCCGAACTGGGCCTGGATGATGAAGTAGGTTGTGACCAATGCAGAAGAAAGCAACAGATGACCACTCCTCGTGAAAGTTGGCTTGGGCTACGTCCTGAACTTCAAAATCAGCTTGCAAACTATCCTGTTTCCAGGGTCATGTGCTCAACTCCCGTGTAGACAAGTAGCTTTTACTCGAATGAACAGATCAAAGAAGAATACTTTATTCACAGAGATAATCAACAACTCACGATTAAGATGAAATACTTCTGGAATGCAATATTAATCTGGATCCATATCATTAGGTTGAAAGACAGTGATGTCCTCCTGTCCTGCATTACAACATACGTGTTGAATAATTGCTAATCACATGCTGAATGGCTGCTGTCTCCAGCCATGAGGCTGGGTCCCAATGTGAAGAGAATTAAACAATGGCACAGAGCCAGGAAGTCCAGTCATAAACCCTTGAACTCCTCCCACTGACCAGACAAACTGACTGCTTAAACTACATTACCCATAAGCCATCTCCTAAGGAAACAGCGCTTAACCCTATAAATGCTAAACATCCTAACATACACTTCTTAGCTACTGGTTGGTCCAGAACACAAACCATCCCATTTTCACTGTTTTATGATCTGTGGGCAGGCAGGGGACGAAGTTTGTTTTAGCCACATTGACTTGTTCCAGCAACAAAGAAGTTTCGTTCACCCAACAGGGAATTAGATCCAAAGGCAGCTCATGTCGAAAGCTTTGCTTTGATCGGCAGATTTGCCCCTTTACTAATGAACACCATTTCATTCTTTGAGCCTCCATGCGCTGGCTCCCAGCTGACGCTTTTAATCCTCAGCAGGCTCTCTGAAAAGAGTGTGCCTTTTCCCCCCCAGCTCTTCAATCCTTATGCAGGGCAGCTATTTTTCTAGGTGCAGAAAACGAAAGGTTCGCCCTTCCCCTTGGACATCCCGAAGCTCAGGGTGCTCTACCAGCCTAGTCTGGACCAGACATGGTAGATTAAAGGCCTGGAGACAAAAACATATTAAAAACAGTTGCAGGATTTGGGTATGGTTAATTTAGAGAAAAGAAGGACCAGGGGTGACATGACAGCACTATTCCAGTATCTGAGGGGCTGCCACAAAGAAGAGGGGGGTCAACTTATTCTCCAAAGCACCAGAAGGCAAGACAAGAAACAAATGGCTGGAAACCGATCAAGGAGAGAAGCAACCTGGAATTAAAGAGAAACTTCCTAACAGTGAGGACAATTAACCAGTGGAACAGCTTGCCACCAGAGGTTGTGGGTGCTTCATCACTGGAGGTTTTTAAGAAGAGACTGGACAATCGCTTGTCTGAAATGGTAGGTTCTCCTGCTTGAACAGGGTGTTGGACTAGAAGACCTCCAAAGTCCTGTTGGAAGAAAAGTCTTCATCATGGTTCAGTCCAAGCCGGGGATCAACAACATGGCGACTGCTTTAGAAAGAAGGTTGCAGTTTATTCAAGAGGAGAGCCAGACAGAAAGATGGCTCTGGCAGAAAAGAGAGTGAACACATGTAGGGAGTGGGTTTTTATACCCCCTGGAGCCTTTTGTTTGGAGTTGCTTCCTGTGGCATGAACTTTGACCTGAGTCTGAGTGTGCCTTTCTGGTATTCTGATGGTGATGGGTTAATCCTATTATGTCCAAAGGTCATATCCTGCTTCCCTGGGGTTGGGGCTGATGACTCTTAGAGTTTGGGTGAGGTATATAGATTTTAGGTGTCTTTGTCTTCTTAATCTCCTAGCTTCAACCTTCCTGATGGTTTACATCTGCATTTCTACAGAGCTGGTTTCTGCTTGGGGGAGGGAGACCTGGGGCTATTAAGAAAAACTGGGCATGCTTTTCTGCCTCTTTAAGATCCTTTGAGGAAATATATTTTCCTGCCCTTTTAATATTTCCTTCTCTGGGGGGCTGACTTCCCACAGCCCCGTCCATTTCTGTTCTGATCCAAGAAACAATGGATGAAAACTAATCAAGGAGAGAAGCAACCTGATTCAAGATAGCAATCCAGAACATTCCATGAAAAGGCACTTGCTCTGCCGCGATTGCTTCAGGGTCATCCTAATACACAGCAACAACAACAGACACAGAGAAAATCACATTGTCGTACGGTGTTGTTTTTTTTTGTTGTTTTTTTTTAAAAAAAGAGTTTCCTGATAATTTTGGCACATCCAGTTTCTTCCATTTGGTACAAGAGCCAGGTAACTTGGCAACCGTGCTTATAAAACTGCCCTTCAGACCTGTGTGTTCCAATTACGCTCCTTTCTTTGCAAGTTAAAACCCCCTTTTTTTTCATTTTCTTTTCATCCCCCTTGCCGTTCGTCTCCGCCGAAGAAAAATTCCCCAGACGTTTCCTCCAGTCACAGCTTGGAGAGCCCCTTCGCCAGCAATCTGCAGAGAGAGAGAAAGTTTCCCTTTCAGAATTCGGTCTTTGGAGGATCAAAACGCCTTTGGTTTTCATTCCCGGGAACATGAGAAGGATCACAATTTCCACCACAGCCCTCAGTTCAGGCTTTTAATTAGCAACTCAAACATGTGTTCCGTGTCTCTTTCAAGGGCTGCTGTGGGATGCTTCGTCAGTACCTCCCAGTGTCTGAACAAGAGATGGCAAGGGAGCGTGCGCTCACACAAGAAAAGGCTGGCCTTGACTGCCGCTGAGCCTTTCAAGAGAATCCCAGGGCCTCCTTGCCTTCCATTAGGCAACAGGCATTCACACATATTTCGGAGGGGCAACTCCAAATTGGAGTCTCCACACACAGAGAGAGAGAGAGAGAGACACCCTTTTGTCTTCCAGCAGCATCATGCCTCCTGTGTTGTTGTTTTTCCCCCAAACCAGTTCTCTTTTAATTTGATGAAAGAGAATTTGGAGGATTCCTTCCCGGAGAGAGAAGATGGTGTTTCCTGCACTTGCTGCATGACGGAGTGGCTGAGGGGTGCATCGTTCATGATTTGGGCTTTGCCCCAGGGGTCTGCAGTGGGAGAGCTCAGGACAGGCGTAAGGAAGAAGCTTAGTTTTCGGGGGGGGTGGGGAGAGATTTTTCAATTTAGAAAGTAAGGATGGGCAGGGAAGCTGCAGAGGGATGTGAAGATCTGGGAAGGGAATGTCTGTGGAGATTCTGAGTCAATCCAGGTCATGGTTGTCCCAAAGGTGCTTTCTTTCAGGAGGCACTTAGACGTTTTGCTTCTCACCCAAGAAGCTTCTTCAGCTCTGACCGGATGGTGAGGAGTGGAGTGGAAGAATTGATATTGTTTGCAGACATTTGCATTCTTTTAGAGAGTCCTTGAGGCCATTCGGACTGTTTACCTGTGTCCTCGGGGTCACCTGAGTGTTGCAGATGGGTGTGGAACCTTCTTGGCTGCAGGATCTTTTCTACTCTGGGTCCCTTCCCTGTTCAAGACAGGCGCAGGCTGTTGAAGATGAGTCTGTGTTGTCTGCATCTCAAACCGAAGCAGAAATAGTTCCTGTAGTCTGCAGTGTTTTCTGGAATCCATTCGTACTCTCTCACCATTCATGTGAAGGGGAAGCTTCTCTCCAGCAGCCCAAAGTGTCCCTGGCTGCCCAGCCTTCGTTCCTGTCCCAAGAGGGAAAGATTTAGTGGGACCTAGGAGCAGAGGGACAGTAGGGGAGTAGCAGAACCCCACCTCCCCAGCATCTTGTAAGGGGTGTAAAAAGAATGGAGAGAAGTAAGCAGTGGGGTACCACAAGGTTCCGTCTTAGGCCCAGTACTCTTCAATATCTTCATCAATGACTTAGATGAAGGAATAAAAGGGGAACTCATCAAATTTGCAGATGACACTAAGCTGGCAGGAGTAGCCAACACCACAGAAGACAAACTCAGGATCCAAAAAGATCTTGACAGACTTGAACAATGGGCGAAATGAGTTTCAATGTGGAGAAAAGCAAAGTTTTACATTTAGGCAGGAAAAATCAAAGGTACAAGTACAGATTAGGTGAGACCTGGCTCAAAAACAGCAACTGTGAGAGGGACTTTGGAGTCCTAGTGTACAATCACCTGACCATGAGCCAGCAGTGTGCAGCAGCCGCCAAAAAAGCTAATACAATCCTGGATTGTATAAACAGAGGCATAGAATCAAGATCACACGAAGTACTATAACCACTTTACAAAGCCCTAGTAAGACCTCTGCCACCCGGATTTATGGCTGCAGAGTGATTTTGTGCCCCCCCCCCCATGGCTGATCCGGGCTCCGGAGGCCTTTTCCAACCCTCCGGAGCCCAGATCGGGCTGCTAGGGGACCGCAAAATTGCTCCACCGCCATGCATCCGAGCTGGGCTGGGCTGAACTGGCTGGGCGTAGAGCCTCCTCGCCACTTCTTCCCCCCTGGACATCGGGAGCGCCCACCCCATCTACCGCTCATCCAGGGGCAGCTGCCACCGTCTGGTGCTCTCCATCCCATCGCCGGCCAGCTGGATGTGCCGAGCTCGGGCCTCAGGCAGACGGAGGCCAGAGGGGAGCAAGAGCCGTGGCTGCCCACCTGCGCTCTTCTGCTGCAGATGCCGCGGTTCCACTTGCCTGGCAGGGCGGGGGCGCACTCGTGCATGGGGATGCACGTGGGGCTGCTGCCTCACTTTCTGTGCCATGCCAGGGCTGGACTGGGCTGGACTGGGTGCGGAGCCTCCATGCCGCTTCTTCTCCCGCGGACATCGGGAGCGCCCACCCCACCTACTGCTCATCCTGGGGCAGCTGCCATAGATGCCACAGCTCCAGTTGCCTGGCAGGCGGGGGCGCACTCGTGCATGGGGACGCACCGGCCAGCCGGGCACACTGAGCTCGGGCCTCGGGCAGATGGAGGCCAGAGGGGAGTGAGAGCCACGGCTGCCCAACTCCTCTGCCTGAGGATGTGTGTGGGGAGAGGCACCGCCCGGCTTGGTAAGCCACGGTCCGCCCGCAGAAGGAGGAGGAGGATGGAGGAGGAGGGCTGGCTGGGGATGGGCACAGCGCTACCCATGGGGGGAATCTGACCAGCCCCAGCCTGGAGGGGGGAGGAGAGGCCGAGGGAGCCGAAGGGAGGCATCCCGGCGTGGCCGGCTGGCCGAGGACGGGCTGGAGAGCGCCGGACGGCACAAGCTGCCCCGGGATGAGCGGTAGGTGTGGTGGGTGCTCCTGATGTCTGTGGGGGAAGAAGTGGCGAGGAGGCTCTGTGCCAATCCAGTCCAGCCCAGGCCCAACACGGCAAGCGAGGCAGCAGCCCCACATGCATCCCTGAGCGTGAGCACGCCCCCACCCTACCAGGCAAGTGGAGCCGCGGTATCTGCAGCAGAAGAGCGCAGGCAGGCAGCTGCCTCCGTCCGCCCGAGGCCCGAGCTCGGCGCACCCGGCCAGCCGGCGACGGGCTGGAGAGCGGCAGACGCCCACCCAGTGGGCAACACCCACCCGGCACCCGGCGATACATAAGTGGCGTTTGGGTTGCAGTTTGGGCACTCGGTCTGTAAAAGGTTCGCCGTCACTGGTATAGGGTCTCCAAGGTCCCTTCCAGCTCTGTTATTCTGTTATTATTATAGTGGCTAAGAAATCAAGCTAGAAACAGGAGACCATGAATTTTAGTCCCACCTTAGGCACAAAGCCACTTGGGTGACCTTGGGCCAGTCACTTTCTCTCAGCTCTTGGGAGGAGGCAATGACAAGCCAATTCTAAAATACCTCATCAAGAAAAATGCAGGGACTTGTGCAGGCCAGAATCGGATAGATTGAATAGAATACAAACCCATCAACTTATAGGAGTTCTCCCAGGTAAATCTTATTGAACTAAATAGACTACACAAGAGCATCGTAACGGAAATGTCACTTACTGCTTGCAAATGACAGGTTTCTCTCTATTAAAACCATCGGTGGCAAGGCCTCAAATAATAGAACTGTCACTGACTTGATATGATGATGATGGGGGGGGGGGTTTCCTGGTACCAGGGGCTTCCTGTCAAAAATCTCTTGGCCATAATTAAAAGAAGCCATCATTTCTTCCCTAAAGGAGTTGGAATTTCACATCCTTTCCAGTGTTAATGATTAATTCCGAAATTAATCACTTTAATGGAATAAGTGTATGCAATAGATGGGAAGAATATCATTAAAGGAAGAGGATCTTTCCGAGACTCATAAAACTGGATCGTTTGTTCTTCTAGCTCTCCAACCTATGAGAGATCTGGAGATGAGCTGCCCAGATGTTCAGCAATTGGAATGGCAGTTGAGGAGATCCAGGGAGGGTGGGGGGGGATGAAGAATCCACCTCTGGAGAACCTCCAGTTCAGGGGTCCCAAACCCCCGGTCCGTGGACCTGTACCGGGCCGCATCATGCCAGCAACTGGTCCGCACAAACAAGCAAAGCTCCATCTGTGGGATGCAGGCAGCACACAAAACCACGCACCCTCCTGTCCGCGGAAAAACCTCTCTCCACGGAACCGGTCCCTGGTGCCCAAAAGGTTGGGGAACTCTGCTCCAGTTCAAGAAAGGCTGCTTAGACCAGGGGTAGGCAACCTTGGCTCTTTTATGAGTTGTGGACTTCAACTCCCAGAATTCCTGAGCCAGCCATGCTGAGGGGAAAGGGAGAGGTTTCCAAGCTGAGACATGCTGGCTCAGGAATTCTGGGAGTTGAAGTCCACGAGTCATGAAAGAGCCATGGTTGCCTATCCCTGAATTAGGCCTTAGACTGTTTTACAAAGACATCTTTTGATTTGAAGCATGAATGTCAAAGCAGAATTGGGGGGGGGAGTTGTTTAATTTATATCCCAATGCAAATGTATCTAATTTTGCATTTTAAGCAAGACATTAACCAGCATCGTTATTCCTCAAAATGTGTACTTCACAAAACGTGCAGTTCGTTAATTAAAAGAATATATAATAGGAAAGGGGGGGGAAATGAGCCTAAAATTCATATATTCATTAAAATGATGTACAAAGATGCATTCTATTTACATACAGGATTCCCTTGAGCCTTTGTTTGAGCAGCTATTGAAATGGAATAAATAAATAAATACGGTCTACAATTTTGCCTATAGTTGGGAGGATATGCATGAATGCGTGCACAGATTGTCAAGCTAATACAGGAATCATCTGAAGCATAGATAAATGTGGGAAAACAGTAATCAACACTGAAGGGGTTTGTCCGTTCCTTAGGAGCATAAGACTCAATGGCTTGTCCCAAAGATGCTTTTTCAGGAGGCAGCTGGACTTTCCTGTTTTTTTTTTGAAGACTTTTCACTTCTCATCCCAGAAGCTTCTTCAGCTCTGACTGGATGGTGGGAAATGGAAAGATTTATACTCCTCGCAGGCAGCTGTTTTATAAATCTTTCTATTCCCCACCATCCTGTCAGAGCTGAAGAAGCTTCTTGGACAAGAAGCGAAACGTCTTCAAAGAAAAACAAGAAAGTCCAGTTGCCTCCTGAAAAAAGCACCTTTGGGACAATCATACCTGGATGATTGAGAATAGAATAGAATAGAATAGAATAGAATAGAATAGAATAGAATAGAATAGAATAGAATAGAATAGAATAGAATAGAATAGAATAGAATATTAGGAGAATAGAATAGAATAGAATAGAATAGAATAGAATAGAATAGAATAGAATAGAATAGAATAGAATAGAATAGAATAGAATAGAATAGAATAGAGATAGAATAGAATAGAATGAATAGAGAATAGAATAGAATAGAATAGAATAGAATAGAATAGAATAGAATAGAATAGAATATGAATGAATAGAATAGAATGAATGAATAGAATAGAATAGAATAGAATAGAATAGAATAGAATAGAATAGAATAGAATAGAATAGAATAGAATGGAATGGAATAATGGAATGGAATGGAATGGAATGGAATGGAATGGAATAGAGAATAGAATGAATAGAATAGAATAGAATAGAATAGAATAGAATAGAATAGAATAGAATAGAATAGAATAGAATAGAATAGAATAGAATAGAACCTTGGAGGTCTTCTAGTCCAGCCCCCTGCTCAAGCAGGAGACCCTATACCATCTCAGACAAGTGATTGTCCAGCCTCTTCTTAAAAACCTCCAGTGATGGAGCGCCCACGATTTCTGAAGGCAAGCTGTTCCACTGGTTGATTGTCCTCCCTGTCAGGAAGCTTCTCCTTAATTCCAGGTTGCTTCTCTCCTTGGTCAGTTTCCAACCATTGTTTCTTGTCCTTCCCTCTGGTGCTCTGGTGAACAACCTGATCCTCTCTGCCTTGTGGCAGCTCCTCAGATACTGGATCACTGCTATCTCCATAGACACTCAATGGCTTGGTTCCCCCAACACATTCAACCAAGTCAGTTAAAGACTTTTCAGCTGCGTTCACACAACATGCTAAGCTTGTCCGGTCCAACCCTGAGTTGCTTTTTTTGTGCCTTAATGTGTTGTATAAACCAAGGTGTTTCATTCTGATTCAAAATATGAACTCAGCATTAGAGTCCAACCCCTGGACGGGGAGACCACTGTTGATCACCACCTCTCTGCTCCTTTGATTCCTTTTTTTAAATATATATAATATTTTTTTATTAATTTTCTGTATTTACAATTCATAAGTGCTTAGTAAACAACGTGTTGTCTGCATCCAATCTGCTTAATAATACACATTGAAATCCTACTCGCTAACCCGTTTTTCCAGCCATTGATAAAATACATCCCCTATTTGAAAATATTCTGAGTCTTCTTTTTCTTTAATTTTCAATGTCGGTCTGTCCATTTCTGCACAGTCCTGTGCTTTGACTCTGAGGAACATGGAGTTGCAGCTAGTCCTTGACTTACAACTTCATTTAGTGACCGAAGTTACAACAGCGCCGCAAAAAATAAATGAATATCTAGAAAGTGATACCTGTTCTAGGTATTGATGCCTATTTATGACCGTTTTTCACACTTACGACCTTCGCAGCAAGGGATCAAAACTCAGATGCTTGGCAAGTGACTCATACTTATGACCGTTGCTGTGTCCCTAGGTCACGTGATCCCCCTTTTGCAACTTTGCAAAGTCGGGGGGGGGCAAAGCAGATTCCCTCAACAACTGTGTTGCTAATTTAACAATTGCAGTGATTCGCTGTTAACAGCTGTGGCAAGAAAGGTTGTAAAATGGGGCAAAAAATCACTTAGCCAATGTCACGCTTAGCAACAGAAGTGTTGTTGTTGCTCAATTGAGGTGATAAGTCAAGGACTGCCTGCATTGCTTTCCGCCGTCAGGGTTGATCATGAAAAATGTCTCTCCTGTACGACATCCTTCAGGTAGCACTTTGCCCCCACCTGTCACCCCCCCCCCGCCCCTTGCTTGTGTGCCACCTGACTTTTTACAGCACAGTGGGAAATGTAACACCCCCACCCCCACCGTGTCCTCTACTTGAATTTGCTTTTCTCTCAATTATCAACCACATCCTTCCTCTTCCTATTGCTGTGGGCTGATGCCCCTTGCAACTTCTTTATCCAGCCTTCCAAAGCCTTATTGTCTGCCTTGCATATATACTCTTGTGCTTTTGCTTTGGGACCTGCCATTCTGCTGGGGGGAGGGGGGGATATTTGCTTTCGCTTGGGATAACTTCACTTTCTACCTTTCCTTTCCCACCTCTATCCACTTGAGAAAGGAACGTGTCTCCCTTATCAGGGAAACGGTTGCAGAGAAACAAAAGCTGGAGAAGACCTTGAGATGCTGCGCCGATGGTGCCAGTTACCCACACATCGTGCCCCCTGTGGATTGGCTGGACTTCAAATGGACATTATGACTTTGGTGGGAGGAGGAAGATTACTCGTTTAACTATACCGTTTGAGTGGGATTTTCCCCAGATCTCACCTTGACTTCCCTACTGTCACTAACCCCTAATCAAAGTTTCCTTTTGAGACAATGCCTGTTTCAAGAGAGCTGCTTTCTTGGGTGGTTAGCTGAGGTGGGTCCTTACAGCCACCTTCCTTCCTTCCTTCCTTCCTTCCTTCCTTCCTTCCTTCCTTCCTTCCTTCCTTCCCTCCCTCCCTCCCTCCTTCCTTCCCTCTGCGGAGCAGAGGAAAGGTGCAATAGGAACAGGTTATGGCAAGGAAGC